>VXBX01004300.1:0-148762 GCA_013400415.1 Scytalopus superciliaris | reverse complement strand
AAAAAAAAAAAAAAAGAAAAAAGAAGGAAAAAAGATTGGATCCAATTTTCATCGGACTAACATCAGCCTGAAGATAATTTCATCAGTTCTTGGCAGATCCTAGATGGACTGCTTAACAATAAATGCCTTTTCATGATTGTTTTCCTTCATTTTCTGTGAGCACTGTATGAAGTAATTCTAAGCTTTTAATTGTTTATGATATCTGGCACTTTCAGACTCTGTGAATGTTTCTGTATCTGTGAAAAAGAAATATTAAGCACCAGAGAGAAATGCTGCCATGCTACTTGCTGTTAATGCTGAGGAAGACTTGCCAAGTCTTGCAGTATTTGTTCATGCTATAGAGGTGGTAGAAAGGGAAGCTTGCAGAGCTAATAATAGCAGCAGCTTTGTGGCTGGGAGCCTCATAATTGTAACTCCATGGTGACAGTCTGATTCAAAAACATGATGAAATCCGTATTTCTATCTATTCCCGTGGGTCTTGGATCAGTTCTTACAAATCAAAGTTGAAAAGAAATTTGGATGCTTTTGCACAAGACCAAAAGATCCTTTCCACTTCAGATGCAGGCAGGTCTTTTTTAGCATTTGACGGGATAAGGTTTTCAATATATTCACAAAGTCTGTCTCATGCAGTGATGGTACACAAGACCAGAATATGGTTGCCACTGTGGTATTTCTGCCTTGCCCTTCTGTTGATTACCTTCTTGGCAATGTGAGGAGAGGTAAAGAACATGATTTGCCATGATTTGGCAGACAGCATTGTTCTAGTTGCGCCTGTGAACAACCAGCAGAGGTGATGAAACGCCTCAGTGGGTTGTTCATTACAAGAACAACTACAGACAGTGGACTTCTTGATTCCACATGGGCACCAAGTGGGCTTCCCTATTGTTCCAAAGCAACACATCATGTTCAGATGTTTCAATCAAACCCAGGGAAGTTCCAAGGTGATGTCAAATCTATGTAGTGCTACAAACTGGTGGCCTGTTGATCCTGCCTTTCCCCTTATGCAAGTAAAGGGCATAATGAGGGTAAACCTTTATCTGAAAGAGGTGAGCAGTCTGCTCAGATGGTTAAGGTTCAGATTTTCGAGCCTTTATTATATTTTCTTCTGATGTCTTTCCCTCCGGTATTTCTTCTGTTGCCTCTGATGTCAGTGGACAAGGGAAGGATTACAGATGACCCTGAGATTAGCTCAGTTGATTAGAACATGGTGCTAATAACACCAAGATCATGGGTTTTATCCCCATATAGGCCACTGACTTAAGAGTTGGACTTGATGATCCACATGGATCCCTCCCAAATCAGAATATTCTGTGATCATGTTATTTATCTGGACTTCTGCAAAGACTTTGACATGGTCCCCCACAACATCCTTTTCTCTAAATTGGAGAGAGATGGATTCTATGGCTGGACTGTTAGGTGAATAAGGAAATGATTGGACAGTCACAACCAGAGGGTAGTGGTCAATGACTCAGAGTCCAAATGGACATCAGTGAAAAGTGATGTCCCTCAGGGGTCTGTTTTGGTGCCACTATTATTTAATATCTTCGTTAATGACGTAAACAAAGGGATCAAGGGCACCCTCAGCAAATGTGTATATGACACCAGGCTGAGTGGTGCAGTTGACACACCTGAAGGATGGGATGCCATCCAGGGGGACCTGGATGACCTCAGAAAGTGGGCCCATGGGATTCTCCTGAAGTTCAACAAGGCCAAGTGCAAGGTCCTGTATCTGGGTGGGGCAACCCCAGTATCAATCCAGGCTGAGGGATTAAGAGTTCTAAAGGAGCCCTGCCAAGGAGGATTTGGGGTGCTGCTGGATGAGAGGCTGGACATGACCCAACAAGGGTCTAGCAGCCCAGAAAGCCAATTGTGTCCTGGGCTGCATCAAAAGCAGCGTAGCCAGCAGGGCAAGGGAGGGGATGCTGTGCCTCTACTCCTCTCTGGTAATACTCTGGTGTCCATCTCTGGGGTCCACAGCACAGGAAGGACATAGACCTGTTGGAGCATGTCTTGAAGAAGCCATGAACATCCCAAGAGGGATGGAATACCTGTCCTGTGAGGAAAGGCTGAGAGAATTAGGATTTTTCAGCCTGGAGAAGAGAAGGCTTTGGGCGACCTAGTTGCGGCCTTTCAGTAATTGAAGGGTGTTTATAAAAAAAACTGGAGAGGGACTGTTTACAAGAGCATGTATTGACAGGACAAGGGGGAATGGGTTCAAACTGAAAGTGGATAGGTTTAGATTAGATATTAGGACTAAATTCTTTACTGTGAGGGTGGTGAGACACTGGGACAGGCTGCCCAGAGAAGGTGTGGATGCCTCATCCCTGGAATTTTTGAAGGCCCAGTTGGACAGAGTTTTCAGCAACCTCATCTAGGGGGAGGTGTCACTGCCCATGGCAGAGGGGTTGGAATGAGATTAACTTAAAGGTCCCTTCCAACCCAAGCCATTCTACAATTCTATGATTCTGTGATTCTGTTATTCTATGAATCTTAGTCTGGAATCAAAAAATGAAGGGATCTTTAATCGAGAGGTGATGATGGATTCTGTATTACCATCAAACTGCATGTTCTTCCAAAAGATGCAATCTAGTGGTAACAATATTCCCCTCAGGGAATGCCCCTCCAGAGCAACTCTATGGCCTGCCTTATGCTGGAGGTCACATTGCCATCTGTTATTCTGGTCTTATCATAAAGACATGATGAAAGTCATATTCATGAATTATGTCCATGTTGTGTTATTTAAATGATGCTCAGGTTTCAGTGCTGAGCACAGTAAAATCCATGTAACAGTTGCTGGGCACTCCACATTTGACAGCCAAGTAAGGTATCTCAAGTATTCATTAACATTCACCTCATTTTTTAAAACTTTGACCTTAATGTCTAAAAGCATTGATTCTACAAATACAGCTTCAAAACTCTATGATGATTAAAAAGAGGCAGGGTCTTTCTCCAAAACCTACTTTAGACTTTTTCTTCACAACTAGTTAATACTGAGGAAAGGGAAACATTCTGGGTGAAACTCCGTCTTTCTTCTGTGGACTGGGCTCATGCAGAGGCAGGATTGTGGCCACAGAGAGTGTGCTGTCCTAGGTCTGTGGGGACATGTGGGAGCAGGAGTGCACCAGAATGTGTCAACACATTTCTCCACTTCTCTGAGTGTATTATCCAAAAACCAAAATTGTGATGAAGTTATCAGAACTGCACGCCTTGGTTAAAGGTTTATACGATTGCAAGAATCTGTGCCTAACAGAGCTATTTTTCAAGTTTTTGGCAAATCTAGGCTGACACACCCATAATGCTCAAATTTCTGGCAGCTTGGGAAGTTTCCCTGTGGAGGTCCAAGGTTCAGCACCTTTTTAATAAAAATGGAATTATGAAATTAAATTTGAGATTGGACACATGAAATACAGTTTTAGGCCTGGTGTTTAAATGTCACGTTATTTCATCTCAATTCTGGTTCTTTGTTCATATTTTGGTCTTGACATGCAGTTACAATGCTCCCACTAGATTTTTTCCTGTGTGCTTAGGTCTTGAAGAGTACAGTGTTACGGAGAATTACATAGTTTGTAAAGTCCCCTGTGTTTGTGCAGTGTGTGATACACAGGTAGGAGATTTTGAAGGTACAAAGCACTATCCCTTCCCAGACAGAAATAAATGCTTGGAGAGAGACAGAAAGAGGGACTGTTCTAAAAGCTGTCTGGGGATCTTTGGCATAATATTTTGGGTTTTAACTTTGATTGAGATCCACATGTGTGACCCTGTCAAGTTCCACATGAAAATTTCTGTATAGGTCCAAACTTCTCTTCCTTACAACAAATGAAATCTGTTTTCCTTTCCTGGTACTCATTGCTTGTGAGACCGGGTATACATACAGCGGCATAACAACTATATTTTCTGAATAACTTGGCTGCTACTTAAGCTGTTTAACCACTTAAAATTGTGTTTTCCTTAACATTTGTAAGAAAACAGTCCATTTTAAAATTATTTGTATTTTTATTTATAAGGACTTGCATTTAATCTTTAAAAAAGGGGGGTAAAATCCAAAACTGAGTTATAGTCTTTTCAATTGCTTCCAAGTTTATAACATTTTTCCTTAATACATGAATCTGGAGCTGTCTGGAGAAAATATGGCATTGGGGAACTTGTGTAAAAGGAGACAAGTGACAGCTTTGCCTGGGCTTCCTAAAGAGAAGTTGCTCTCTGACAGCTGTTTATCCAGTGTCTTGGGAGTTAGTTAATAGGAGCCAACCCAGGGGCTGGAGGCAATGTCCCTTGGCAAACTCGTGTAGGTTTAATTTGCACCTCCTGAACGCAGCTTGTCACATAAATGCACACGTGTCAGAGATGTCAGGCAGGATGGGAGACCTGAGGGTTGCATTTCCGCGTTCATGCAGGTTGTTGTTGCTGTGGTGTATTCCCTCATAGCTGGTGTAAGGCATCGTGTGGAAGAACGAAATCTGGGGTCTCATTAGCGTGGTAGCGGTTACCTGAAGGCTACATAATGCTCCCTCCACATACATTCCTGTTCCTGTTGCAGTCTGATCTCCTGGAGGCAAAGCAGTGAAGGGCCCTGAGGCTGATCACCACGTGGCAGGAAAGCTGATGGCAGGTCATGCGTGGCAGAGTGTACTTAGCATCCACAGGGCAGGCTCACCTGGGCAGTGCCATGGAGAGCAGTGGGGGCTGTGGATGGATGAATGCTACCAACAGCTTGTCTATCAGCGCTCACCTTTTTGTGTTTGCTAATAGATTTGTTTGCCATGTACTCCAACACAGGGATCACACTACCAGCTGCCTGAGGTGCAGTGGTTAGTACCAGTATGGGTTGGACCAGGCTGTTAATAAGTGATGCTTGAGACTTGCTTGTTGCTCTCTCACCTCCATGGTGCTGGAACAGAAGCAGGTTCTGTCAAATAACTTACCCATTGATGTTACAAAGCCGGTCATTAAATAGTGAGACATGCTCCAGTGCTTTCCAGATGAGGGACTGTGTGGAGCAGGGCTTGGCCCAGACACAGACTTGGCAAAGCAGTCTGGCTTCTAGCTCTGTCAAGCCTTCTGTGATGACTCCTGTGAAGGTGACCATTGCACCAGTCCATCACACATCCCTTCTGAGCATTTACGGAAAGCACAGTCCTGATCCATTGGTCAGATTGAGACAACATGCTCACATACAAAGTGATGTGAGCCCTGTTAACTTCCTCTGGCACAGGGTGTGGATGTCCACACCAGGATCAAACATACAAACTCCAGGAAAGAGAAGGCTTGAGGACACAGAATTTTGCAGAGACAAATTGACTTGGCCTGTAGCTGCCTTAGTTTGCTGGGGCTTTGTGCCCCCAGAGCCAGCCTCAGGATGCTGCTGGAGTGCCCCCCCAAGACCCTGCCTGGCATCGCTCGGCTCCAGCTGGGCATGCAGACAGTTGCCCTAATGCTGGGCTGTCACTCATCCAGGAGGTAAAGTGGGAGGCTGCCCATGTGTGGGAAGCCATCAGCCTGCAGGATTGCAGGATTGCATTGAATCTCCCTTCTCAGCCAGTGCTATTCTTTCACTTCTAAGGGTTACACTGCTTTGTCCACTTTCTACTGAGCTCACTGCAGACTGAGTTTCCTGAGGGGGGGAAAGGCTGTCAAGTACCCTGTCTTCTTATTTTTATTTCATATTTAGTTTCCTAATTGCAGCTTGGAAATAAAATATCCTTCCTGCTAATTTTATTCTTTTGTATTTGGGAAATGCTGCCAAGTCTGACAACTTCTTCCTTCCAAAGACGCACTGTTGAGATGGGTTTTTTTCCCTGCTTCACAATGACAAAACTGTTAAGAAGCATTGGAGTCTGGAGAAAAATTCATTTTGTGTGTGCCAGTGAAGCAGTGCTTATTAGCTTTAGCTTAATTTAAATCTGTCTGCAACAGAGGGATGGGTTTATTTACACATTTCCTAATAATGACTTGAATCTGCAAGTTATTTCTGCATTGGAGTGTAAGGTCTTTGAGTGGATTTTCCCAAAAGCAGCTAAAGAGATTAGGTATCAGTGTTCAGTAGGAGTTGGGGGCTGCATCTTCTACACTGTATTGAAAATGCCAGCTTAGGGGACCTCTCATTTTCAAACAAGACTACTTACTGGTTCTCCTTTAATGCCACACTAGAGGGTTTTTTTTTGCTTGGAAAATACCAATACCAATGTAAAATGCAAGGAGTTTTTGCAGAGAGTGTGCTGGCATTACGTACAAGGAAGAAACACTGTCCAGCTGCAGGTTGGGACACTGTGAGGCTTTCATCAGTACTGTGAAACTCTTGGGCTGCTCCTACAGAGATCACTTAGCCTACAGGCTCAGGAAGATATAATTAGGAGGGTAGATGGAAAATGAATGTTTCTGTGTGCAAGAATGCTCCCTTTTACATAGAAATAAAGAAATAAATGAAGATGTGAAGCTCTTCAGGTTTCTGAGGTAATCAAGCCATGAGCAGCTTCCCTGTGTCTTGCAAAGCCCATCCACCATTGTCCTTGGTGTGGGACTGACTTGAGCTTTGTCTCATCCCTAAACTGCACATTGAGTCTAGAAGAGTATGTGGGAAGGAAGGGAGGGCAAGAAGCACTTTGTAAACTGCCACTGGAGAGTCCAGAATAGTCTCTGCTGTACTGACACCACGAGTGGCCAAGATGTACTAAAACAATATCAGATCTTTTGCAGTGAGTGAGCTCTGAGATGAGACTGATGGGAATGGCTCTGTAATATTAGAAACTTGGTGCTAAACTCTGTGAGTTGGGAAAACAAATATGAGAAGTTGCTTTTAACACAAAATAGAACATGTAACTTCCTGGGATCATTATATATACAATGGCACTCCTTGCTGACCTCTCAGAGCTGGAGAAATCATTTTCTTCTCTTTTTTTTTTTTCTTTCTGGTGTTAAAAGACAGATTGTCTGCTCTTAAGTAATGCAATAAGCCGAGTTCCACACAACATAAGACATTTGAAAATGTTGTTATAAATGTGCAGGGGTTGTGCATTTCTCAGTTAAAACAGATTCTTTCAAATGGTTCTTTCTCCAACTCTTCCCCCTTAGCAAATGTGCAGTTAATCACAGAACGAAATCTCTTTCCCCCTGTAGATTGTGTTCCGGAAAATCAGCGATGTCAAACGTGAAGAAGAGGAGAGAATGAAGAGGAAGAACGAAGCGCCTCTGATCTTACCCCCGGACCATCCGGTCCGCCGGCTGTTCCAGAGGTTCAGGCAGCAGAAGGAAGCGCGGCTTGCAGCAGAGAGGGGCCGGGATCCGGATGACCTGGACGTGGAAAAGGGCAATGCTTTAGGGGAGCAATCCTCTGCCCGCTCTGTGGTCAAAGCCAGCGTTGTGACTGTACGGGAGAGTCCGGCGACGCCTGTGTCCTACCAGTCCTCTTCGACCTCCGGGACCTCCGACCAGGCAAAGCTGCAGGCCCCAACCTCGGACCACGCAGGGTGTAAGGTGTCGGGGGACTACCCCCGGCGAAAAGGCTGGGCCAAATTCAAAGAAGCCTGTGGGAAAGCTGAAGACTGGAACAAGGTCTCCAAAGCGGAGTCCATGGAGACTTTACCAGACAGAACTAAAGCTTCGGGAGAAGCTACCCTGAAGAAGACAGACTCTTGTGATAGTGGCATTACAAAAAGTGACTTGCGCTTGGATAACGCTGGGGAGACGAGAAGCCCACAGGACCACAGCCCGGTCCTCACCGAGGTCAAGCATTCCTTTTATCCCATCCCAGAACAGACTCTTCAGGCCACCATGCTAGAAGTGAAACATGAGTTGAAAGAGGACATCAAGGCTTTAAACACAAAAATGTCCAATATAGAAAATCAGCTTGCTGAGATACTTAGGATATTAACCTCAAGAAGAAGCTCCCAGTCACCACAGGAGTTGTTTGAAATATCAAGGCCCCAGTCTCCAGAATCAGAAAAAGACATGTTTGGAGCTAGCTGAGGTGTTTCTTTTTAAACACAAAAAACCCAACAAACAAAGAAACAGCCCCCTAACACTTTACATTTAATCTTTCTTGAGTATGAGTGAGGGACCAGTTCACTAAGCATGTTCCCTCTGTCTAAAAAGGTATGGTAACAGGAATTGCAACCTCATGTCAAGATGGCAGCTGACTTTGAAGCCTTTTTGACAACAAGGGTACAGTTCCTCAATTTTTTCTTTTCTCCGTTGGTGCCCATTCCCCCTCACTCCCCCTCTCTCCCTCGGGATGTTGGAATAAGAATTCTGACAGCAGCAGCCATCCCTGTGAGCCCCAGGTGACCTCTGAGGTTTTTGGAGCATGCCTTATGTCCTTTGCTCGGGTTTTGCCTATATGAATAAGCACTTGCCTGGGTGCTTGTATTTTCAGCATTTGGTGGGTTCTTTGGATTTTTTATTTTTTTTGTTGCTGCTGCTGTTACTGTCTCAGTCACCTGTACAGCATGTTTGATGTCACAGTATATTTTCATATATCTGTAATAATGCAAAGAGCAGTAGGAGACATGTATTTCAGGTCAATAGATTGCATGCTACTCGGTACTGAAGTTTCTTTTGGGTAGTCAAGGAAGGGCTAGTAAGATGAAAAAAATGGTACTTTTTAATTGCAAAGTAATATATTGCTGAAGCAATTACATTTAGTAACATCTTCAAAAATAGCCACCGTATTTCAGATCTGTTAATAAATGGGATCTTCCACACTCTCATTAGCTGGATCAAGGATACTGATTTTTCAGAAAGTTAACTTCTGTGTCAGATGTCTTTCAATATTTGCTATTTTGCTTTTAACTGCCGCTGCTGGCAGCTGAGGGTTGGGTGTGCAGTGTACCTGAGGGCAGCCCACTGCACAACATGCTGTGAACATCACCAACAGGTCCTGCAGATTTGCCTCCCGATGAAAATATACTGTGGCATTTATCTCCTGGTTTGGCTAAGAATCTGCTCTTTTAATTCTTGTTAAATTATTATTCAGAAGTTTCTGTTTTGATAATGTTCATTGGAGCCAAAGGCTTTCAGAGAATTTTTAACAGTTTTAGATTGTGGCATTTTCCTCTACATCCAGATGTGTTGTTCCTGATCTAATCTAGCTAGGAAGCAAATGGATAGTAGAGGTAGAAATACAGTGCTTACTGTATGCAAGTGCTATTGTAGCAAGGAAACAAAGAGATCTGCTTCTTAAAGAAGGAGATGTTTCCAAAACTTATATTTTCATAACTTTTTTTGGAGGAAGATTGAAGCACTTTACCAAAACTACTCTTCATTATTCATATTGGGTAGCATAGCTGGTATCATGACTTGGGTTCTCACCTTTGAATATAGGTGTATATTCACAGTATATTCACTTCACTCATCTGGTTTGTTCACTACTTAACCGTAGGTTAGAGCTCAGAAGTATAGTGCCACACTTTTATGGGTTTTCATTTTTAATGGCAATAGGTCTTAACACTGTGTGTGTTAAGTCTCATCCTTTTTCCATGGTATTAAGTCATTTACAGAGAAACATGTGATTTTTTGGGGGAAGATTTTTGTCGGTGTTAAGTATGGAAGAGGCAAGGAAAATGACCAGTTTGAAGGATTTCTGCTGGCTTGATGCTTGCACGGTGCAATGCAGAACTGTGTCAGGCATCCTGGGGAAATGTGAGGCCCACTGGTGTCTGGCACAGTGGTGAGGCTGTGCTGTGCAAGCTCCAGCGCAGGTCATGTGGTCAGTGTATCTGTACCTGTCCCTGCAGTAACCGCCCTTGCTCTCAAAGATGCTAGTTATGCCAAGCGCAGCACCACCATTTCCAAGTCCAGAGGCAGGTAGTTTAAGGGTTGGCTTTCAGGGGTCTTGCACTTTGGTTTGATAAGGAAGTGCCCCCACACTGTAAATTCTTATCCAAGGACTGAAACATTCCTGAGAAACAACCCTCAGGATCAAATCTGTAGAACACGTTCTTCCCTCCCACAGGAAAAGGCAGTAGGGAGGTGAACTGCTCTGAAACTAAAATGCCATTTCTGGCTCCATGTTTAGGTTTTTCCAATGGTAGCTGGTGTCCTTTACAGTTGCACACTGCACACATGAAGGCTCTCTTTGATCTTGGCCACTCCGTGTGTTTGGTGCTTTCATCACTGTAAGTGGCAGCAGTGACTGGAGTCAGTTTCCTGATCCAGGCCAATTCCTCACCAGTGTGATGTTCTCAACACTTGGTTTTCTTTATAAAACTTTTGAAAGGCTGAAAGTCTTAGCAAGTCCTTTGTGAAAGTGTCACCCATTTACCTGCAGTTGGATAAACATGAACATTAGCTTATCCCAGGTGGATGAGGGAGGAAATGTTTACAGCCTCCCAAGTATGTGCCTAGTATTTCCAGAATTGCAGTGCAAATGTAGAGTTAAATGTCCAGTTGCAGGTTATCTGGCCCTTTGTTGCTGATACTGAATTGATGTTTCTCAGTGATATTTTTGTGTTCCCTCAGGGATATGCTAAAGGTTATTCTGGTGTTGCCAATTGCCCAGCCTGGAATCCCAGTAGGACCAGCCCTAGAAGTCCCATCATTATAATAAGAATAAGAATAAGAATAAGAATAAGAATAAGAATAAGAATAAGAATAAGAATAAGAATAAGAATAAGAATAATCCACTCCTGTGAACAAAGGCAGACATTCTCTGGGGGTGCTTCTTGTGTAGCCTGATGCACGCCCCTTGCGTCAGCAGGGTGGGTACAGCACCAAGCCCTTTTATAAGGCCTTTTTCAGACTCTTAAAGTGGCCTATAAAGGCATTTATTATCCATTTGTAAAGCCTCCAAAGATTGTAACACTGAATGTTTTTCCACTGAAAATTTAATGTCTTTGAAGATTGCAGCCAAATTTAATTTTGTTATGGTCACAAAACTGCAGAGAAACCCTATTCCAGAGAAACCCCAATGACACCTTCAGGGTGTCTGCTCCAGGGCAGCCCTGACAGTGGTCAATGTCACTCAGATTTGTGTAGCTGTAACTGAGATTAAGCCCATTTTTACAAACTGTCAGGCACTAAAACTAGTTGTAAGGGAGTGCACCGTCCTTCAGTAACCTGTATTTGTGGTAAGAGATTTTGAAAAAAAAACAAAACTACCTAGGATGAGCTTTGGTCTTTAGGTTCCCTGGGCTACTGAATTGTGAAAAATATGAACAAGTCCGTGCCCACTTTGGGACTAGTCACTCCTTTGAACCTTAGACCTGTGCTGTGGTGCCTGGGCTGTGCTGGTGTAACACTTCTGCTTTAAAGAGTGGCTGAAAGTACCTGTATTGCAAATCTGTCTTTCTCCATTGAGCCTTACACTCAGATACCTGTGGCTGCACAGCATGTGTACCCACCATAACTGTTACTTGTCCTTTCCTTTTATTTGTCAGCCTTTCCTTTTTCTCTTGTTCCTCTCTACATGTTGGTTAAGCCTTTTCACTTAAATTATTTTCCCACTTAGAAATGAAAGATCTCTGAACATAAAATTCTGCCCCTTCACATGCATTTACTATAAGAAAAGCATACTATAAGGATAAAAAAAACCAAAACCCAAAGCCTCGGTTTTAACTGTGTTCTGGCATAGTGCTTCTGCCATTTAACAACCTGCTAAATAACCTGCATAATTCTAAAAGAAATAGTGTGTTTCAGTTTGACTATATGGTGTAATTAAATTTCAGTCAAAAGGAGGTAGTTGAGAGAAACAGCCTGGGTTATGATTTGGTAAAATGGGAACTTTTTGAAAGTTCATGCTTAAATGAAAATTTAAATTAATTTAGAAAGAATACCAATATGCAGCACAGAAAAAAAAAAAAAAAAGGATTAAAAAAGCAAAACCCAGTCCTCATCCCTACCATGTTCAGATACATTTATTTATGTCCGGTATTGCATGTATACTTTTGAAAACACCATTCTTGCTTTAAATCTCTTTCACAGTGCTGCCCTGAATCCCAGCGAACACCCTGTTTAACAGCTTCGAAGGTGATGTTCTGTTTCTGCAGTACTTCCCTTTAATGAATGATGTTTACTGTGACTATCTGGTGATATATTTTCAATCACTCTTAACCAATCTGTGAAAAAAATCAGTACATAATTTGTCTTTACTATATAAACAACGCGTATGATTACGCTTGTGCAGATGCGTGTACATACACACATATATATATGTCTACGTGTAGTGAGTCTATGGATTGCGTTTCTGTTACGTAAGAGCACGTTCCTCACTTAATGATTCCAGTTCAAGAAGGGAGCTTAAATTGTCCCAGTAGACATCCACCTACTGTCCCAGTTAGTGTCTTGTCTGTTAACTGTTGAACTTTCAAGGCCATGATTTTTGATTTTTCTAGTTGGCCTCAGCTTCATACTGTAAGTCTGGTAAATAGTGTGACTAAGAGAAGATCTGGCAAGGGTTACGATAGCCAGGAAGAGACGTATGTGTGTAATTGGGAAAATGCTGTATCCTAGTTGGTGGGGATAAGGCTCATAAGCCGGGGTTTGTTGCTCACAGGATTTCTGAAGCCGAGCCACCCTGGTAGTGTTTCTCATGGCTTCTCCTGCAAGGGAGATGGTGGAACAAATGGATTTATTTTTCCTGGTGCCAGGGGCTGTCTGAAAGGTGCTGAGCCGATCCTTCTTCTCATGGGCAGTGTAACACGTGGTTGCTGCACCTCTGCTTTCTTGTTGTGGTGTTAGGTGGTACAAAGCATCTTCTACCGAATTCCTCATTTCCACGTAGTCTTCTGTGGGTGTGTTGGCAATAACAAAGTCTGTGTTGTAGCTGCACTAATGATTCATTATGACAAATCTTCTAGAGAGAGTCCCATGCAGGGGAAGCTCCAGAAATTTGAGGTGAGGCACAGTAGGGTACTGTATCCTCCAATCTGACATATTTTTGACCACATTTTTGTGGCAAGCATTGATTGAATTGAATAAAAATAAAGCTTTTTTTGCAATAAGATATATCCAGCATTTAGCCTTAAGACCCTTTCATAAGTGATATAATTCAAGCTGTGATTCCATTCTCTGTCCTTCTTAATGTTCTGTAGTATTTACAGTGTTGCCTAAAGATGAAGCACTTTGATTAGCTTTCTAAATCTAATGGAAATCACTTGCTGGTAATCACATTTCTTTCTCCACTTATTGCCTTCTTATTAGGATAATGAATTACTCCAATAGCCCTCTCCCCTCATGTCAAAGAGACATAGCTATTGTCTGAACACTTTTGTGCATCAGGGAGCCAACCTGTCATATTGCAAAAGTGTTTGTTTCAAAGACTTTTTTTTTTTTACTGTTCAACAAAGCAAATGTGAATTTACCTGCAACTGTAATTTGTTTCAAGCTGATTGTTGAGTGTTGTGTAAACATATTTGATGTGTAATCCCAGAACACCTCTGTAACTGGATCTAAATGCCTATTGTTAACAAAACAGTTTGGGGTTTTCACTAACTGTTCTGAAAGGCTCATGGTTTTTTTTTCTTCTTCCCACTAAATCTGTGACCACTAACATAGAAAAAGAATCATTTTAGCTGTAGATGAATGAAATTCAATAATCTTGTATCAGGATGAACTGCTATATAAAGAAATCCCAAGTTTTCTAATGAATGTGTTATATTATTGTACTTACATACAATCAATATTTGTACATCTGTTGGAGACCTGTCTGCGTTTCAATATTTAGCCACCACTGCATGGACACTTGATTGATATGCAGCTAATGCAGTTGCTTTGGCGCTTTCCAATGTACTTCACTTGTTTTTATCCTTTCAGAAATCCACCAAATACTCTTGGTTCTTTTTCTTTGCATTTGTCACTTTGTTCAATGAAGCATGACTAGAAAAAGAGAACGAGTAGATACTATTTTTGTGGTCAGCAAAGCAGCTGCCAGTAGATAGACAGTGTGTGTATGTATACGCACTGTCTTGGAATGTTTCTGTTACAAATGCAGCCACCTACATTAATGATATCCCTAGTCAACATTTTTAAACAAGCACAAATAATATTTGTAAAAAAAAGTTTAATTTTATTTATTATAGTAATAAACTATTTTATACATTACAGTTGCTTTGGTGTGCTTTTCTATGTGTTGAATATGTGCATATAATATCAACAAGATAGTTTTAAATTACCCTCTAGAACTTACGATTAGCAGTTTTCTTGCTGTTGGTTTGCATCTCAAATGTTATCAGTGGAGCAGTGTGATGTTATTGTTTCATTTCTAAACAATTCAGGTTGTTTCCTCAGATATGGCTGCTGTGTATCAGTGCAATTGAGATTTACACTTCCCGGGTCACTGTAAACTGAACACAGGTGTTCTGTAAGGTGACTATCCTGGCACTCCAGGCAGTGTCCTGCACTGTGGGCCCCAGTCTGGGACAGGGGTCTGCTGAACAGGAATGAGATCATCAGAGGACTAGCTGTGACCTGTCTGAAATGATCGTTCCATATCCTGAGGGTACACATGTCTGTAGCTGGTCTGTGTTTTAGACCATGTTCACTACTGCAGTGTCTGAGAACTATCACAAAACTCATGGCAATCAGAGTAATAGAGATCAAAGAAGCTTCTGCTGTCCTGTGATCCACCGCAAAAGAAAGTGGTTACCGTGGACTTACACAAAGACAAACCCCACAGGAGTGAAGCCCCTAGCAGTGTGTCACCTGGCAGTGACACTACTGCAACAGGCGGCAATGAATATAATTTTATTGGCTACCTCAGCAGAGGAATCGATAACCAAACGTGATGGGAATGGGAGATCCTTGGAGGTCAGAATAGACATGTGTGACAGGATCACAGTCAGCAGCCATTCCTACAGCAGAAAAACCACTCTGGAAGTTTATGCAAAGTTTTAGTCTTAAGGGTGTCAGCCTAGCCCCCGTGAGCTCTGCACCCATTCTTGCGGTTCATTCTCCATCCTCTCACTCAAGGGTCTGGTGAACGCAGCTGTCACCTGTATTAAGACACATGGGATTGTGAATCACCTTCAAATGAAGCACAAGCTTTCAGACTGAAGGGCTGAGGCGGAACTCTACAGAGCAGCCAAGGAGCACAGTGAGGAGCTATTTTTAACACCATTTCTGCATCCTCTCTCATATGTGGTGTGACAGGATCTCTTGTCACTGGAACTGTTTCCATGACCAGAGTGAAAATCCAGCTTTCTTTTGCCTAATGTTATACAGTGTTCCCTATACTTAGAAAAGGGAAAATTACCGTAGTGAAGGCATATACTTTTGGTTGGGGTGTTTTTTAGGTCTTTACAGGCTATTGTGCTCATTTTCTGAACTCTCCATTATTTTCCTTGCTCATGCATCTCCTGCAATTTTAGCAGCCTCCCTGGATATGCTGAAAGCTTAAATGAGTACAGAGCACTGTCTGCACAATGTTCCCCATCAGTTTCCCTCTGCTCAGCAGCCCCACAGCATTTCAAATGAAAGGTAAGTAACTACAGCACTTTTTGCTGATATTTGTGTGCCAGATTGCAAAGGCTCCTGTTTCACATGCTGGCCTGTCAGGCCTGGGCTCAGCTGGGCAGCAGCAGCCCCAGCAGTTGTGAGCAGCCCCTGGCCCACCTGTGCCAGCCCCTGCTCCCCATTCACTGCATCTGGGAGTGCATTCAGAGCAGAAACAAATGGTTTCTTTAGCACAGGATGTGCACTATGACTTCTGACTTTTCTCAGGAATAGCTGCAGGTATGGCCACTTCTGTTTGGTTACACATAAGTGTGCAAAGCGTAGCACCTACAAGATGCCTGAAGGTGCATACCCAAAGGAGAGCTCTGGGTTGGAGCCTGTGCAATGCTGTACGGCCTCCTTGGGGTTGTAAAGGAGCCTCTGGTTGGTAGTACTAGCTGGCAGAGGGCCCAGACCCTGTGGATCCTTCTTGCCTCTGTGCTGCTGCCTGTGTGGCAGCTGCTGGGGGACCCCTGCCAGGTACATGGTGGCTTTACCTGGCTGGGTTTGCAGTCCCAGGGCAGCAGCAAGGACACCTGTAGCAGTCTGCAGTGTGTCAGCTTGTGGGGAGATGAGTACTGCCTACACAGTTTTAAAGCCTGCATTTGATAGTGGAAGTTCTTTAATTGCCCTGTGGTGCATTTTGGTATCTCTGTTAAGGTTGGAAGCACTCTAGCTCTGGTGTTTTTTTGCATTGGAGTAAAGATGACCAGCAAAAACTAGCTCTCCTGTGCTGTGAGAACCAGTGGGACTGAACTGCAGCAAATCTCCCCCCTCTTGCACGTGTGCAACAGCAATGTGTTTTATTTGCTCCCCCAGCGCTAAAGGAACATCAGAACTGTTTCTCTTCAGTGGCACAATGCTCAGAACAGCCCACCCAAATTCGGGGAGAGCAATGAGCCTAATAGCCACGTGCCCTTCACCTAGTGAGAGACAATCACTGCTCTCCAACCTGCCCACCCACAGCGAGCACTGAGGCTGAGCAGACCTTGCCTGATGAGCTGCTCTCTGTGCTTGCCTTGTGCTCCACAGAGGTAGGGTGGTTAGTAAGGCTGCATATCCACCCAGAAAATGCTGGGAAGGATGTTGTATTGCTATGGTATTTATTGCAGCCAGTGGTGTAAGGCGTTTAATTGCAACAGGTATATAATTGCATATAAAGAGTATCAGCCAATACAAATATGTTTCACGTAGAAGGTTGAGCTTTTGCTTCTTTCATACTAATTCATCACAACTTCAGTGTTGGCATGTGGAAGCTGGTGGTCCTGTTCTTGAAAGACAGGATGAATAAAAACTTGTGAGGGATCCAAAGAAAGCTTTAGAGTAACTGAATTCCTGACATCTGTCAGAGGCAGATATGAAGACGCTTGTGCACAGCCATATCTGCAAAATACATGTGCTCAAGCCTTGTCTTTTTACTTTTTTTTCCTTTCCTTTTCCATTCCTGATGCCCCGTCCTAATTATGTTCGAGACTTCATGTAGCACAGCCAAGTTGCTAAGTTCATATTTAAGCTGCCCATGGCACAGGTGTAGGTTTAAAACAAACTTTGGCAGCTTCATCCATCATGACCAACTCACAAGCTTTCTCCCTAAAAGTCCTCCCTGGTACTGACAGAGGCAGAAGTGTCAGAGAAACCTTGAAGAGGTTTGGGGGTTTTTTGAGCTTTGTTCACTTGTAGGTATTTCCTTGAAGATTTTTCTGTTCAGGCAGATGAGGAATGAGGTGAAGGTACAAGCTGTGCTGTTAATTCCTACCTGGAGGGACATGTAGCCTCTGCAAATGTCACTGCAGTTTTCTGTGTGCAAATCTGAGGTGGACATGCTTTTGTACTGGTATTCCCTTCCACTTTCCAGATCTCCCAGCTAACTTACACAACTCAGGAAGAAAGGAACTGTCCTGGAGTATCTATTAAACATGTGGATTTTCTGGAAAAGGAAGATTATGGCCTCTTCTTCAGCTACCATAATACTTCAGACTATAGCTTCTTCAGGGGCTACCACTGGGGGGGAAATGCTAAGCAGCAGTAGCACACTGAGTGCACTATTAAGCTTGGGAGCTACTGTGGGTTCAGCAACAGGGCCAAGACAGCCCAACAAGAAATGGCTCCCTGCAAGCAGTGGCTTACAGTGAGGAGAAATAAATTGCTTTCAACCCTCTCCAGCAATCTTTTTTGGTGAGTTTTACAGTTAAGCAGAAGGTATTTTAGAAGAATGAATGATAACAGGAAAATTTATTGAACATTCTCAGCTGTGGTGTGAGGATTGGAAAGAAAGCTAAGATAATCCGTACATAGCCCCAAGTCAAAATAAAGTATTTATTTTGGTTTTCCTTTAGAATGATAACACCGCACATGCAAGCATGTTGCATCTGCCTAGTAGGAGAGGAGAGACAGAAACATAAATTAAAGCAGTTCAGCTGAAAGCTGAATTGAAAAGAGCATCCTTCAGGAAAGTATACAGAAACTGGGCATAAACTATTGCATGAAATTACAATTCTGCCAACAGAAATTGTAAATAGCTCTGTAAAATGGGGATGGGTGCCTCTCATTTGTGAGCAGCAAATAAAGCAGCTGTAGCCAGACATGCTCAGAGGCTGCAGGCTGGTTGCTCTGACCCCAGTGTAGACCAGGGAAAAGAGACTAAGGTCATGGCAGCAAATGAAACCAGTGTATAATGTAGCCAACGTACAGTCCTGAATACCTGCCTTGGTGGTTTGAATCTGCTGTCCAGGAAAATCAGTTATGGAGGACTATCTGTGTCTCAGGTCGTTATTCAAGGGAAGCCTCAGAAAACAAAGGGCAAGAGGGCGAGTGCAAGCCACAAACACCAAAGGGGTAGGCAGGGAGCAGGAAAGGAAAGTACAGCCTTCTGTTGAGCTAATGGGGCTGACACCCCAGGAGGCTCCATCAGCTGGAGGTTATAAAGGGCTATAGCCCTCTGAGTCACCATCTGCCTGCTGGAAGAAGCTGTGAGATACTTTACCCTGCCTTGGCTGTCTCTGCCAGTGCCACAGAGTATCCTTGTGCTCCTGCCAGCTGCCTTAAAGCTTTAAAGATTTAGCTTGGAAACATTATTATTATGAAAATGTTATTTTTCTTAAAATAGAAGTTTCCTCAACCAGCATTAGAGCACTTTGGAGCCTCCAAGTATTTTGAATGACTGTCATGCTTTTTAAAGCCTTATGCCTGTGTCAGGGCTCATACCCAACTTGCAGTTGTTCATGGTGCCAGTGGTTGGTGGCATAACCATTCAAGGCAAGCAGGACATTTTGACTGAAGACCTGTTGTAGGTCTTGTATTTTTACCAAGTGATGTTTGGTGGGATTTGATCAGACTGAGGAACTCTGAGAATAAATAACCCGAGTAAAGAGTGCCAAACTCTGGGCAGATGGCACCAGCAGTGGTGTGTGAAGTGTGGGTTAAGAGATGTCACAGCTGACAAGCTTTGAGCTCAGGACTCAGAGCTCACTTGCTCACAGATCCCTGGTGACCTTCTGGTATTGCTGTCTGGAATCTGGGGGGGGCTCAAAACCTTCCTGGATGCCCCAGCAGACAGCAATGGGACTGGGCAGGGGCTGGGTGGCTCACCATGCAGCCTGGTCCTGGGCTGGTGTGTTTGCAGCACTGTCATGAGAACTGAGCCTGATCAAGGGGTGGCCTTGAGGCAGGATGTCAAGAGCTGGGGGAAGGCAGCTGAGAGGTCACTGAAGTGGCCTGGAGCAGAAATATGACCAAATGAAAGTTATTAGTCTGTAATTTCAACATGAATTGCCACCTCAGCACAAAACTACTACCACCAGAGTAAAGAAACACATAACTATAAATTAACAGTAACATCACTTAAAGAACTGTCTCATAAATGCTTATTTTTAGCTCTGCAATGTGACTTACTATAAGATAATCCCCCCATATACCTGAGCCCCTAAAGCAACCTTAACCCTTCCAGCAGCAGTCAGAAAAATAAAACCCAACTGGATCTTACTTTTTCCCTAAGACTTGCCTTTTAATTAATTTACCAACAGTGTAGCTGTTTCTGGTCTGCTAGTATCATTTCAGTTCTTCTATTTTTGCCACTTCATTTTGGAAACTTAAATGCACTAGTGCAGGCATGGAAAGGCTGTGGTCCATAAAAATTAATTAATTTTGTCAAGAAAGATCCAGAGAGAGTGCCAATACCATTTAAATGTCACAGGTAATAACCAAAGTTATATTTCTGTATTATTTCTTCACTAAACTTTAATTTTTCAGTGGCTGGCTGATGCACCTGTCTGCAATGATTCCCTTCAGCTACCCAACCATATATAAAGCTTTTCTTAAATCCCTGTGGACAGTAATGCATTTCTGTTACCCATAGGCTGACCATTGCTGGGGAAGGTGTGGGCCACAGGTAGCCAATTTAATTTGATCTGTTTCTGAAGGGTGCTGGTATGTGGGTACCTGAGGCTATTTACACTTAGACTGAGCTGCCCCAGATACGATGAAAGGCGGTGCAGCTTAGGTCAAAATCTGCCTGTTAAATCCTGATGTTAGCTTAACTTGCTCTCACACAGACCTTTCTGACTCCCAGCTCAAATAACGAGGAGACTTTTGAGGATCTGCAAGTGTGTTTGGCTCCACTAATGCTGCCAGGTAGCTTTAAGCCTGCCATTATGTGTACTGGGTACAGACTGCATGTGCCTTTTTGCTCCCAGAGCAGTAGTTCCCAGGGCCAGAGATGCTGACACTGACTGGAGGGCTCATTCACGTGGCAGAAGCTTGTGGGAACTGCCCTAAATGGAGCAGTGCTGAGCCTGCCTCAAAGTCAAGCCTCAACACTCTTCAGCTCCATTCTCTTGTGCAGTGTCTAAAATATATGGGTCAGATCTATTAGACTTTTTTTTTCCTTTTCCTGATCTCCTGGTAGCATCCCTGAAAGCTTCTCAAGCCTGGAGCTGCCAGTGCTTTCCCCCGGGCAGGGATGTCTGAACCGAGTTGGTCCATCCATGGAAAGCTCAGGTGTAGGTGATTGATGCATGGGCAGCTGGGACTCATCTCGTTTTCAGATGCTCTGGCAGTATCTGTGTAGGATGTGACTGTATGTGCATGAAGCAGAAATTTAAAAAAGAAGAAAAAATAAAGAGTTGTCTTCATCTTTTCTTCCTTTTAGAAGCAACTAAAGAAGGAACTGCTCCACAAGAAGCGAGTGGTTGGAACCACTGAAATTCGTTGGACGCATGGGAGTCAGCAGTGCCCACCAGAGAGGGTCAGTCTCAGAGGTCCCATAATCCAAGAAACGATCTATTGTAATGCAGATTTCCCCTCGTTTCTCAAAGGTGTTACAGGCAAGCCGTTCCTCACAAGCTCTGTGTAGAGCAGTATTTCAGCTGTCTCTGCTGGATTTAAATATATGCCTTGACTAACAAGTGGCTGTGTGCCGACAGTGTTATTTTGCAAAGCAGTAATGGGCTGCGCTGCTCAGGGGAGAGGGGGGAACTGTAAAGCACCCTGAGAAGCTGTGCCAGACCATGCATAGCAATCTCTTTGCTCTTCACAACTCCTTGAGGACAATGGTGCTGGCAAGGCAGAGGAAAGCAAGGCCCCCTCCTCAGCGAGCGCGAGCTGCCACTGGCTCAAGGGTTAGCAGTGACGAAGGAAATTAAGTGGGTGTGCGAGAGAAAGGACAGGCCCTGCATTATTGCTGTGACTAATAACAAAATTGCTGCAGGTTTTCACAGCTAAGCTGTTTTTCTTCTGACCTGTGGTAAGCTGGTTATTCCAACTAAGCTGCTTTTAGCTCTCAGATGTGAAAGAGATATGTGAGCAAAGCCTTGCTCACCCTCTAATCAATGCAGAATTAAAGAAAGAGCCACTTAGTGTAATCTTACCATGCACAGTAATACTGATGGCTGGGAGGGCTCTGTTAGCCAAGGAGGGGCTAGGGGAAGGATGTGTGTGTGTGTGCAAGAGACTTGATTACTAGAGCTTTGTGGTAGCCATTAAAGGCATATATGAGGTTAGGCTATGCTTGTTAGTCTTTTAGGCAGTTTTTCAAAATTGCTTCTTAACTGGTTTTGTCAGTAGCCATCACATGTCTGTCCAGCTCATTTTCAGAGCCACAGCCTTGGGGCTTTTTTTTTTGGTCACTGCACTTTTGTGAGTTTTAGTGTCTTAGCATTAGTAGCCATTGTTTGCTCTTTCCCCTACCCCTGACTAGAAGTGCTCCCCTTTGGTTCAAAATGACCAATGTCTTACCTTGGCAATTTCTGTCTTTATGAATTGTTTCCTACATCCCTTAATTAGCTTTTCCGCAGTGTTTGGATCCCTCTCTCCTCCTCCCTTATTTCTTCCCTTTTGTATGTGGGATGGCTACTTCAGTCTCTTCCAGGCCTCTGCAAACTCCCACCTCTCTACAGAGGGCTTGCTCAGAAGGATGGCACTTTGGGCTACCACACGATTACATCAGGTGCCACACAACAGTGAAGAGTCAATCCTCAGGTCATGCCGAGGAATGTGTTTCCAAGCTGAAGGCCCAGCTGCCTAGGCATGTTTGAAGTGCTCCAGGCTCAGAGCTGTGTCTCACTGAGCACGCCCCATGCTGACAGCTGCTGCATAAGCAGGACTGAGAAGGAACTTTGTGAGTGGGAAGCATCATTTTAATTGCATGCTGTTCTTCTCAGAAGCTTCACATGCTGAAGTCTCACCTTAGCCCATCCACAAAAGGAGTATTCAGTTTTTAAACTTACACCATTAGGGAATGCATGTTCCATGCAGAGCACAACAGGGATAAAGGTGACGAGTCTGCATTGCACCCATCCTGCAAGCTTTCAGTGCATAGCAGTGTTTCTTCGCAGCAGCGGAGCACTTACTTTTCTTACACCAAACCACAGCTTTCCAAGACACAGTTCTCAAGACAACAGTCCGTTTCAGCTTTATTTATAAGAAACAGAAAAGGATACAAAATTATATATAAAGCCCTGGGGAAAAAAAAAAAAACAAAACAATTTTAGTTCAGAAATAAGGATACTCTGTATGACCTTCAAGGTCATTTCCATATTGGAGGTGGAAATTTTGCATGCATCCAAATTGGAACCCAATCACTTAGTAGCTCCTCATGTCATGTAATAACAGTAATCAATAAGACTGAAGAACTGACTCATGACTTTTTGCTCTAATGCTAATTCCACTTAATTACAAAGTTTGAGTAAAGTTTGAGAGAGTTCTTGCCCTTAGCTCAGTTCTATCCCAAAAATGGAGGCCAATCTCAGATCCTTTTAATAAATTCAGAGGCTTAGAGCCACCTACTTTGTGGCTGACGGAATCCCTGCAATCATCTTAAGTCAATCAGGAGGACCATGTCTCTGGCCACACAGCATTCAAAGTAAGTCTTAATTTTCAACAGTTTGTAGTGTCTCCCACAAAGGGCTTCCAGAGGAAATCATGGCATTCTCATGGCAGGGGAACCTTAACATAAAGGGCTGGAGCTTCTGCTTTGAAACAGCAAGAGATTCACTTGTCTCTGGATGGATAGTGAGCTGAAGCCTCTGCCCTTACTTCTTCAGGAATAAATGGAGAGTAAAAAGAAGGCTGCCATAGTTCTGAGCAGCAGAGACATCAGAAATGCAGGCAACGAACTGAAGCCTGTCTCAGGGACTGAATTTTTTGTTGAAGGGATAAGCTGTATCAGACTTGGCTGAAGCTGCAGGAGTGATGCAGAAGGATGCTGTGTTTCCCAACAGGCTGAAATATCTGCCAGGGGCATGGAACAAATTTTGACACAAGTCCTTCTGCTTTGTGTAGAGGAAGCTGCTTTTGGAAGAAGTCGTCTCCAGAACTGGTGGCCTTTTACCATGCCTAGGGGGAATATCTAACTTTAGAATGACTAAAGGTCTTCTGGCTGCTCTTCAATATCAGTTTAAAACAGTACAGCGTAGGAGACACCCCTAGTGCCAGATGGGAGAAGGGTCTCTCCTTCCCTCAGAAAATAGAATGTGCTAAAGCACTCCTGCAACCCAGACACTTGAGGGTAGGCAGGACCTTCCCAGCTCTGGGCAACCCAGCCTTTTGGCAAAGATGCTTCTTTAACAGGTCTCACTGTGGGCAAAGGATGTGGAGCTCCAGCTAATTCTGTGTCAGTGTATTGGACTATTCTGTGTTTTTTCTAGAGGTCTTAAAAAGTTACTCCTGGAGTGTCTTCAGTATTGCAGGAGCTGATTGCTTAGACACCAGAGAATGAAGCAAACTGAACGGGTTTACCATTCACCCAGACCAGGGTTATCTCCTTTTGTAACAGAACAATACAAGAGGCAGACTGAACTCTTGAAGCCTGATCCTTTGAAGGTGGGATCTGCCCAATAATAAAGGTAATATTTTATGCTTTAGCTCTAACACAAATCAGAGAGCACTTAAAGCTGTAAGAACGCATTTGATTAAAAAGCTGTTCCTTAATAAAAGATCTGCCTCCCCACTCCTTTTTTTAAAAGAAACAAATAAAACCATGCCTAAGATTAGCAAAAAGGGTATTATTTTAAAGGCAAAAATTTAAAGGAAGACATTAAAAAGAAGAAGCAGGCTTTGCTACAGTAGGTAGAAAAGTAGCTTATGGCAGAACTACTGAGAATACAAAAATGTTCTACCAGAAAGCAATCAAGAAAAACTGATGAGCATCGTGCCCTTCATGGACTAGTTTAAGTGGAGGGCACAGTCCTTCATGCCCCTAGACAATGGCTCTGAGAGATTGGGCTTTCTGAATTCTCCACGGTAGGAAAACTTTTTTTCTTCAATATCTCCAAATAGGCAGCAAAACATGAAAACGATCTTCAACATATATAAAATACCTGTTCTGAGATGCATGTCTCCAATGTAGAGATGCTGTTTTACAAAAATAATATAATTCAAAATGCTTCATAATTTCTCCCCACCCCCAGCCATAGCCCATCAGTGTTTCTGGTTCAATTTCTGCATTTGCAACCCAGAATCAATTAAAGGAGCTTTGGTTTTTAACACATCAGCTGAAGACTTGGTCTGGTACACCCTTGTGCATATAGGATATCCAGTGTAGAAAAACAATAAACCTGCCTTAAAAATAATTGTTTGCATCATTCCTAAGTCGCAGCATACTTCTGCTCCCACTCAATTCCAACATGAGAATAGCAGTACAGGAACCCAAGAACCGTCAGTGTCGCCCATGGCCAGCCTAAAAATAGAAAAGACAGACAATCCTAGTCAGAATAATTAATGATTGCTTCAAGTAGAAATGCTCTTGGGATGAACCAACTTCTGATGCTTCTAATTAATTTTATCAGCAATTCAGTCTCATAAGTAAGTAGAGCCAACCCACAAAATCTGAAAAGGGAAGTCTGGATTGTCTAAGCTTCAGGGATGCCTGACCCTCTGGCAGCTCCAGTCTTTTCCATTTTCAGGGAACTGGACCAGGTTTATTACTGTTGAATTAAAAAGGCTGGTTTCAATCCTCTCCTTTGTAGTGGGTTTGTCTATGAAGCAGATTCCGTGAATGAACCCTGATGTTTTAAGTTGGCTATGGCCCTTCTCAGGCACAAAGGGATGCACAGCCACAATGAAGGTTATTAAAAAAATCTCAACAAGCCCAGCTACCTGTTCTGCAAAAGGAGTCTGGGGAAACCTCTGATTAAGGCTGTTTTGGCTATCCTGCAGCCTGATGTATGCACTCTACAGGCCACTAACAGCTAATGGGGTCAGAACACCATTGTGTCAGTGCAGAACAGACAGCCCTGTCTGCCTGATTTGTCTGATGCCTAGATTATTTTTAACTAAAAAGACTGAATCCTCCAATATGTAAAACTTTTGGTAGAGCAATGGTGTGTCATTATTATTTCAAATTCTTTTCAGTGAAAGTCGCCATCTTTTCTCTTGAACTTTTCACAGCTACCAGCAGTAAGCAGAAAGTCACAAGCCTAAAGGTGTTTTGCTTTCCTGTAGAGTTGTAAGTAATTTGAAAAATCTGTAAACAAGTAAAAGATTTTGCTTTCCTCGACACCTTTCCTGGTACCTCTGTTCCCTTTGTTCATTCTCTCCTCTCTTTAGAATTTATGAAATTTAGATATGTTGAAATCCTTAGCATTAGGCTTCAATGTTTTCCAGTGTGTGTTGTCTGTGGGAAGGGGACAGGGAGAAAGGTGTTTGATGGTTTTTTGGTGGCTTTCTGTTGCCATTGTTGCCATAAGTATTTTGGTTATGTGTATGACTGGTTTTCTGCACACTGTCCTTGAACTACCAACACTTGCTTCTGAAAGAAAAGCTTTAGTGATCCCTCCTGGGGAAAGCTCTGGTCTGATGGAACCTGCTGGCAGACACAGGATTCTCCTTTGGCCTGAAGAAGGGATGGAGAGAAGTTGTAACCTCTCTGAAACATGATACTCCAAAGAGCTCTTTGTGAGAGTGTATTTACAAGGTGTTTTTCCAAGGCTGGCTTTGTCCAGGCTTCAAGCTAATTCCAGTCTGGAGACTTTAACTGTGCTCACATCTAACTGAGCCTTAAGTTAATACCGTGCCCTCAGCAGGGCTCACGGCCCTGGACTGGGTCCTGCATTTCCAAGGATCGCATGTGCCGGGACCCTTCCTCTGTGCTCCAAGAGCCTGGCCCTGTCACACTTCATCTTGGAACAGGTTCAGAAAGAATTGTTTTTGTGAACTACTGTGTGTTTGCTTCATGAACCCTTAATTGTTCTGGCCTTGCTTTGTGGTGAAATACAGTCTTGTAACCTGACCAGTTTTCATGGAGACATTTACAAATATTAATCCCTTGCCCTCACAACACCCTAATGCAAAATTACACTTCTTGTTTAATTATTTGTTTCACAAAACAAAATTGCTGAGGTATCTCCAAAGGGATTTTTAACAATTAAATAGTCTTGTTTTTATTTCAGTGAAATTAGGCTACTGCAGATTGGGTTTCACCTTCAATAGCAGGCTAAAGCTGTGCTTTGTCTCTGCTAAAATTCCACGTGAAAGTGTGTCAATAGATGTAATAAAAACATACCTCTTCTGGCAGCAGTATTATGTTGGCTGCTTTGTACAGACAGAGCCAGAAAATTAAAAAAGGACTGAGTCTAGAATCATTCTTCTTTTGTAGAGGCCCTTTGGAAATTTGCTAGATATGTTTTCAATTTTTAAATACTTTAAAGCTCTGGCACACAGAAAATGTGCCAACAGTAGTCTTTAGTCTGACTTGCTTGCTATCCCCAGCCAGTGTATTAGAGATCTTGTCAGAATACGTAGGTTTGCACTGGAAATATTTTCTAGTTGTCTTAGATTTATGATAAGATTCCTCTAGCACCCAGAACCTGGGTTCACAGGGTTCTCAGCCACTGTAATCAGGATTGTGGAACACAGGGAGTCTCTCCTGTACACTAACAGGTGTCAGGGGTGGCATTCAGCACATCATCTCCTCCTGCTTTAATGAAGATGAGCAGGAAGGGGCAAGAAATAGTGACCCTCTGTTGGTGAGGGAAAAAGGGAATTTTTTTAATTGAATCTTGCTACAGCCATTGTAGGCAGAGCTGCACAGATCCCAGAGCATTTTTGGTGCACAAGTTAGCATTGGCTCCAAGCAGGGATAAGAGGGCACCTCTGCCTTGCTGGCCCTTCCTTGCCATATTGGAACCATGTGCATGGCTGCTCTGCTGGATGTGCGGAAATGCATGTGGTGCTTCCATTTTAGGGTTATCGAATAAAGTTGTTGAAACATCTGAAGACCTTGGTCTCCAGAGGATGATGATGCAGGGAGGGACACATGGATCAATGCTAATCCATCAAAGGCACAATTTCAAATTCTGCCTATGGTGTTGTCCTTGTGTGTGATCTCCATAATCAAACAGCAGAATGGGCTGCTCTCTTGCAAGGTAAGTTCACAGGAACTTTTTCATTGTTTCTTTCAACAGTTTCACATTGTCAACCCAAACAACCAGACAGTACTGATGGTCTTGGATCCACAGTCCCAAGAAAAGCCCTTGGGCCAGCAGCATATGGTACGTTCTTCCCCCAGGCCTTTTGCTGAGTACCATTCTGCTCCTACTCTCAGACACCATTCAAGGGGCTTTTCTTTCTGGTGGCTCCCCAGCTTTACATTATCACCCTAAAACACTGCATCCTCACCTATGCTGTATGACTGTCCAAACCCTGCTTGGAAGAGTACATGCCTGCCTTCTAGATCAGTATCTCTCTATAAAGTAATACATGAAATGTACTCTTAGAAGCATTACTGGGTTCAAATCAAGTACTAGGCTGTTAAGAAATGACTGAGTCTGTCTATTCAAAAACATGTCACATACCACCTTAAATCTTACAGATTCTTGAGTGGTTTCAGTCATTTGATTTTAGGCTTGAAGGTCAAGTTTCATGAGATAACTCAGATTTTTATTGCTTTTTTTATGGAATGATGAATTTGTATTCATTAACACATGCTATTTGTAAACACAATGACAAATTCATATGCTATTTGCAAATCCAGCAATATTTGTAAGCTTTACCTACACAAATTTCTTTTAAGTCAGCTGGGTGTCCCTTTTAACAGAGGAATGCTGAGTGACAGTCATGGAGAAATCCAATCTCTGCTTATGGGGAGGTATGCTGCTCCACAAAACATCAAACTCCTTTGTGGAGGGGTAACAGCAGCACTTTATTTGTCTGTCACACAACCTCTTCCCAAAGAAGTCTTTAGTCCCAGTTAGGCATGAGGCACCACTCTTGTCACACACAGCTGATGGACTATCCAGTAGTCTTGCTGGTTAAAGCCACATTTTGATAACTTACATACTCAGCTTTCAGCCTAATAAAAGGAGACTTGTCTTCATTACATGATCAAGACAGAATTAATACAAAGTTGCTGTAACAGTAACAGCTTTTGGCATTACTCCTTCCTTCAGTTTCCTATCTCTTATTCCAAAACATTTCTGGATACTTCACAAACATCTACAAAAGGTTATGTATCTGGCATTCTCTGGATTTTGATGGGAGTGGGGTAAAACTAAGCTTCCAACTCAAAAGTAACAGCCTAAATCACAGCTCTCAAAAGAGCAGTTATGTCCTTATTTCCTAATCACTTACAGTAGTGAAAAATAATCACACCAGTAATGTTTTGGGCATACTCAGGTTTCACATCATCATCAAAACACTAGGAAACAGTCCTTTTGTCCTTCCAACCTGTGAGATGTAAGAGAAAGGGACTGTAGTTGCATTTTGCATTTTCCAAAACTGCCTTAGTGGCTTTTGGACTTAATGCTATTTTTAGATGTGACTTGGCTGTAGAGTCCTCAGAAGTCTTCAAGTGCAGAGTAGTTATTAAATCAGTTGAAGTCAGAAAAAGTAATCTCTCTGAAAAGCTTGACTTCAGGAGCATACATCTTACTCTGACTCTGATTTGGAAGTACTGCAGTTGCTGCAAGACTTAGCACTCAGGAAAATTTATCCCTAAAGTTCAAATGTGACACGACACTGAAGCAACTCCTCTGTAAAGTGGAATTAAGGAGACACAATGGTGGGAAGGAGGAGGAACAGGCACCACTCTGTCAAGCATAATAAAAAGCCAAAGCAAACCAGTATCTGAGGCCAAGAAATCTCTTACCTACAATTAGTAGCATCTTTAGAGAATCAGTAAAACTATCACATTTTCTGAAAAAATAATATATTCAAAACCAAAGATCTCTATTATCTAGCCCAACATTTGAAGTAGACTATAAACTCTGCATTTTAAAATTTTCATTTCATGCCTGTATGTCACTTCCAGGTGCCCCCCCCCGCCCCGGCCATTACAGCAGGGCATGTCCAACAGCATGTATTACAAAGATGGTGCAGTCTGATACCCAGTGACTCTTTAGGTACTTGGAAAAGAAAACCCTTGAAAAGAAAACCCTTTCTGTTTTCAACTCAGTTGTAGCAAAGCCCTAACCTGAGCCATAGCAGGAGTTTTGGCTGCTTACAGCTCCACATTGTTCATGTAGCAAAGGACAGGCAATAAATTCTACCAGCAAACACAGAGCACTCAAAATCCCAGCTGGGCATCTCCATCCTCCTACCCCATGTAAAGCAGCACACCCGTTCACAGGGTCTGTAACTTAAAGATGCCACCTTGTCTCATTACCAGCCCCCAGCTATCAGTTTCCCCTCTTCCCTCTCTATCCACTGTGCAGCTTGGAAGCAGGGCAGCTCAGCCAAGGGGAATCCGCTTGGGAGATTAGGTAAAGCTGACCTGACCTGTTGCTATAGATTTCCAGTGCTGAAGACACTTTAGCTTGTGGGTGTGCAAAAGGTCCAAATATTCAGAAAAAGTATTACTGTACAACAGGCAGTATTTCAAAGGAAAACCAATGAAATGCTGTAGGGATAGCTCAGATCTGTTCCATGCAGCATCTGAAAACATGACTGAGAAGGACAAAATTCTAAGCTTCTAGGTCTAGACCTGAACCTCGGCCAGGAACCGCAAAAGCTTCCTCTTCAGTAGACGTGAAGTAGTTTTCATTTAAAGACATAAACAAATGTGTAACATAGTATTCTACTTATGTGAATTTTAAATCATACCCTCCTGAAGAAGGCTTACATCTGTGGCTTTCTGAGGAGTACTTATCACTGCTGAGAAAAACTGAAAATGGATAGATAACAGCCCAAGACCATCAGCTGCAACACAGGATCACCACAACTCACTGGGATCAGCATTACTGAAAACAAAAAGCTACAGTCTTTTAGTGTTTTCATAAAGCAAACAGGGTTCAGTTAGCAGATAGAGGTCACAAAAGTTGTGGCTTTTCTGTGTTCTTACTGTGCATGGAGTGATGCTTTACCATAGGTAAAATCATTTTATCTTTATGCTTGATGTCACTGAGCAAAGTTGCATGCTGACAAGGACTTTCTTAAACAACAAAAAAAATAATCAATGTAATCTATGCTAAGGATGCTGACCACACTTTTTCCTGTTAATTAGAAAAGCTACAAATAAACAATGTCATAGGCAGAGCTCAAAAGACAGGTCTATCCCATAGTTTTTATAAAGAACGCCTCAACACTATCGAGTTATGATGCCAAAACTACCTGCATTGCACTAAGTATGTACATAAAAGAAAAAACAAAAAAAAAAACACAAAAACCCCAAACCCCGTGCTGTGTTATTTGCTGTAAATGCTGTGAGGATGCAGGTATCCATACAGGATATGCCTGCCTGCATGGAGTCTCTGCTTTGTCTTTGGAGCTAGAACTTAATTTAGTACTAACTAACCATGCCACTAGCAGCTCTCTAGATTCTGCACAGTGCAGACTGGAAGAATTATTTTCCCTATATGTGTCACCTGATGTGAGCAGGATGATGCTGGTAACTTCACTCTGTGTTTCCTGGTGTGCTTTTGTGGTATTATCTGACAATAATTCTACTTTAAGCACTTTTACTTCTAAACCTTTTAGAAAGAAAAAAAAAATTCACAAGAGTTATGCCTTCTGCTACATGTTTTAAAATAAATCTCCACCCTCTACCATGTTTCCCAGCAGGCCTAGTCAGTGGAAAAAAAGCCTGATATTTTAGACAGTAACTGCGATCTCATGCATATCAAGTTGACTCTGGAGTAATTCAACTAAAATCAAAAGAACCATATTCGTGCTACTGCTGAATTTGAATAAACAGTAAAGAAGATTGCTGAAATCTTCCTGTTGGAATCTTTCTGCCACAACTGCTAATTGGAAAGGAAAAGAAAACCAAACAACCAGCTCTACTTTTACGTTATGATGGGGCGAATCTGTAAATCAGAAGCAACCTTCCTTCTCTTCCCAGGTCTTGCGTTGAGAGCTACACACAGTTAATATGAAATCAAAGCCCACAAAATATAGAATCAAAATACTCATTTATTTTTAGAACAGAGACAAAAACTTTTAAAACCATTACTGTAAACAAGGATGCATCTTCACCCAGAAGCAAGGCAAAAGAGCTACCTCTTCAAAGTCTTATGAAAAAAATATAATTTCAAAGTAATGTTTTTGGCTTAGGGCAGCACTATCTTCATCATTAAATGCCTGCTCAGCTATTCCCAACACAACCTCCTTAAATATGGTAGGAACAAGTATGTAAAGATGACACTTGCAAAGATGTTAGGGCATTTTTCACTTGTAATTATCCATTGAGAGCATTATATATACCAATGAAAACACCAGAGCCAGGAGCGTCCTTTCATTACAGTTGCAAGATGAAACAGGAGAATGAAGAGTTAAATCCCCAGGAGAACATGAGCATCCCAAAGGCAAGAGCTGGGAACTTGCTGTTGTCTGGCAGGATCCTGAGGTAAGCATCTGCCTCTTAGTGAGCAGAGAGATACCCATGTTATATATAAAAAGACATGCTGAGCAGAAAGGTGAATTAACTTCCCCTCTACTAAAGCTTGAAATTTCAGGAAGATTTCTGTATCAGTCTAACTGGGGTTCTTGGATTTAGGTTTGTATGTCAGGCTTTTCACATACAACAAAGCTCCTTCTCATGCCTCTTAGTACTAGGCAGCTCTTGAAAAATGAAGGCTATATACTCTCCAAAGAACAGGATTTAAACCAGGGATTCAGACACATGCCATCAATCACCAGCAAGCAAACATTTGGGTAAAAAGGTGAAGCACTGTAATTTATTTTCCCAACCTGATTTCTGGGTAAGGTATCCTGAAATGGCCATGAATATAAGATGCTTAAATGACTGTAAAGTAATTAATTTTTTAAATATGAAGAATTATTTAAGGATTAATTATTCACAATCCCCTTCCTACCTGCAACCCACTTTTTAATCTGCAATTTTTCATTATCCTCCTCCAAAATACATACATTCCTAGGCCACTGCAGCAATTTGATGGTGCTGCCTTGTCTCTTCACAGCATTAAGAATAAAATATCTGTAGTCAGTGTAACAAATTTAACAAGTATTTACCTGCACCTATGCTATCAACAATCACACTGCAATTTCTTATTGCAGAGCTCTCGTATCTGAAATGCTCTATGTAATAAAAATTATATTACCTGTTAGAGCTTAATGTAGTAAGGGAAGGGCTGAGAGCACACTGTTAATTTACAGGAACACTGCATTTTGGTAATTGCTGTATCAGTGTAAAGCTAACACTACAAGTGAGGTCATTGAATTGAGTTCTCACTTAACAGAAATCCAAATATCTTGAGGGGTGGAAGTGCACAGATAAGGTAACCAGGCAATCTTGCAGTTGCTTACCGAGCCATAGCAATCGATTTAGGACTAAGGCATTTTGAATGTTGCTGATCTCAGACTGTATGAAGTTACTCCCCTTCTGCTTGTGTCTTGTTTTCACAGTGTCACCAAGGGGCAAAGGACAGGCCTGATGCAGAGTTAGGATAGGCAGCCCTGGAAGGACAGGGGTGCCTGATGGTGGCCATGGGCCAACAGAAGACTTTGACACAGACAATCTCTGTCCCACTGGTGGCACATCACAAGAAATGGAATTGTTGTGAGTTATCCTCACAATCCTTACAGGGTTGATCTCAGTTGACTAGGTTTTGATAAAAGAATTGTTTCACTTCTCACCTACCCAAGCTGACCTGACCCTACCGCAGCCCCTAGAATCATAGCAATTAAATAGAAGAACTATCAGTAAAACAGCTCAATTACAGAGAGTTTGTGGATAAGATTAAATTAATTTTTTTTTTTTTTGAAAACGAGTCTGTGTTAGTCCATCATCAAGACCAAGGGAAAAAAACCCTAACTTAAAATTACTTTAAAGACATCAATATTTGATTGACTTCAAGGTCAAAATTAGACAATTTGCTTGTATATTCTCAGAAAACACATTCAGGATTTCAAGGAAAATCTAGTGAGGTTGGGGAGCAAATATCTTATTCATTGCTTTCTGTATGAATTGCGAGTGCACTCTCTGCAACACAGAGCACAGAGAGTACCTGAAAATACACATCTACCTGTGTGAGCTGTGTAAGCTCAGAGGTCATCTGCAGGAAAAGCTAGCAAACCATTCATCTCTTGTGTAAGAAAACACAGACAAGAAATACCCAGGCAGCTATATAAACATGCCAAATCTGCCAGCTTTGCAAGTACAGGGTTCTCATTTCCTAAGACCTGCTCCACTTTCCTGGGATCTGGTCTCAGGCCACTAAGCAGCCACCCAAGGGGAGGAAGTTTGATCAGCACAAAACTGATCGCCTACCAGCACGGTTGCCAAGATCAAAATGATTCTGTCAGCCTTCGAGCTGCTTCACTTGCACACTGAGGGTAACAACACCTCTTAGCCTTGTAACTGCCTCAGAGGAATGTACATGGAAAGACTTGAATGTTGTTGTAACAGCCTATCTGCTCTCCTTGCTTTCCTGTTTTAAGAAAGTTTCCTGAACAGCTGCTGAATGGGATCACTCACTTACCTTAGGTAAGATGGTGGAGCACAGATGCATTGGTGGAGCAAAGCATACACAGAAACAAGCTTCCAACTGCAAAAGGATTTTATAAAAAAAAACCCTTTTCTTTTATTGTTAGATCTTTAGCAGCATATTCCCTTTTCTAGAAGGAAAATTTTATTACCTTTATATTACATAAAAGTATAACCAAATGAAAAGCAGTACTACTATGCCTTGCCAGAAAGTTTGTGCCTATATTTAAATTCCCTTATTTAACAAAGTGCAGCTTAGTGCAATGAGATATAAGCCTTCCATGTGCTTCTCTGGCCCATTAAAGTTAGCAAGGAGCATGATCTGATGCATGGCTCTTACAGTCTCTGTCCTACCTGGGCTCTGCTATTCAGTCAAATAAAAATAGTGCTGCGAATCTTTAATGTGACTGCTGATAATGTCAATATACACATCTTGTTCAAACCCAATGCACACCCACACCTCTCGGGAGGGAACTAGCGACCCATTTATATACACGAATCCTGTAGTGTCTGACAAGTTTCTTGTCTCCTTGCCCAGATGTGCAGTGGAGTGACAGCCTCAATCATGTTTGACATTGATGTAAAGCAGGCACAGATTGACTGAAGTCAGCTGTACACCCCCAGACCAAGGGACATGTGTGAGCCCCAAGGACAGCAAGGGCTGGATAGATTTCCTTGACTCCCTCACCAGAAGACAGCTGGGCCCTACATGGATCTTGGGGATATGAGGGCACCAACAGGCTCCCATTGCCCTCACCAGAGTTAGCAGCGGCCTCCACATTGCCCCTGCTTTTAACTACATAAAAGTGTATTGTTTATGCGTACGCTGTATGCACCATGTGCCTGGTAGTGACTTGACTTCCCAGATCCACCCTGCCTCTGCCTCACCAGCCAAGCCCTGGCTGGCCCTTTGGTCAGCTCTGGTTGATGCCAGGGATCTTCCTCTGCCCCCTCCTGAGACATGTTGGAGAGGGCAGGCTCCTGCTGATCTCGCTGCCTTCCTGCTCCCCCTTCCTGCTGGGGCAGCCTCGACAGCAGAGACTAGGCGTCAGTCCCAACCACCATGGGATTTCTCCAAGTGCTAATTTCACATCTCATGGGAGAGAAATATAATGAGAACTGGCTACGAAGCAGTCATTTCCATTTGTAAATGGGATAGCACAAAGGAAGAAATGAGAACAAATTTCCATATGTACAGTCTCTGCTAAACAATCATCTCTGCATATCTCTCCACCGTGTGTGTGGTGCATGCTGCCTTCTTTATGGGATCAGCCGCACACCAGAATCATTAATTAATGTAGGCACTATCACAGCAGCTCAGAGGATCTAATATAACAGAGCTGGACTTGATCTGATTTCAAAGGTCACAGTTCACGTGCAATGGTGTGGCCACAGAGATTAGTCATATTAAATATAATTTGGGGCTAATTAATGAATGCTGCATCTCAAGTGGCCCAGACCGTGACCAAACATCTTTATTCACAATCATTACAAGTCAAAACAACACTTTCTCACATCCTCATTTTTAAACTAAAACACCAAGGTGGAGAAGTTACCCTCCTGATAAATAGAGCCTGGTGGCTACAGGAGCTGGCTGGGCATGGGTGAAGCCAGCATTGAAGAAGTATGGAGTGCAGGGTGCCCATAATTTACACTGATCAGCTGGAGAAGATCCAAAGATTACCTATTTGTTGTTGGGGAAGGGGGTGGATGGCAGACAGAGTATATGCCTTGCCCTGCTGAAATAGGCTGTTTTTCTTCTGAAGGCAGTATTACTCCTGATCTTGACAAAGAGATTAATGCTGATTTCTTTGGCAATAATTAGCATATCTAACAGAGAGGACAAAAGGTTAATTTTCTTCCCTTCCCCTTTATTTTCAGTTGGATCTTCTACAGGTTCCACATGATTTATTACTATAAATCAATGCCTCATGCTGAAATAAATGTTCTGGATGATATGGAAGAGCTTCTCCAAATTTTATGCATGGTCACTGAATGCAGTTGATTTTTGCACAGGAAGCAGCCTTATAAAGAGAGACATATCTGTCTATTTTACTGGTTCTTTACTCTGTTTGAAAATCTTAAATGCACAATCTGGATGTACAGCCACCACATACCACCTTACTAATTCCCTTCAAAATTCCTTTTGCTGGATACTGGCATACCCAGTATAGATTTTGAAAGTTCTGGTGTTAGGATCAAATTTTCGGACACAAGTGTTAGCATCCTTCACATCTGCTCACACCGTATTCATCATATGGGTCAAAGCTGCTCAGACAACCCTCTGTTTCCCCTTTGAAGAATTACCTTGCATTGGGATTTGCCTCAATGTTCACTTTACTGCAAGAACTGCAAGATAAAAGACCTTCCTCTGTCCTTCAGTGTTTTAGTGAGTACTGGCCTCAAGTGAAGAGCTCAGCCTCAGTCAAAGTTTGTCATAACAAAGAAGCCTGATTAAATAAGAGAAATTTACCATTTGGCAGAGTCCTTCAGCGGCTCATAAAAGTCAAAGATAATACTTAATGTTTTGATCAGAAATTGTGTTTGTGTCTTTGACTTACATCCTTGATGACCTTTAAATTACATTTGAATACATTTCAATTACAAGGCAGAAAAATTACCCTGGCAGATGGACCAAGGTCATTACCAATTTACTAACATCTTTACCTTCCCTTTTGCTGAAGTCCCTTTATCTTCTATGGCTTTAGAATAATAAAGGGTTTTTTTTACTCTTCGGAGAGTGATGTAGCTTAATTTGTTTTAAATCCTAACCCAAACTACAACAGATGTTGCAATTGTTGAGTGGAATATTTGAGAAGCTGTAGCACCATTTGTGTCTCCATTTTGATCTGTTACCAGACGCCTTACAAACACAATAAATGGAGTACAAAAAAGGACAGAAGCAGAAGGGTGACTCAAATGCATTGACATCACTAGACAAAGACCAAAAAAACTAAAGGGTTAAAGGGATCAAGCCAATCTTCAGTAAAAAGGAAGAAATGTCCCAGGTGGACTGAGAACTCAACTACGGAAACTGCAACAGAAAAGATGGGAAGCGAGAATGAAATTCACGGATTTGAAAAAAATTAACTTTTCACTAAAAAAGAAGCTGTAAGAGACTTCCTTAGTTCCATGATACTGATCTAACAATCCACATAGAATATGGGCAAAGAGTGGGCACTATGTGCTACCTTAGACAACAGTAGTCTTAATCAAGTATGTTATGAAAGACTAAAAACTCAAGTACTCTTGTTAAAAAAACCCACTTGTTATTTAGAAAAGTAGACTGTAAAAAAGATTCAATAACAAAATATTTTTTTAAATCTGAGGTGGTTAGTTTTAGTTGCAAAAGCAAACAAAGCTTGTATGTCAACACGAACTTCCCCCGTTGCGCAGGAGTGTGCATAAGCACAGGCAATAGCCTAGTTCACCTTGCCTTGTGCCTTTGGTGTTTACATATATCCCATACATGCAGAACCAACACCAAAGGTCATGTGGCAAAAGACATCCCTAAAAAATTGTCAATTTTTAAATTGCAGTTAGTACTAACCAGGGTGACCTTTACCAGATAAAAACAGGTCCAGTGTTTCAAGCCTTCTTTCAGAGCTAATGTTGCCAGTTTTGTTCCAGACTGAAGACTTCAGTTAATCTGCAATGAAGAGTTGTAAGCTTGGTATAGGTTAACCAGCAGCTTAATTATAGCTGTAATCTCACTAATGCAAAGAAATTTTATTGCCTTCCTCTTGGAGATATAAGTGGATGTAACCTTGTATCTCAATCAGGCTTAACAGAACATTAAATACAAGTGCTGTCAGTAGCAAACTTCTTTAATGAAGGCAGCAGTACATAAAGTTGAATTGAATTATTAATTAAATTACTCCTGCAGAACTCACATATTGGTAGAGACATTCTGTAAAACATTTTGAGTATAAATGTTAAGATTTTCAACAAAATAACCACTGTCTTTGATTAATAGAGATCTAATCAGACTATACATTAATTTAGAATCATCTATGACTGTCATGGAAGTAATTTTGTGTCATCTCAAAACCACGTCAAATTTGTCAAAGTACTACATGTAATAAAAGGTCTTATGTAATTAACTTCAGTGATTAAAATGCTCATAAACTGTGTGTCCTTGGTCAAGCACAGCACTGCCGTCGTCTCAGTTTCAAGAGAGCTGATGGGTCAGCACTTACTAGTGTAACAGAAGTATGGGAAGATTACTGCAGGCAGAGCTGTACAGTTGGTTTACATACTACTGTGCTTGCACTGAGCTGAAATCATAGATACCCTAAGTAACACCATAGACAGTGGCAGGATACAGAAAGGGCAAAGTGTAAGCAAGACAAAAGAAGCCTAAAATCCACCCTTATATTTTCAGAATGATGCTGAAAGACTCAGCATTTTAAGATGTGACATCGGCATATGTGGTGGTTTTTCTTCTTTGTTTTTTCATTTTGTTATTAGCTGTGCTCATAATAGCACCTGCACACCATGTTATAGAACAATACTTACTGCATTTGTTGGGATAGTAATTATATTGGACCATATTCCTAAAGGGAACCATGCTTCTCCCCAGGAAGCTTCAGCTGGAGGCTTGCACTGGAGTTACCCCTGATGTTGTGCTGGGCTCTCTGCCTCCTTGGGAAGCTGCTGCATGGTTCAGAGTCACTACACAAACCCTGCAGGACTCTCTGTATCCCCGCAGCTTGCACACTCCCCCAGGGCAGAGTGGAAGAGAAAGGTCCTCTCCCTGCCCCACGCACTACTCTTTGAAGTAAAACAGACTTTCCAGTATGGCTCACAACTGTCAGAAACGAAATGAAGCACATCCCACAGATAATTCCAAACTGTCTTTGGCATTCCTTAGGAGGCACCAAGAGGCCAGACCATGTGAAGAACATCTCACTATTTTACATGACCCGAGCAGTGGGCAGTAAAGGTGAGGGCAGATTTTCAGAGGAAGAAAAAAACCATGCAAATTAAGATGAGAGCATCATAAAGGACCCCTAACCTATGCATGACAGACACATACACTATGACAGGCAATCCGGAAGAAAAAAGGAGGGATGAAAGAGCTATTTTAGCTCATAAGATACATTTTGACACTTCTTCTAGACTGTCAAAGCAGGTAATGCTGACTCGAGTTTCTCCTGTCCTCATCTCACAAGCTTTCATCAGCAATAATGTTACTTACAAAAGAAGTAAGAGATGAGCCTTGTGTCTTTGTAATGCAGGAGCCGGCTCCACTGAGAGACACATCAGCAATGCTTATTGCAACAAAAAGGAGACACCTTCGTGTTAGTGAGTGATCATGACTTTTTAAACAAGGACTTGACCTTCCTAAACCTGCATAGGTCAAGCAAATTGAGACATGCCTATTTATGGCAACCCCTTCTATATACAGTACAGTGGATTTTTCATGCACTGTTACCACTGAAGACTTTACTGTCAGTTCAAGAAGCCTGGAAAGTAAGGAACTGAAAGGATCTTCCAACACTACTGTGTTTCTGCTTCAGGATTACTTCTTGCTCTTCTATCTGTGCTACTAAGCTGTTCACAAACCCCAAAGAACTTGGTGTCACAGCAGGGTCGTGAAAAAGCACCTTGCAGGGAGGAATGAACATGAACTACTGACCGACAACAGGCACAAGAGCCAAGATCTACTCCCAGTTCTGCTACTGACTCGCTACTTCCCTATGCCTCTGTTTCCCTTTGCTGTGTGTAAAGCAAATAGCTGTGGAATCAGAAAATTCTTCAAATGCTTAGCTAAAAAGTACAATGCAGGAAAACAAGAGGATAAACATATCTATTGCTGTATTTTACTGCTCAGAAGCCTGGCCACCTTAAAGAGACCAAAGCAGATTAAAATTGATTTAGATGAAATCCTGCCTGTTCACTCACTTAGAAATTAGAGTGCCAATTAGAAATAAAGCAGGGTCATAACGATAGGTGTTTTGGCATATATTTGAGCATTTTTTTCTAACATGTTGCTAAGTGAAAGACAGGTTTTACATAAATAAGACAGGCACTATTTTTTTTTTTTTCATAAACAGTATCCTGATGTAAAATTTGCATCTTATCAAACAGGTTAGCTCATACAGTGATGTGCACAGAGCTCCAAGACAGTGAAGCCATCAGCTAGACAGAAATCCCTTCATGGTTCTTCCTTCTTTGGAAAGTGGTCCTCCAAAGGAATTCTGGAAATTCTTTAGGAATACATAAGTTCTTGAGAAATTTGGCATCTTAAAGTTACTTTGCATCCATCAGGGCTAACCTCTCCTAAATGCAGTGGACCAGGGCTTACTTACTATGGCTCTCACTCTAACTAGATCACACCCGTCCCTCGCACCAAGGGGATGCATTGTTAATTTTCCACAAAGGAGCACAGTTCATTATATGCTGCTGTCAAGTATAAAATAGTTTTTGGCTCCTTTAGGTTTTTTGTTTTGTTTGTTTGTTTTGTTTTGCATCATGACCCAGAATAAAAGGCAATGTGCATTGAACTGTTATGTGATAAAAGACACGACTGCCACTATACAAGTTGAAGCAGCTCAATAGCTGAAAACAGCAGCTTCCTGCAGAGAATTGATGTGACAAAACTTGGACTCGTTTTTAGAGTCAGGCAATAGATCTTCAGCCCAGCATTGAGCAGCAAGTGTATTGAATGCAGGCTGTGCAACATCCAGCATGCAGATTAGCCAAATTAGTGTTTTGGCTTTCTGTGAGACAGCCTCACTGCTTGGAGAAGATTTCTTAAAAACAACACCTTGATGGTGTTTTCTAAGGCTATGAAAGTGAATGGGAAAGAAGCAAGGTTGCCTGCAGTAAATGTAAGGCTTAATGTATCAAGGATAAGCTCCTACTAAAATTTGAGTATGATACAATAAGGCTCAGATTTAAATCCTGTGGTCTTTGTAGAAAATGGGTTTACCTGAGAAAAGAAGATCCAGACATTTAAATCTGGTACTGACAAAATGGTGGGGATTTTGCCACCAATTTTGAAGGAAACAGGAACGGGTTGCCAGGGCATGATGCTCTTTGTTGTACAGTGACAACCACTTCCAGCAAGTCAGCTGGGAGCTGAAAACTCAGTAATTTGAGGGACTTGGCTTGAAAGGAGCTGAAATATTGATGCCTACCTTATCTTGGAAACACACTGTTTGCTTGCCACAGTTTTTTCGGGACTTCTCATTTACGAATACATGACAGGACCTTCTCTCACAATCCTCCCTGGCCCCACCCTCCAAACCATTTCACCATCCCTACTGCTCTTCTGCAAAACCTGTCAAGCTCTGTTACATGCTCCTTTACCCTTAATACTCACTATCGTGAGCAAAGTTGACCACAAAGCACAGGATGTGAGCAGGCAAGTAATATGTGCCTCCCAGGCTTCTGGCAAAGGTTTATTCTTCCCCAAAACCAGAGAGAGAACAGGATAAAGTCAGAGTCATATTCCTGTACAGTCCACTTCAGCATCTGGGGAAGCCCAGTGGTGCCTGCTCCAGGTTGCATTTCTGCCTGAACCACAGTGCACAACCTGCAAGCACTAACAAGCAAGACAGAAGGATGCAAAGAAGTGTCAGCATACACCAACATTAAGGTTCTGTCCTGCAGTCCTGACACAGTTTCAGATTAGACTCCATAAATAAATTAAATAAAATTTACATATCAAAAGAGCACAACTGTCCTCATTAACTTTAGCAGGAATTTCTGAGTAAGAAAGGAGTGGTCAATTCCTATATGAGAAAAGGCCAAATTCTGGCAGAGGCAGTTGTTCCTCACCTCTGGGGCACAAATCTATGTGCCCCCTATACTTTCCTTGACCTTTTCCTCATCTCTGACCAAATGCCAAGTCCTCCCCCTAGCCTTTCAAAAAAACCTGCCAACCTGATTGAATGTACTTCAGCACCACACCTGGAGATGGCTGAAGTGTTTTGGCTTAGTGATTTCTTCTAGGAATTGGTCTGAGGGAAAATAGAAATAAAGACTAAAAAAAACAACAAAAAAAAGCCAAACAAAAAACCACCATTAGTGGTCTTATAATAAGAAATCTGAGGTGCTCCAAACCATATTTGTAATACACAAATTCAAAAATTTTAAAGGATTATTAGAATACAGAAATGTTAATGTTATTCTTCAGTTTTCTAATATCACTGCTGGAAAAAACTAAGCATGCAGTCTTATTTTGGTATGATTAAGTGTTCAGGGTTCAAATGTATGGAAATATTTATGTTAAACATACTCGTTCAAAGTTATTCTGCCTCTCGGTTCTTATTCAGTACCTGTTTTAATTAGTAGGTGAGAAAATTGCTCATAGTCATCTTTAAGCTCATCCCAATGGGGTAGTTTGAAAGCCTCAGGGTTTCTAAAACATCTGCTATGGCAAAAGGGAAGGCTGTCCCAGGATGCCTAAGCAGGGCTCAGTGAGATGCATTAGAAGTAAGTCTGAATCCTCAACTTTCCTGTCCATTTAGGCATCAACTCACCTGTATATAGTGAGTATGTTTAAGGCACGAAGAGGTACTTTTGATTTGGAAAAAGAAAAAAAAAATCTCCAAGAACCAAAACCTGAGGCCTCTGTGGGATTTTCTTTATTGATTATATTAGGAAATAACAGTGGAGAAGACTGGCCAGCCTTGACAAACAAACCACACACAGTATTGTGAACCCTTCATTGAGTATGCAAGACACACAGTTCAGCTAAAAACAACAGAGTGCCTCAGATTTACTTCTCCAACATGCTCTTGGAATTGCCATTAAACCCTAATTTTTCCTCTCTGATCTTTCCAATCTCCTTTCCACTTTAAAAGAACTCTGGAGGTGGCAGAAGCAATCACCATCAGTATCTTAAAAATGAGCAGTTCCAGGCTTTTAAGGTTTTGTTGAACACAGAAAAACATTGACACAAACAGCCCTGGGAACACAGACAGAACGAAAAGACGGCTCATAGCTAAGGAAAAAGAGCTTTTCAGGAAATATCACAAAATTGTACAAAGCCACTTCTAACCAGGAATGTTTCCCAAGAATTTACATGACAATACTGCTGAACAGTCAAAATGGAAATTGTATTTTCAGTTCCCAAGAAAAAGATGTGATTTCTCTTAGTTTTGTGAGTTCAGGCATGCATTAGTTCAGATCCCACCTTGGGAGGAAGACTTCTCAGTCTGGCACATGCCATGGCAGTACAGAGCAAGGAAGAGGAGTTCCTCCAGTTCCATGTTAGGAGAACTCTTTCCTCCATGTGATTTTACATGGTAAGTCCAGATTGTTCATCAGCCACCCACTGAGTTTTCCAAAATTCCCTTTAATACTTAATTCTGTATTTTACAGTTTTAAGCCAAGTCGATGTGGCAGGAGACCACGTGTGAAGAAGATAAAATGGAAAGCTTAAAAAAACCAGCCTCCCCATGTCCACGAGAACTCTTCAGCTGAAAGATTCAAAACAATAATGCCTGGCACTTAAATACAGCTCCAACATCAAAGTGCTTTACAGATCCCATGTACGATGCAATAAAAGGTTCAGGAAATATAAAACGCTGCTCTGTCAAGATGACCGTGTCAGTAATTTTGGTTTAATTCTGTCATGTCAGGAGGCTTCCATCAGCTTCCCTGAGGGCTTACTCCTAATCTCACAGATTTCCCTGTAAAAATCTTTCAGACTCTGTAACTAATTGAGCAATTGTTGTGTGTAAAACTCAGCATCACACAGATCTAGATAGAGCATCCAACTGGACAATGAACATGTATACTGCACATATCTGTTGGCAGAAAGCAGCCAGAGACTCTTACTGGAATTGCTTCCACGGTAGATGTCAGGGATCTTAGAAAGCGAAAGAGCAGGTGCAGGCATGAGGTGTAAATGAGAGGAAGATACATAGAAAGCAGTAGGAGACTCAAAGGAGGAGCAGTTCAGACTTAGGACTGGAGATCCAATGGAGCAAAACCAGTGGGGCACCAGCATATGCTGATGTAAATGGTGAGGCACAAGGAAGACTCAGACTCGGGAACTTGGGCACAGCTGGTAAGAGGAAAGATACAGTCCAACACTCAAAGAACTATTATTTTTAACAGTTGCATCCATGATTGGATGGAGATGAAGAAATTTCAAATTAATTTTTGGCAGGTGAATTACACTTTAATGCATTTTTCCTTTTATACAAACTTGTTTGAAATTTAACAAGAATTAGTGATGACTTTCCTGAATACTTGATTTTTTGTAATTGATTCAAGTAATTTATATAAGAAATACTGCATTACTGAATCATGCTGTAAAGTTTAATAAGTTAAAAGGTGATGATTTTACATGAATGTAGAAATGAAGTAAGTAAGAGCTGTAGCTATGGATGTAAATTCAAGTTCTATGATAATGCAGTAAATACTGTGAAAGAAATATCTAAGTGAACTTGTGCCCTGTTTTAAGTCCTTTCCTATCATGAGGAAGTTTTGTCCTGACTAGTTTTCAGTTTCTGTTTTCTCAGGAGATATGAAGGAAGATTTTATTTAAAGTAGCTAAAAGACAGAAACACAAATCTAAAACCAGTGTTCTTCATCTTCCCCTTATCACCTACAAAGTAGCTACAAAGTAGTAGAGCACCTCTCCTGTGAGGAAGGGCTGGGAGAATTGAGATTGTTCAGCCTGGAAAAGAGAAGGCCTCAGGGTGACTTAACTGCAGCCTTAATACCTGAAGGGAGCCTACAAGAAAGAAGGAGAGAGACTATTTACAAGAGCATGTAATGACAGCACAAGGGGAAATGTCTTTAAACTAAGAGTAGGTTTAGACTAGATAATAGGAAAAATATCCTTTCTGTGAGGGTGGTGAGGCACAGGAACAGCTTGCCCAGGAAGTAGCATCTACTGTCTTCTAGGAGGTGATATGTAATATTTCTTAGTTCACTTATGAAAGAGAAATGTCCTGCTTAGTTCATTTAAAACTCATAATTAGATTTTGATTTAACAGCCCAAGAGTTGAAACATAGAACTCAGACACCCATAACTCCTAAGAACACAGCTTCAAAATATTTTTAATCAAACCTAGTAAAGACTATTGTCTTCAATAATCAGGGGATCTCCGCAATCAATGATTACTGCCTATGAGTTGACCATACTCATATAATGTAATGCAGTAGCTGCATGAAATGCATGAAAACTGTCTTGTAAGAAAGGTTTAGTTAGAAAGCTGAACCTTACCATTTAATGTCCAAAAGCCAGAGTTACCATGTCAAGCAGATGTGAAGCAATTCTGGAGAATTCTGTTTATAATATATGGAGGCAACCAATAAATATTACTGCAACTAGTCAGTTGTGTGACTGGAATGTCAAACTTCATAGAACACTGGCAGTTAAATTGCCTCACTGAAGAGAAATTACGTGGATTTGAAAGGATTATAAAAGGATAAAATATCCCAGCTGTTCTCATTCTCTTAAGGAACTTCTATTAAAGTATTTGCTGGAGGCAGGATTGTCCTGATGCTTAATTTTCACAGACACACTACAGCCACATATAAGAGTAGAGTTCCTATTGAGTGGATACTGTTAAGTATGGCAACAAATACAGGCAATCAGTATTGTAATTTTTTCTCTTTTTCAGGCATCAATCAAGGAGTCACTTGTCTTAAAGTTGATTTCTTAAAAATCTATCATGTAAATAGAATAATATATTTTCTGCCCCGTTTGAGAGCAAGGTACTGTACCAATCATTAGTTATTATGCACTTACAATGTTAAGCTTTTTATTGCTTTAGTTCATCTATTTAAACTGAGGGTTTCATTAACAACACCAGAAATGAACTACTGAAAAAGGACAGGAACAGAAGCGAGAGAGGTGCATTGTCTAGATAAATTCTATAGTGGATTTCAATCAGATAAAGGAGGAGAAAGAAAAAGAAATGGCTGGATCGAGAATTTTTCTTTCTTTTTTCTCATGAGCTTGTGTGAAAGCTCATTACCACCTATCAGCTATTTTTGCAGGGAATAAGCTCCCTCTCCAGTTTTTAAAGGAAAAGTCTACCTGATGTTAATCAGTATTACCTGGAACGAGATCTCATCACAAATAACAGTTGAAAGAATATTAATGGAGAAAGCCTCTGCCAGCTGAGTTTGAAACAGGTGAGTACCTGCCTGCACTGTTCCACCTCTGGGGATCACAAACATCTTTTCCAACTCCAAATCAGAGGCTGCGTCTAATTCATCCTAATACCAGATTCATTCAAGTGTGTTCACATGTATGCATACTCATGCATATGGAGATCTTCTAAATCTGAACAGCTCTAAGAGAGCATTTGATCATGTGCACTGATTTTAAAACATGCCAGCAAACCTGAAGAGTGAATCAGTCTTGCTTTTCCTTCTTTGCTGAGGTAAAACACTATATTTTAAAGGAAGAACTGTAACACCTATCTTGTGTATTCATTACTACATTAAGAAAAAAATATGCTCAAGCACATAACAGCAGGGTGAAGCAGTAAGGCAAGAGACAGGATAAGAGCCCCCTCTAGATCTTTTGTTATATTAACCACATTCATTACATATTCAAGGCAATTTTAATAGATGCCCGTCCAAGAGAAATAACTTCAATTACTTTAATTACTTTTCTTTCAACACTACATATAAAAATGACAAACAGGAATGATGAAACTGATTTCTATATATCGAGGCCTGTTAGTCCTCAATGAGTGCAAGTTGCTCTCTCTCTCTCTCTCTTCATTTTCTTCTTCCTTTCAGTTTTATTTAATTTTTTTTTTAATTAAATCTACAGCATGGAACATGCTGTCCTGAAAAGAACTATCATTCTTCTAGGTCACTGTCAGGAATATTGTATTCTGGTAAAACCAACAGACTAAATAGTGAACTGGCAATTCATTCTTCGACTATGCCTCTTGTTCACCTGCTGGCAAGTTAATGACTTAGTGTATATATACATTTGCTAGGGAACTCCTGCTTTTAGCTGAGACAATTCTTAAGATCAAAAAATCCACCATCAAAATAGGAAGACAATGCCAAAGGCTTTTTCCCCCCTCAACACTTTCCTCTCCACAGCTGTATATTTTCAGTCTTTTCTGTGATAATTATACTAACCTTTTTCATATATAAATACACCAAGTTTTGATTATACTCATTATTAAATAAAAATACACCATGTGGGTTTCTCCTAAATGTCCTATTTCTGAACACCCTGCCTGGATGCTTTCGGGATGAACAGGTCAAGGAAGCTGTTCAGCATCCTTTGTCAAGACATTTTAATGAGAAAGGCAGCAGTCACTGCAGTGCTGTCACCTTAACACGCCAAAACCACTTCTGCTGCATAAAAAAACCCTAAAGCTTTTAGCAACAGTTTTCAATGCACTGCTTGGTGATAAAGGAAAACTGCACTTTGATGCCAGCTAGCACCATGAGGCTGATGAGTGTGCTGGTTCATCAAAGGGGCCTGGAGGGCAGCTGAGGGCTGCAGCAGAGCCACCAGGCTTAATTTGCTCCCTGAAATATTCACTAGTGGGGGATCACAACTCCTCTGCTTTGAAACTCAAGTCTGGCCGGCTTCGCAGCATGCCCAAGTTCTTTGTTTCTTTGAAAGCCCAACACCTTCATGAAAGCTTTGCTCTCCAGCAGGCACAGCTCTGTGCTGTGTGACCCTGAGGCAGGCTGCAGCCAGCCACGCTGCCAAATGCACCGATGGACAGATACCTGCTTGTGCTCTTTTCCTGATCTGCTGCACATGCACCACCTGCCAGTATGGACTGGCTGCTTGGGTTTTGGCATTTTGAAGCCATTGTTAAACTGACTCTTTGCATTTCAAGATGGGGACAACAGCTGCCTCTGAGAAGTGCTACCACTTCCTATTTTAGTTAAATATTTGTATGCAGACAAGAACAGAGAACACATCTGTCTGCCAGAAAATTAGCAAAGTGAGAATAACAAGATGTAAAAATCAGAGACAGTGCAGTGAGCTTCAGCCCTGCTGAAATCCTTCCTCATTAGACAATGGCTTAATGCCTTTAAGCAGGCAAGACATCATCCAGCTACTTGAGTCAGAGCTGAAGGCACACAGTGGAAACACTCACCAGCCTTTTCAAATATGAGATTGTAGGAAACCAGTTATAGACAGATATATTTATATTACACTATATACCTGAGACTGGAATGATGTCTAATTTTGTGTCTTCTAGAGAGCTACTAGAAATTGGTACATTTTGCTATCAACTGAATACAACCAGCTGTAAAACACTAAAGTGGTTGCCAATGGCTGAAGAGTCAAATTGCTGAAGGAGGAGGAGGTCTACGGGTGACCTGCTGTTTTTGCAGTCTGTGTCCATCCAGGACTTTTAATTCTTTGCAATCCTCACTGAACCTGTCTTCCTTTCAAGAATCTGATGCTGAACTTACAGGACGAAACATTCAAACTTATGCAATTATGTTGCAGTAGGAGCTCACTGAAATGTCCTGGTATTCAACATAAGGGATTTAGATACTAGTAATGAGCTGAGAACTTTCCTGACCCAAAATATACTCTCACACTGAGTCTGCAACTCTAGACAGGGAGAGCTAAATTTATAGAAACCTCCTGTTTGTGGTCTCTCACTAAAAAAAAAAAAAACAACAAACAAACCAACAAAAAACAAAAAACCCAAAAACCCAATAAAATAGAACCTTTTGCCATTTTCTATAGAAGGGGGAAAAAGTAATGTCTGCCCCCAAATTTTTGTTTTGAAATGCAAACTAAGATCATATTTTTCAATTAAAAAAATCAAGCCTAAATGAAATTTAAACCCAAGGCAAACCCACCTCCTGGGACCCAATCTGACAGGTCAGGAAAACTAGCAGGTTTTTGATTGGTTTTATCCTATATTATGACAGGAAATTTTTTTGAGACTCAATACCTCCCCAAGACAAGAAAACCACTTCCTATCATGCTCTGGTTTCTAAGAAAGACTTAGCTGGATTAGGCTGAATCTAACACAGGACGCTGGCCAAAGACTGTCCATTTGAAGTGAAAGAGTGCCCACTGTCTACAAGAAGGCAGGAAATTCAGGGCTGTTACCTCCTAACTGCTATGAATCCAAGCTGTCTGTAAAGGTGCCTCCAAGAAGCTAAGCAGTTGGCACTTGCTAAAGCAGAGAGAATGAAGTGTGGCAAGTGTCCCATCTGACTGATCACACAGCCCTTTCACAGCCATCCCCTGTTCACTTCTCTTACACTGCAGCCCTGGCACAGCAGCTTTTGCAGTGCTCGCTTCCATCAAGTATATAAATAAGTGGGACAAGCTTTTAGAAGTAACCTATTAGCACTGTCCTTGCATTAGCAGACTGACACGAAGAAATGGCCTCAAGCTTTTAAAGATGAACTAAAAAGTGCCTCTTCAAAGACATAAACAGTTCAAATGCAAAATTTTCATTCCTGATTAGCAGTGCTCCATAATGCTGTGCATTAAGTAAGCATGAACTGAAAAAGGCCTTCAATTTGCAGCTGTGCCCCTTCTACTCCGTGCCCCAGCAAAAGATTGGAAGTGAGGATTGCTCATAAAGGACTGAAAATCTGTCAAGTTCTTTTACACGTCTCTAGCAGCAAAAAGAAGCCTTACAATATGTGTAGAGTGTTATAGCTTTAGCAGGTCTTTTATATTTATGCATCTTTAGACGTGGGTACTGTATTTTCAGTGGGGCCAACACTGAGAACTTGTTCCCACTCGCTGCAGTGCAGTGACAGAAACAGAGGAACAAGGCAATGGCTTGACTCCCGGCTTTACTTGGTTCCAGAAAATGAGGCAGCCTTGCTGCACGCAGTGATTGACTGTATAAGCAATCTCCCCTGTGCACAGTGAACTGAGCTCTGACGAACAGGTGGGTTCATCAGCATATTAGGGACCTGCTGATACAGTCCATTGTTAAAGGACAGGCCCAGTGTTGCAATCCACAGGCATTCAGGTGCGTGCACGATCAATATGCTCATTGCCCGAAGCTTTTCTCATTCCTGTCTTGAAGTTGCACTTTGATCACCTTAACAGAAGAGCTAACCTTAAGAGAAAACAAGAACAGAAACTGCTATGAAAGACAGCCACAGGCACAGAAAAGCTTCCTGTGCAGCAGCGTTACTCATAGCCAGCTGCTTATGATGAGCATCCGCACTCTCATCAACTTGTATGTCAGCAGCACCTGCTCCCCATCATCTTCCTGGAGGACACGTACCACGGCAGCACCAAGCTCTGCAGGCCTCTCCAGCATCCAGCTGTTTGCAGCAGGACCCAGCCCACAGGATTATGTATTGCATGTCAGCCGTGTGTCCTGCTCAACATAAGCATGACTTGTACTGCTGCCTATACTGTGCACTGTGCATATGTGAGGGAGACACAGAACAGTTACTTCACCAGAGCATTACTTATAAACAGAATCAGATTTTAGCAGAATTTTAAGGGATATTTCAGGAATTTTTAGCTTTTAAGGTTTTAGTAGGCAATACTTCAATCTCTGTGTAGTCCTGAACCATTGTTTCCATTTAAGTGAGTCTCTACGGAGGCACACACACAGAAACCACATACAACTCTGCTGTTCAACCCCGAAGTTTTGCTTATTTCAATTGTAAGGCCACACAATAATATTGTACCTGGTGTTCAGCTGAAGAAAATGAGGATAACTGAGGAATCCCATGTAGGACTACCACACAATAATAATTCACATGCATATTACAGTTCTTACAGACTGCTCTATTCCATACATCACTGGCTGCAATTCCTATAGATGTGAAAAGTCTTGATAGATAACACATTTACTGTACTTTCTGACTACCTTCAGCAATAAATAATTTACCATCCATCTAGTAAAGTTACAATAAACCTAATGTCCTGTTGCTTATTAATTATCAGCTCAACAAGCCATTTAAAGCAGGAAAGAAATGCACAGCAAGCTGCTTCCTGCCATGCTGCCTATTTACTGTAACAAATGGCTGCAGAGTTTATAACACAGCATATTGAACAAACCAGGCAGGATTCCTGAATGCAGCATTGTTTGAAATACATCCCTACATCTAGCTGAGGCTTATTTGTTCTGGCACTTTCACCACAGGAAGCAGGAGGGTCTAAGGAGGCAATTTTAGATGATGGAAAAAACCCTTCTACACCTGTACAGCCCTCCACAAAAGAATTCCCTGTCTATAGCATACCTACACAGCCAGAGCTGAGCCCCCAACAACAAATAAAAGTAACTTTGCCTTTTAATGGGAACTGACTCCAGTGGATGTTGCTGTATATTGTAGTAGAGATCATTATCTTGCAATTTTTTAAACCAATCTCGTATTTGCCTGTCTACTTTGGAAACCATTGTTGCAGGTGACATCACCGAAAACAGTGAAAATTTCATTCCCACCATTCAACCACGTAATGTTAGGCACAGTAGCACAAACTAGATAACTACCTACCTGAGCTGTGAACAGGAGTGCCTGTGTATCTTGATCTAGACTACATCTGCTCAACTTTAAATTGACCTCAAACACCTACTACCCTCTTAGCTTTGTTTCAAAGTTGCCCTGCAGAATTTGAGTACTTCAAAGAGGAAAACCAGAACAACCTATTCACATTCTCTTTTTGGCTCTGCAGCAGTCACATCAGGGAGCAGAAACCCTCCAATAACTTGTTATTTCCTCTTCTGTAAAATTAAAGTTAAAAATTATCCATTTGACTGGATATTGCAAGAATTTCTGCACTAGGTACAAGTTTTTTGATGTAGAGCAGACTGGGCTTTGAACAACCTCATCTAGTGAAAGGTGTCCCTGCCCATGGCAGAAGGGTTTGAACTAGATGGTCTCTAAGGTCCCTTCTCACCCAATCTGTTCTACGATTCTATGAAATGCAAGATATAAACATCACACTACAGACAGTCACATATGCTGTGGTCCATACAGATTGCTGTTCCTGGAAGATTTGCCAAGTTATCATTGCTCCCATTCCCTCTGACTGCTGTAATCTAATTTTTGGTTTGGAGCCCTCTTTCTGGAGGAGAAAATGGCAATGATCACAAAACACTGATAATGTGCATAAAGAAAAGCAGACCTCACTATGATTCTTACTTGTATGGCAGAATATTGGCATTTTGATTTGCCCTGTTTGCAACACCAGTCTGTAGATCAGCCTTGGAAGACTCCTTTTCTATTCAAAAGGTTGAGTGTGTGGTGACAGGCATGCAACAGCTCCCTCACTGTTCCAGTAAGGACTTCCTACCTTCTCATTTCTAGGGATTAGTAAACTTCTGTTCCATACCAGTAGGAATTGAAGAAAACTAAGCTTAGACCTATTCTTTTCCTCTGTCTCATTAAGTACAGTGGGATTTAAATACTGGGAACCACACACTGAAGACAACACAACAGAGGTTTTCCTACTTTCACTGATGTGGTCTTTGATGAGCTTTCTAGTGAGCATGAGATCAAGCTAAGTAGACCAGAATCAACTTTCAATTAAACTCAACAGCTTCTATTGACTCATGTAGGAATTCACCCCAAGAATATGACATCTGGCACAAGCTCTGGATGCTGGGATGTCATGTTTACTACTCTTTCCTTTGAATTCACATAAATAAACCCATATGGAAGTGGCATGACATAATTTTGTTACAACTCCATTTATTTATTCAGTGCATTCACTTCCCACCATCCGTTATCGTTGCTTAAAGTATTTCATCTCAGGGAGGATCTCATTGGAACCCAGCAATATAACATATGGTCACATTTCCTGCACTGTACACAGACTACTTCGGCAAAAGAGCAGAGTCATCACAAGGTATAAAAAGTACAGGTTCAGAAGGCAAGCTTTGTTATGCATGTATGAGAATCTGGGTTTGGGCTTTTTTAAACAGCCTATATAGAGTTCAGAATGATTGTGGCTTGGGCCATAACCATATCAGGCATTTCCTTATAAGCAATAAAAGCCAAGGGATGAATACAGAGTAGCTTCAATTTTACATGTAAGAATGAGAGCTAATGTCCTGCATGAGAGCATATTCTACCACTTTTCTATATAGCTCCCTATACTTTAGGGATCACAATGCAGGGACTGGGCAACCAAAGTCCATGCCACTGTAAGAGGAGATCAGGTTCATTACCACCTGAGGAACCTGAATATACCTAAGCCTATGGAACCTGACAAGATGTATCCCAGAGTCCTAGGGAACTGGTTGAAGTAGTTGCCAAGCCACTCTCCGTGATATCTGAAAAGTCATGGTAATCAGGTAAAGTCCTTGGTGACCAGAAGAAGGAGAACATTGCACCCATCTTTAAAATGGGCAGAAAGGAGGAATCTGGGAACTCAATCTGTCAGCCTCACCTCTGTGCCTGGAAAGACGATGGAACAGATCCACCTAGAAGATATGCTAAGGCACAAGGAGGACAAGGAGGTGATTCAAGATAGCCAGCATAGCTTCACCAAGGGCAAGTCCTGCCTCTGACCAGCTCAATGGCCTTCTGTGGTAGAGTGACAATGTCAGTGCACAAGGGAAAAGCTACAGATGTAATTTATCTGGACTTCTAAAAGGCCTTTGACATGGTCCACCACAATATCCGTATCTCTGAATTGGAAACATATAGCTTTGATGGGTCAGCTGTTCAGAAGATGAATTGGTTGGGTGGTTGCATCCAGAGGGTATTGGTCCATGGCTATATGTGCAGATGGAGACCAACAGCAAGTCGTGTTCTACAGGGGTCCATGTAGGGACCACTACTCTTAAATGTCTTCACTATCAACAGAGACAGCAAGATCAAGCACACCCTCAGCAACTTGGCAGATTGACACCAAGCTGAGTGGTGCTGCCAACAGATCTGAAGGACAGGATGTCAACCAGAGGGACCTGGATGAGCTCAAGAAGTGGGTCCATTTGATTCTCCTGAGGTTTAACAAGGCCAAGTGCAAGGTCCTGTACCTGGATGGGGCAACCCACAGTATCAATCCAGGAGATGAACAAATCAAGAGCATCCCTGTCAAGGAGGCTTGGGGGTGTTGGTGGATGAGAGGCTGGACATGACCCAGCAATGTGCACTGGCAGCCCAGAAAGCCACGTGTGTTCTGGACAGCATCAAAAGCAGCGTGGCCAGCAGGGTGAGGGAGGGGATGCTGCACCTCTACTTCTCTCTGGTGAGACCCCATCTGGAGTGCTGCACCCAGCTCTGGGGTCCTCAGCACAGGAGCACCACAAAAATGTATACAAGGCTGGAGCACCTCTCCTATGAAGAAAGGCTGAGAGAAGTGGGATTGTGCAGCCTGGAGAAGAGAAATCTCCTGGAAGACCTTATGGCAGCCTTCCAGTACTTACCAGTGACTTATAAGAAAGTGGAGGACAAACTTGTTAGCAGGGCATGTAGTGATACAATAAGGGGTAATGGTTTTAAACTAAAGAAAGATGACTTAAGATTGACTTAGTCTAAAAAAGAAAATCTTCACAGTGAGGGTGGTAAAGCACTGAACAAGTTGTCCAAAGAGGTGGCAGATGCCCCATCCCTGGAAATACCATGCAAGTACAACTTTACCTGCAAAATTCAAACTGGGCTAAAAGGATGAAGCATTAGACCAGAATCAGAGAATCTGATTTCCTTTTTGGGCTCTAGTATAGTCACGATAGGCAACAGAAGACAAATCATTCACATCTGTGGGAAGTCATCTGAAATAAGGACTTCTCTGCAGGAGTTGGGGTGGGGTGAGGGCAGGGGAAGTTCATATAAGTAATACCCACAAAATGAAGGAAGTTAATGGGTTAAAAGCTCTCAGCCTTTCAAGTAAAGAAAGGTGATGGCCAGAGCCCATCTTCATTAAATAATTTTTCTCATCTCACGGAGCAACCAGATTAAAAAACTTGAAACATACTTGGAAAAGCCAAATTTCCAGGTCAAAATTGTCCTAAAAGAACTCTAAAACCAAATCCAAAACAAAGAAACCCTACTGCTCTTAAAATAACACTCTAAGAATCAAATAAAAAAACGCACTCAGGAAAGTGAGAACTTAACACTTGCACACAGAAAAGAATTTGTTTCCCCTATGGCCTCTGCAAGTCCATTTGACCGCTCCTGATACAATTACTCCCACCTTCAACTTTATATTTTCTTCCTTAAGCTGAAAATCTGCTCAAATATGGAGACAAAAGGAAGCAGTAATACTCAACTTCTAGCTAAAGCTACAGGAATCAAAATTCCTCTCTTGGGCAAATTAGATTTTAAGAAAGCCCCAGGTGCTGGAGTTGCATAAAAAATTCAGCTTTTCACTGAAACTACACTTTTGTATTGAGCCATCATATTTGTTTAAACCACCAGAAACAGAATTGGACCATCATCAATGGCCAAGAAATTCAAATTATGATAGAACATGCAAATGAAAAAAACCTCTAAAATTATTATCAAGGCATTAACATATCTTTTGTGACCAGACTTTTGTTATTTCAATATTTACATCTGGCAGATCTGAGGACGAGATCCGAATGACACCAGTTTGCAATTCACTGTAAAATGAGGCTGTCTGAATATGTGGCTAAATTAGTTCTTTTGTAACATTTTTCCTTTTAACATTAGTGCTTACTCAGGTAAGGGGGGAAGGTAGATAGGGACAGCCTCAGACATTTGCATTTTAGTCCTATTTTGAATGACCACTGAAAACACAAGGTAGCTACTGTGGAAAGTTAAAACAACAGAAGAAGGAGAGGCTGTTCTTCAGGAAAACCAGGCTAGTACATTTGGCAGGCAAAACACTTAACAACTACAAGAGGAAGGGGAATTGTTTTTCTTTTACATCACATCAGGTTTCCAGGCAAATTTATAGTTAGCTACAGTTTACTCAAATTTGACCAATACTGGATTTAATAAACTATAATGTTCACTACTGCCCTTTATTAAAACTGCATGGCAACAAGAAGTAATGGAGGTAATGAGGAACATCATGAAAAGAGTACTAGATGAGCTGATTAACTCCTCTGTACATCAGCTATTTTTTTCCCAACTCCCAATTTTGCTTAAACAGAGAACTGGGAGATATGCTGAATGTTATTGGAAAACCATTGTCAAATACTATAAAAAAAGGTACAAAACCCACATGCTAGGGGAGGAAGGGTTTCAGCAGGGTCAGCTGCTACACCTCAGCTGGCAGAGAAGCGCTAGGACAGCAGTCATTGCTTCCTAAGCTCCAGTTCCGCTAAGTGACATGGCCACCTGCCCATTGCTGCCTGCCAAATGTATGTCACTACTAATTATAACTAGTTCAAATATGGAAGAGTACAGAGAAGCAGGAAGACCATCATTACAGAGAACTACTATGAAGCACAGCCTTATTTTGCCTACGTGTAAGACAGAGTTTTGTCACTCAACAGCAGCGTGAGCAGAATCCCACTAATTTCCATGTAGCAAGTCCAGTGACTCTCAGCAACAAAACTCCTGCAGCTCCTGCTCTTTCTCTCAGAATAGATTTATTAGTTAGGTGCTAATAAATGTGAAGTCCTCTGTTCCTTGCATTTTATCAACTGTATCATTTGCGTTCAATATCCTGAATATCAGGTGGCCTTGTTCTCTTTTACCCAGTAACTTTCTGAATTCTGTAATAAACTAGTAACTCTTTGAACTCTGAGTTTTATGGGTCTTACTCTTCCACCTGGGTGCCAGCCACTAAAACAGTCACCAGTGTTTCTAAGTATTCAATTTCTCATCTGTAGCTTTTGCAGTTTGAGTCTCCTTTGAGGATGACAATGCCAGTCCCATGTCTAGGAAGACACTCAATGTGCTGTGTGCACACTGCAAATGCACTTTTTGTTTGCTTTCCTACAAAGAAGGCTCATTTCCTCTGTCAGACACAGGACTATGGAACAGGCCTTATGACTGTGTAACTTGTATCTCATGGGCAAGACACAACTGAGATAGGGACAAAGAGATGTTTCCAGGGTGATAGGATGCACTGCAGTACACTGATCTTCCATTCTGCTCATTGTAAGCACAAAGAAACACAGCATTCTCCCCAGTCACTTACAACAATACAGACATACAGTACTGAGACACTCAGTGTCACTGCTTTCCCTCAGCTCCTTCCTTTACAGGACATGAGGGCCACTTCCTTGCCCTGCACCTTCCACTATGCCACCATTTCTCTCCTTGTCCTCAGCATGTGACTTGATATGAACATCAGGAGTTGTCACTGCCTGTCATAACAGGACCTGCATTTAACTCATCCCTGTCTCACAACTTCTTACAACTGCTTCAGCCCTTACAGCAAGACTGCACATGCCCAAGGTGGAAACCCAAGGTGTATGCATTGGGCTTGCATGGCCAGGTTTTGGCAGCAGTAGGCTATAGGCTTCTGTTAGAAGCTTCCCCTGTATCTGAAGGAGTCAATTCCAGCCAGCTCCAAGACAGTGGTATCACCTTTTGGAACACATAGGTAAGTAGATGGAAAAAGGAATATGAGAGAGTGACAGCCCTGCAGAACCTGAGGTTAGTGAAGTAGGGGAAGGAGATGCTCCAGGCACAGAGATTCCCTTGCAAACCATGAGGAAGACCATGGTGAGGCAGCTGTGCCCCTGCAGCCCATGGAAGACCTTGGTGGAGCCAACATTCACCTGCAGAGGATTCCCCACCATAGGGGACCACACACCAGAGCAGGTGGATGCCAAAAGGAGGTTGTGACCCCATGGGGCTGAGCAGGCTGCTGGTAGGACCTGCAGACCCATAGAGAGAGGAGTCCANAGGGGAAGGAGATGCTCCAGGCACAGAGATTCCCTTGCAAACCATGAGGAAGACCATGGTGAGGCAGCTGTGCCCCTGCAGCCCATGGAAGACCTTGGTGGAGCCAACATTCACCTGCAGAGGATTCCCCACCATAGGGGACCACACACCAGAGCAGGTGGATGCCAAAAGGAGGTTGTGACCCCATGGGGCTGAGCAGGCTGCTGGTAGGACCTGCAGACCCATAGAGAGAGGAGTCCATGCTGGAGCAGGTTTGCTTGCAGGATCTGTGACTCCATGTGGGCCCCATAATGGAGCAGTCTATTCCTGAAGGACTGCCCCCCATGGAAGGGACCCATGCTGGAACAATTTGTGAAGAGTTGCTGCCTGTGCAAAGGACTCATGTTGGAGAATTTTGTGGAAGACTGTCCCCTGTGGGAAGGATCCCACACTGGAGCATGGGAAGAGTGTGAGGAATCTTCCCCTGAGGAGGCAGGAGCGGCAGAGACAACACCTGAGGAAGTGACCACAATCCCCGTTCCCCTGTGCTTCTGGGTGAGGAGGAGGTAGAAAAATCAGGAGCGAAGCCCAGGAATAACAAACAGGTGGAGAGAAGGTGTTTTTAAAATAGCCGACTCTGATTTGATTGGTAATAAATTAAATTAATTTTTCCCCAAGCTGAGTCTGTTTTGCCTGTCAGTAATTACTGAGTGATCTTTACCCACAAACCTTCTGTTATATTTTCTACTCCCCATCCAGTTGAGAAACGGTAGCAATAGAGGTGTTTCAGTGGGCACCTGGTGGATACCAGGGTCAACCCACCACAGTGTACAGCTTATTTCATTCCCTGTAACCCTTTCTGTGTAACAAGCCGCAGGAATAAACACCAGTGCTGATCAATACCCATCAGTGAAATGGGCCATTTCATTAGCAACAGAACTCTGGAGGCAGCCTCTCTCACTGTGAGTTGGCTGGATGCCACCACAAGCTGCTCTTAAGTTCATCCCCTGTAACTTGATGCATCATTGGCAGACAAAAGGAAAAAGGCAGGTAAGATTGTGTTCATTCCATCATTGATTTTACTGCTGGAAAAAAAAAAAAAAAAAAAAGACAACTTGGGAAATATTTTTTCAATTTCTCCTTTTAATACGTGAAATTCAAGTCAAAAGCTAGAAGCTTTTCTAGCATACAAAGCCATATAACTCACAAAGAAGATGACAAGCACTATTGACAATAGGATTCTAGCAACTTCCAATCTCACAGTATTAGCTTTGGACCTGACACTGACTCAGCCCACACTAACAACCAGAAAACCAGGAGATGAACACACTTCTCTGCTTCCATATTTCTAAGCACCGGGTTCAGGAATCAAAGCCATAACTCATGTAGGGTCTACTGCTGACCTGTCATGCAGATAACTGCTCCAAGCAAAAAGTATCCCATAATGAAAGACTGACGGGGGGAAGCAGTGATTTAGAGAACCAAGGTAACATGCAAAAATGAAGCTGGGCAGTGAAACTTTCAAGAGGTTGCCATTGACCAAAATCAATCAGTGGTAGACAGAAGAAGCAATAAACATCTTTTCATATCAGGCTAATTGGAGGTGACAAGGAAAAGAAACTCGTTTTGGAAAGGACTCCTGGAACAGGTCACCCTTGACAGCCACAAGAGCAAGCCTACTGAGGCATCAGCACAGCTCTTTGCTGTGTGGCAAGGACATGGCCAGGAAAGCCCAGCAACACAAACTTCACAGGTAATTCCCTGCTCCAAAGACTCCTCCATCTCTGCAGACCCCCAGGACGTGCACCCAGTTATGTTCTTGTTATTGTTTCAGTGCTATTCTGGAATCAGGAGGCCTGGGGTCTGTATGATCATTACTGTTGGCAAACAGTGATTTCAGTGAACTGCTGGTGTCTCTACTTTTCTGCAGAAGCAAAATCATGTCCTTCCATGCTTGAAAATGGAATAGAGACTACACAATTGTACAACAATAACTAAGGATGGAAATGGAACTGGGACTGTGCATGGCTAATGCTGAGGATGGCTAAAAAACTGGCAGAGAAGGTATCGGGAAAAAGGTAACAAAATTGAAACAAAAAAGGTAAAGAAGGGAAGACCTGCAGGATAAGCAGATAAGGAGATAGCAGAATGGAAGTTCTGGGGACAGAGTATAAGAAAATAGTATGGGCAAAGGAAAAAGGAAAATGAGACTAAAAACAGAAAAGGAGATGTAAATGACATTAAAAGCCAAAAGAGCAGATATTCGGGCCAAAATAATGAGGAAAATTGAACTGTGTATCCACATCTTTGTTTACACTCTTTACACTCGCCCATCTTTGAGTATGTCAAACAGTAAGAGTTTCAGCCTGGATGCCTCTGCATCTCATTTGCACTGTTTTGTTGCATTTGTTAAGACAAAGCTAATCCTCTCTGTATTGTTCGCATTTGATATTAGAAGCAACTTTCTAAAATGTTGAACAATGCAGTAGAAGAAAGATAAGCCTTTTATCTGCCACGCTCAGCTGCAAGCCTCACCAAACAACCACATTTCACTGTCAGAGCAGCTCAAGTAAATCTAAAAGCTTAACTGAAATCTCAGAAACCAAATATCTATCACAGCACCAGAGAGCATGAAAACATACGAGCACGAGAAGCGAGCTGGAGCTTTTCCAATCTGCTGCAGACTGCTGACTCTTCCAGACAGTTACACAGAGTGGTTCTGCAACAACGGTTTTTCACCTGTGATTCATTTTAAACAATAGATCTGAGTCTGTGTAAGAGCTACTTATCTAGGTCGTGCTGGATGTTCCTGACAAAATGTATAAAGTAGAGTTTCAAAGAACAACAAATAAAAAATTAAAAAAAAAAAAAAAAGTCACTTTAAAAAGCAAAACAAACGCTCTGGAAGTGAATCCTCTGATTGCCTCTGCTTACAGCTCTTTGATTTGCATCACAGAGCAACACAATCTGCCTGAACTGGAATTCTCTCTGCTGAAATTAAAACCTTACAATGCTAACTAACAAATGCAGTCTGAAGTAACCTCTTCAGAAAGCACACCGTGCATGGACTTGTGAACGTAGTCCAGGACTATAGACTATAACTGAGGTCAGAAGGGACCTCTAGAGGTCATCTACTCCAGATGCCACCATCACCCGTTTAGGCTGATTAGGGCTTTGTCAGCTAAACTCCAAAACCTCTCTGGCTAATCTGTTCTAGTGTTTAAATATCCTAATCTGAAATCTTTTTGCATTAAATTTAATTGCATGTTTCTTTTGAGCAACTTATGGCTTCTGTCTCTTTTTTTGTTAGCATGGAACTCTCAGGTGACTCTGTTCCTGTCTTCTCCATACTCTTTCCCTTAAATAGCTGAAAAAAGCAGAAAGATCCCCTTCAGCCTTCCTTCCTGAAGCCTGAAATTTCCAACGTGCACCTGCACTTTCAGACTGTTACACCATGTTAACATTTTCAATTTTCTTGTCAAAAGCATTTTGTAATCAGCAGACCCTCAGTGTCAGCTGCTGCTTGCACAACCTGCTCCCGCCGCACCAAGGTACTTGCTAATGCAGAGCCAGCCGTGCCCTGCCAGCCTGCGTGCGCTCAGCGCAAGGACAACGTGCCCAGGAGCACTGCAGCACACTTACACAGGTATGGGGTTTTGGCTCGAGTAGAAGCCCTAAGAAGCTTAATTACATTAGCCCAAATAAGTCATTCAGCGAAACCATTCCAGCAGACAGCCAACAAATACGCCCTTGAATACAAACTCATCCCTTCAGTAGCGGTTCTGAATAGCAATAAAGGAGAATTAAATATATCTCAGATCTTACAAACACCAGTCTGAAATGGCAGCTGTCTAGATGGCTGGTGGGATTTTGTCAGTGTCACAATTTCATGGTCATTCTCAACCTCAACATTCATACAAAGCTAATGTCATACACTTCTGAGTCATTACTACTTTTTTATGTTTGAAATCTCAGTAGATTCCAGCAGCAACTAATTGCTTATTAATTCCACCACAGAAGATGCTGTAAGGGATTTACAGTAATTAATAGAAGTTAATCTGCTTTCTGCCTGAATTATCACTCCTGCACATGAACTAATGAAGCAGTGACTGACCTCCAAGCTCTCGAGCTGCAAACACAAAGTGGAGTTTTGTGCTACCTTTTACATGGTCCTCAGGAAAGGAATCGGCTTTGTGCAAGACAGTAATAGAAAACAATTCTTTCCTTGTTTTAAAGAAGCTGAGAGAGAACAGTTACATCCATCAGCTCTTCATCCATCACTTCCTTGTCACCTTTCAACTTATTTATGCCACTGGGAGGCAAGGTGTGTAAATGCAGCTCATAATCATGGACCTCAGTGACTATAACTGCAATCCACTCCACTGCTGATCATTTACAATACCTCTCCCAGATTTATTTACCTTTGCAATAAAGTTGAGAGATTCACAAAATTAGCTGCATTTGCAAGGCATTCTGTACTGATAAATATCATGAGCAGACAGCTATATGAGGGGGAAAACCCCTGTAAGTCAGAAAGTCTGAATCAGCTCAGCTTCGTTTTAGTTAGTTTTAGTTATGCAGACAATACACATCCCACCATTCATCACAGCCTGCATTACTTAGGTGCATTCTTGATTAGCAAGACAGACAAGAGTAAAAAGAAGCCCTTCTTTCTGTGCTTGACCCAGCCTGTCATCCAACAGACATATTCTTGCTAAAATACTGAATATTTCTCCACTGACACTAGCTCAGTTTTCAAAGAGTGACATGATACACTTGCAGGGATGCCAAGTGAGTTGAGTTCCCTTCCAAATCACAAAACAATTTTTCTTAAATGATGAAAAAGTAGCTGCAGAGCGATTAGGCTGATTTTAATGGAGAGCAGCTGTAAATGTTGGCATGTAAAATTAGTAAAGGAATGCCACAAATATTTAGATTACAAAAACTACAAACAACCTCTGCTGATGACAAAAGTAAGAGTGATAAGCAACCATGATTTAAAACGAACTAATTACATTCAATAAATCTATTCTCTTTCTGGATAAAGAACATAGGAAACTTACTAAATCTGGTCATGAGTAAAACACAGTGGGATGGAGTGCAGCTGCAGAAATGTCGAACTATCCTCACAAGGTTATACTTGACATTCTGGGGGAAATGCAAACAACAGAAACTTGGAAGAAGAATTCCTAAGTGTCCTTAAAGAACTATAATTAGTTATTGCAGGTCAAAACTATATCAAATAGCCGGATTATGGCAAGAGCAAAAGGAAAGCAAATTTTGCCTCTTAAACTTTGCCATTAAGTGAAGGAAATAAATGAAAGGCACCCCAAAATTCAGATGCTAACACAGTGTTCTTGAGCAATCTAACACAGTAATAATCATGTATGGTTGATTCTTCTGTGCAGCTTCTTTTAAGTTATGGAATGAAATCTTGTTCTTCAACGCAAATTCTACTTCAGCTTTAATTCCGTTTTATCTATGCATTTTATTTTGAGTTGTCAGGAAAAAAAGACAGATTTTTACAGATTTTTAACATTGTAAGTCTAGGGGGAAAAAACCAGAACCCAAACCAACTTGCTGTATTACCATGAGCATTGATTCATGGTGTAGCAACAGGGCTTCTTCAATATTGCTCCAAAAGTCAAACCAGAACTTTGTTTTATAAGAAAAATGCACTTGCCTTCTATATGAAGTGACAAATATGATTATTGCTAACTAAATATATTTTAGAATATATGGGTTTTAGTAGAACTCATTCAAGAGCTCACAGAAATCACAACTTACCTGGCTCTCACTCACATCTAAGTGTCAAGCTGTTTTTTCACTTGCTGAAGCATCCAGCACCCACGCTAAGACATAATAGTTCTGTTTGTCCTTCAGTGCCATGGGGTATAAACCCTTTGTTGAGATAAAAAGCTCTGTGCCATGTCTCCAGCAAGATGGTTTCTCAGCTTTTTTTCAAGGGAAAAAATGCCATGCTATTAGAACTAGATTAAAAGAGCAACCACAGCTTGATTGCCAGACAAGCAGTGTACATTTATGATCTGGAGGCCAAAATAGAGAGGCTGTCTGCTCAGTAGCATCAACCACGAATATGCTATTCTGTAGTAAATCTGGCACTTTAAATTAAAGCCCCCTTAATTTGGAATTTGGCCATTACTCTTCTACACAGATGAGCTGTAAGAATCACCAAAATTAGAAACATTGTGACGGAATGGTTATTTTTAAGATGCAAAAATTGGTAGCATGAAAAATTAAGATATAAAACCCCAGAAAACTAATCACTGTCATAAAAGAAAAATATGAAATATTGGAATATGCCTGTAACATTTCAGATAAATTAAGTGGGAAGATGAAGATGCACAGCGAATTCACCATTGGCCATTACTCCCACTTGAGATTTAAGGTTTTAGTTTAAGGTTTTGTGTGTTTATAAACATATGTATCATATATTACATATGTATCATAGTTACATCAGCGCTAATATTCAAAGTCTTTTTCATGTTCTTCTTTTTCCCCAACAAAACTGTAGCTTAATATTGGTCTAATGAAAAGGTGTGTTTTCAGTTAATTTTAATTAAGCAAATGCAGTAATGACCATGTAAGCATTTCTATTCTGACTCAGTAAAATTGATGCCCACAGTGGCATAAGCAAACCTGTTTCTAAACTGTTCAGTGTAAACCAAAATGTTCAGTCAGTCTCTCTTTACAAAAGCTCTGGGATTGTCATTAGACCTTCTGCAAAACCGAGTATCTGACTACACTCATAAAATAAACCCGGTTTATCTTCGTTACCTGAAATCAGCCTATGGTAAAATGATGTCAGGCAAGCATTTTATCTTCCTTACTTAGTCAATGGGAAGACAGTTGTATTCAAACCAATTCTGCATGGGTTTCATCAATTCAACTGAAATGGAAACTTTGAACTTCAAATTACCCCGCTGCAACTGGAGCCAAACCACGTCACAGAGATTTTAATGAAATATAAATAGTACATTTCTGCAGCATCACTGAACATGTGGACATACCAGCTTGAAGATTTCACATTAGTGCTGCTTACTTCAATAATACAATCTGGATACTTGGTGAGGAGTGAGAAAGATAATTTCAGGTGCCAAGGCCTTTTCATCTTCTTTATAGAGCTAGCAAAGGACTGATGAAGTTCTGGTATTTTTTAAACAGTGGAGAAACCTACTCAGTTCCCTACAGAAACAGGATGAATGATGAAAGTAATGCAAAGAACTAATACCATCTTCAACAGATACTGCACCAGTAGAGTGTTCAACAGAGTTAAAAACCTGAGCATGCTTTTTGCAGTTCACACAAAAATCCTCCCTGCTCCTGTAATATCTATAGATATTTGGTAACACATATGTGAATGTAATTCATTATACTGAAATCTCCTTTTGTGCTTCTTAAAGCCCATTACGTATTTACTTCCTCCTCAATACATTATCTAAAAAATGATGCTGGTAGTGCCAAATACATAATGTTGTTAATCATTTGGATGCTACTCAGTCTCTTCAGGCAGTCGTCTTCTCTTTGATGTCCTCAAACTATTCTGATTCTGCTATATCAAGGATATATTCAGGGTGATATTGGGATTGGGAGGGGGATGATCCACAAAATTCGTGATATTCTAAACAATCACTGATCTGTGGCAGCTACTACAGAGCAATATTACTGTCAGTCTGCCTGTCAGCCAAGAGTGATGGGCCACTCATCACTCATCCTCTAGCCCAGAGTCAGATCTGTTGCCTTTCAATGACCACGAGTGAAATTCGAAACTGTCAAAACAAATGACGTAACAAAGAATTTACAGAAATAAAAGTAGTCACAAAATAGTCAAGCATTTAATTCCTCCTTGGAAAAGACTTAGGAAAAGGATTTAAGAGGATTAAAATATGACCAAAAGAACAAAATAAGAGCAACATGCCTGCTTTCATGTCTTGCAAGTACAGTGCCTGCTAAACACAAAGTCTCAGTATTGTCTTGTGGTATTTCAGTAAAATGTAGTTGTTGATGAAGTCAAACTTCTTCCTGGATCCAGCTCTGCTAATAATAGTGATAATAAAGGCTCAACCCACTAGTTGCTTGGTTGATTTAGTTGTTGGGGGAATTAGGGAAAGAACATACAGAAAGGAATATTAATAAGGACAGTATATATTGTAAAAATTTGACATGACAATACGGTTTGGCTTTTATTCCTACACTATTTGTAGGAAAGGACACACTTTTTTATCTTCTCTAAGGATTTTGTATTCTTTTTAAGGTACGGGGAAGAGAAATGCAGCAAAAAGGTGTTATACTTTATCATGTTTCACTTGAAAATGGTGGACTAGCAGAGAAAAAAGTTGCCCTGCACATGAGAAATGAGTATTTTTTGGTTTAAAAATAAAGTAAAAGAGCAAATGGTCAGAGGTAGCAGAGCCAGAGTAGGTGAACTTTACATCTTTCCTAGGCCTTAGCTGGACTTCATTAAACTACAGTAGAGTCTGTTGCATTCTGCAGTTTTCAGTGTGCTGACAGCCGTGTGGGTTACAAATTTCAGCAGGAACTGAAAAAGTTTTACCTCTACCAGCAATCAAAAAGTTGTCTTCATTACTGGAGAGTCCAAAGAGCTGTTTCTCTCCTGTCTACCAAACTTCTTTTAAGAGAAACAACTTTGACAAGAAAAAACCCTGTATCTGTTTCTGGCTGTAATGGGCATGAGAGCTTTTATTGCTGAAGTTACTTTCACAGGATGGGTACCTTTCTTTGGATCACACTTACAGTGATCAGAAAAGATTCTGTTTGCACTTAAAATAAAACTCAGCATGCACACAGTTCATAGGGCACATTAGCACACCCTGTGCTTTGGCTTCTGAGTACCTACAACAAAATCAAGGGTTATAGCCCAACATCAAATCAAGCATTAACTCAAACTAAAAAACCATAAAAAGTGGTCTTTCAAACAACGTGTTCTTGGTTATCAGATTGGTTGGATTTGTTAACTGGAATTCATGGCTATGTGCTGCTATATGTATTAAAAAGGATTGAACTATAAGCTACCTTGATGCACTTCCTTAACCCTGGCCCCACGAATCTGATGCCTCAGGATATGTCCTTTCCAGGTAACTGTCAACTATCAAGAGAGAGCTGCCAGCAAAGCTGTCAGAATAGCCACTGTGACTGAAAGTATTGAAGAAGAAATAAGAAGAGCTCTTTTAAAACTTGGAGGAGAGGAGACAAACAAGAATTCAGACAAAGTCAGAACAGCACTTCCTTAGATGTATTAGTATCTCAGATTCCAGATGCTAATAATTGCACAGGTTCACCAGAGGCTCTGAACTGCTTCAGAAGCCGATTTGTACCCAACCTTTCATAAAGCATTGAAAAAACCACCGCCCAAATCCCCAAACCCCACAAAACCAAAATGCCAAGAACTCTGCAGTTCATGCTGGCTGTGCTACAGTGCCAAGGTCAGTTGCCTTGCTGGGGTGACCCTTGGCAGTTGTGTCAGTGCCAGCCACGCAAACTAAAGCAGCCACAGACAAATGTGAACCTGCACTCTGCTTTTACAAATTAAAAGTGTTGGTCTGCATTACATTTTTAAGTAGGTATAACTTATTCATTCAACAGAATGTGCTCTTGCAGCAAGTTGGTAATCCCACTGGTATCTTGCAGTGCACATACACCATCCACGTTCCCTGTGCTACTTCACAATTGGACTTTCTGCTCCACAAACCATCCCAGTAAAAGGCAGTGGATGACAGCTTTTCTCCAAGCAAAGAGTGAGAGCCTACACAAGGAAATCTGCAAAGACAGAGTAGGTCTCTCTTCAAGGTTTATTTTGCATAAGTTTGCATTGTGAAGAAATACATAGGCCAGACCTTTTTCTTGGCTGGATCTGCCTTGTTTCCTTTTTTTTTTTTTTTGCCCTCTCTCATAGTCATTGTCTACTTTTAATCTTCACTGGAGCTTAAGCAGGAGCTGAGAATACAGCTCTGTTCCTTCAGAAGAGCAGTCAAAAGAATACTAATTAGTTTTTGTCTTTTGTTGTTCTCACACTTTAGTTGTAGTTAAGCCAAAATATCTGACTCCTTCGTCAACCACAGAAGACTGCAGAGACCAAACACATGTATGTAAGATAAAGAAATAATGACTGCTTCCTCAGTTCCATAATGGAAATTAAATCCTGCTGTTTCAGGGAGATGTAACATTATGTACCATCCTAGACAATTATGCAGTACTGCCCAGCAACTGTGTCCTGCCCTATGCACGAGGGTATTCACTGCAGTCAAAGTCAGCAACACACTCACTGACCAGATTTTCAATGAGGCCCAAGTAGCTTTTATCCCTGCCAAGAGCTTTCCCAGTCCTACTAAAAGAGAAGCAAAAGGACCATGTTTGTACAACCTTGCTCCTCCCAGCTTGTACTGCTCAGACTGAGGTGTGTACTGGCTCTCACTGTAACATAGCTTTTGCTGTCCTGAACTCTCCAGACCTGTTTTCCTGCAAGCATCTGATTCTGGATGCTAACATGATACATGTTACCACAAGAAGACTGACCTTCAAGTATACCACTATGCTAAAACTTGGTCCACGTGGCAGTCTGACACAATGCTGAAAAAATACCTGCACTTAAGACTTCTGAGAGTCTTTAGCCATGGTTTGCTTGTAAAACCTGAATTAGTCTCATCAAACTAACAAATAATGCTTTCTCTGTTTTTCCTGCATGCTCATCCGAGAAAATGGAAGGTGGACCCTCCATGTCAAGCTCACCCTCTTTTAAACTGGCAAGGTGAGCCACTATCAGTGTATCATATTCTGGTCTGCCACAAGATATTAATATATTATTATAACCATTAAGTTTTCATGGAAGGAGGATTTAATGAATAGGACTCATGACTCCTGATTTCTCCATCTACTTGTGTCCCTGATTTAATACATAATATTGGCTATGAGAAATAAAAAAAACATGGTTTTATTACAAGCAAACGGTTCATTAATTTAGGCATACCATGAAAGCTGTGAGGTACCAGGTCCTGTCTGGAACTGCTGCCAGGGGTAATTTGCGTTTGGGAATAGGGAATTATGAAAGTGGATAAAGATATGGTTAAAATAGCCCCCCCCTGCCACGTGGCAGGCCTTTGTGTGCAAGAGAAAGTGGTCATCTTGACCAGGAGACCCCATCTTCCTGCACAGGGGGGCACACCAAAACCAATCAGAATGAGGCCCACTCCTCTCATGATGTTAACAAGGCAGGACTCTGGGGATTTATAAAAAGCATGATTTTTGAGGAAAGGGTGTGCTTTTTTTGGACCTTTGTGATCTGAGCACCCAGCACGTGCTGAAACAAAAACTTTCCTTGTCTGTTAAACTTCTTTGTTTCACAGATATTTGCATCTTCTCTAAATTGAATAAAGGAGATTTTTCTCACATTGGCCAAATCACATTTTTAAGATTGTATTAAACGGGTCACAATAATGTTTACACACTTCAGGGAGCACTATGAGGGCTTTTGGCACATGGACACAAAGAACATGCTAAATACAGTCATAAGCTCTCATTGAATTATGAGTAAAATAATGTTAAAAGGCTTTTGGGGAGATAATGATACTTTTCCATCAGGCCTCTAGTGATAGTCTTCCCCTGAGGGTCTTGATGATCCTTCTTTTGGCTCTATGTGCCAACCTACAGGGGGCTTTCCTGTATAAAATCTTATGTTACTTCTGATGAAATGATAACCAATTGGTGTGCAAAAATGCTTTAAAAGCAACTCTCATTCTGTTAGGATATCTCCTGTAAGGCCAGGAATAAAATCAGCTAGAGTGAGACCGCTTTTGCTACTGTAAGTAATATACAAACCACCCTGCAAATAATCCTCCTGGTACACCCAGATGGGTGTGATGAAACCTGAACTTTTGTCATAGCTTTTATGCAATCACTGTGGTCTCAAGTGGCCAAACTATTGACAAGAGCAGGAGGTCAGTGTTCATGCTTATTCCACTGCTAGAGCAGTCTGCAGACCCACCTTGATATTGCTGAGTTCACGCTAAGCAACAACAGCTTTATCCAAACCCTTCTTCCCGGTTTTATACCAGAGCCAGGGAAAAAACTTACCAGGTGCTACAGCGCCTTGGTTGCTCCTGACCTGGAAAAATTTGAACTTAAGCTAAGGTGAAAGACTGTACATGCCATTAGCAATTCTCTAGAGTTTTTCAACATTGCATTTTCCATATTTGTACCGGTTGACTGTTCTTAAACATTTAAACATGCCATTTGGCCAGGAATGAGCAAATTGTCTCAATGCTGGAGTGAAAAATGAGATCCCCAAGCAAGACTTTGTCTCTGATGAATGGTGCCCCTATCTTGAAGATTATCTTATTGCAGGTGTATGTTTTAATTTCCAATTTGCTGCACCAAAAATGTAACTGAGGCAGTTTTTATACACAGCAATGAAGATATATATAAAACATTCTCAGTTGAACGCAACAGACATGGTAGAACAAGGATCACTGTTTTAAGCCTTTTCTAACAAACATAACAGCAACAGGGACAACATTAAGATTATCTGATAAGCTGGTTTTCAACTACTTAGATACAAGCTACTTGTTAAATAGAAGATACCTTCACTACAAATAATAGAGACCAGGGCTGGTAAAACATTATAGTCACAAGATTCAAGTCTAAAACATCTTCAATTATTTGCAAACTATTCCTCACTGCAGGACACATATTAACCTGTGGATGATGAAACAGTATACTTAGAGTTTTCTTTCAGTGTTAGGAACTACTAAAGAAGATGTTTCTCCTTCTTAACAATGCAATTGCTTTAATAACACTTCACTACTATTTCTGAAAAGAGAAAAAACCCTCTCCCACAACAATACTCCACACAAGTACAAAGATTGGAGGTTTTGTTCAATCTAGATGCAAGATAAGTCTTTATTCACACATAAAAGACCCACCATTGGGAGAATTTTTATGGATACTTTTATGATACACAAGTCATTCTTCTCCCAGGATTGTTTCAAAGCCTAGGTTAGAATTTGCAGAAGGATTATTATATTTGATAGAAGGCTTAGCTGTGGGTCTAGCAAAAACCTCATGAAAGAGGGCAGAAGTAATAAAAATCAATAGTCCAATATTCTCACATGGTTAGGAGCACGGATGTTAACAATACAAAAAAACAATCATGTTATTTACCAGTTTTGATGCAAGCTCCAAAAATAAGGAAGTAGCTTTAGAAGCAAAATCAAAGTAACTAAATCAGTTATTAACAACAGAGCTTATTTTCTGCTTAAGATGTTTAAATACAGGCATGCTATTCTGTAACTACAAATGACTCACACCATTTACTGCTCACCCACAGAATGGACAGGAATGCACAGGTTTGGCAGCTTGACAGAGACTTGTGGAAAATCTCTGTCGAGTATCTCAACAACTGTCAGAAATAAAACAGATCTTGTTAAAGCATGGACAGCTAAGACATTTGTAACAGGCTTTTAAGTTAACCTACCAACAGTGAAAATTCAACACCGAGAAGGACAGCTGCAACCCGACAAGTCACAACCAGGTTTCACTACACACTCTCTCTCCTTATATTAGGAAATTTAGAAATAATAAATGAGAGAGATAAAATGGAAGACAGCGTATTATATAAAAACCATCCTACTATTTGAAATCCATTACTTTCTTGGAAGAAACATTCTTGAGGAATTTCTCTGCTCTGAAATTTAAAATTATTTCACTGCAGAATGAACAGCAAGCATCAGATGTAATTTGTAACAATAACTGAATGCTTATGATGATCTCTGACTTTAAAATTGCATTTAAGGCATTAATATTTTTTGCATTTATTTAGCTCAGTATCTCAGACACATTCTGTTACACATATATATGCACTAACAGAAAACTGCAATATTTCTAGGATTATTGAAGTTAAGTCTAGGAACTGTGCCATTTAGTCCACTAATTCTATGTGTTCTCACAGAGCTTAGGCAGACCTGAACCACGCACCTCAAACCCATGTATTTAAGAGGCCACCAGAAGTCACACCCATGACAGCAGTGGAGAGCACATTGTCCCAGAGGTGCAGTCTCTGTGTTAGACAGAACTGACACTGGGGGAGTCAAGAGACAAAATATACCTCTCAATTTTCTCAGGGGAAGACAGTGCCCAAAGAGACGAAAAAAGTAGCAGAACCACACGCTTCTCTACTTATCCATCCTCTGCAAGTACCACACCAAACAGCAAGATTATCAACGATTGATATAACACTGAGCAAAAAAAGCCCTAGCAATTTAGGAAGGAGACACTTCTGCCCTCAAGGTGCTTCCTTAGGGACAGCAGAGCTATTTGCTCCACCATATGGTGCCATTTCTCATAGAGTTTGATAAAGTCCACATGAAATTTGCTATATTACAAGTTCTGCATGAACTTAAATCCCAACTCTGCACAGTTTCAGATCGTTATTGGCTGGTGCAAAATGCACTAAGAAAATATGCCCCAACATGCAATTCAGTAAGAAATGGAACTATAGGAACTAGAAGACGTTTTATACAACTACAAAACGTACACACTCTTTTATGAGAGTGTAAGTCTACATATTTTATCAAACATGGGTACGATGTATATCTCATTCTCTCCCTCTCAAAAAACCCCCCAAACCCACTCAACAAACCAAAACCCTACTCCAAAACCCAACAGTCAACACAACGAGCCTAATCAAATCAGCTAATTTTTTTTTTTTCCAGAATTCCTGTACTTTTAGTTTCTCTGTTCTTTAAAGCAGTGACTATTTAAAGATGGTCAAAATAAATTCATTCAGAGATTTATAAAAAGATGCTAAAATTGTCTGGGACAACTATTTTTGCAAGTAGAACAAAACTGTAGGCAAAACAGGAGTAAAAAACCAGTAAAAATGTTGCTACTTATGCAGCAGAACTGTGCTACAAAGTAGTAAAAGCTCCTCTCATGCTTCCTCCGTGAGAAAAATAAGCTCTTAACTTCTTTTCACTCATGTGGAAAGGCAAAACAAGTTTTAGAAAAGCCTCTGAGGCCCGTGCATCTTTACTAAAGAATTGTTAACACCTCTGACCTTGCTGATAAGAGGTACAAGAGCCAGAATGTACAGTCCCCAAGTTCTTGATCTCATACGCAGGACTCGCCTTTGGGGGAAAAAAAGCTGTCTTTTTTTCCTATAAGCTGAGAAAATTTGATCTAGCAGACTCCAAGTAGCAGTATTTGTGGAATGCCACAACGCTGTTTTAACATTACTTTTCAGGAAATAAACAACTTAGAAAGTTGTGAAAGTCTCAATGATTGCAAAGCTAAATACAGCCGGTGTGCCAATTCGTGCTGTTAGATGGTTACTTTCTGTACTTGAGAACTGTTCTCTGAAAAAGTATTGGAAAAAAACGTACAAGCCAGTTCAAATCTGAAGACAAATGGAAGGAGCTGACAGAAAAAAGAAACAGGATTCAATGATGAGAAAGAAGCAGCAGCTACAAGACTCCTGAAAATTTCGGAATACAGAAAGAAAAAAGATTGTATTATTCCTCAGAGAACTTTTTTTGATGGTTGCAAGTCTTAGCTGAAATAATGGCCCTTACTAATAAGTTACACACATGCCACCACATCCATTTATGTATGAATTTCCCAATAAGCAGAGTGACTAATAAAACTGCAATCCAAGTATTCTATACCAGGCTATGCTACTGTATATGGCAAAAATACAGGGAAATGAGAAGGCAAAGCTGAATTACATGTGGGTGAACAGCCATTAGGTCAAGGCAATTTTAAGCTTTTGGACACAAAATGTAGTTTAATTTTTTACATTCATGCTATGTTTAAGGAAAAAAGAGTCCACACACTGAAACTACTTCAGTCTGCCACACCAGCAGAGCATGCATGTTCGGTGGCATCATCCACTCCAGCTTCCACACTAAGCATGGCACCAGCAAGGTTACATCTGTAAAATGGATTTGATCAACCCACTACACTAACTACTTGTGGTAACATACTACACTTTGCTGGCCACATTACAATGACTGGAAAAAAAGTGGTATATACCTTGCCAAAGCATTGAAAATCTGCAAGCATTTTGCCTGTGGTCAGCAAAGTTCACTAAGTAGCAAACTTGTCTTTTTACAAAAGAGCTGCAAATTGACAAGGCAGCACTATGTAGGAACAATTCTCTGGTTTCTGTGTGCAGTATAGTTTACTTAGTTCTGTAAGTCACAGCATGACAGACAACAGTGAACTCTACATGCAGTCACAGTGTGGACTGGTTTGTGATTTTTTCACTTGGACATGCTCTATGCAAAACAAAGGCTTTAATAAGATACATGAAATAGAGGTTCTTTGTGACCGATTCTGACCCTGAAATCATATTGATCCCAGCAGACTTGTCTGCACACGTTCTAGGACTTTCTATATAGAAGGATCTTTCTGCATTGATATGGTTGCAGGATCAGCTCCTAAGACTGTAAAGTCAAAAGAAAGACAAAAACTATTGAGATTCAACAGCAGCAGCAGAATTTAAACATAGCAATGCTCCAACCATTTTCAGATAGCACAGAGGCTCAAACCAACACGATTCAACAGAAAATGGCAGAACGTGCTTTACTGTTTCAGCTCTAAAGAAAATCCCCCAAACAATGACACAACACACTTTATTGTTTCAATTCCAAAGAAAATCCCCCCAAACACATGTGAATATTTACTTTCATACAGCTGTCATCCTTTCAGAGGTGAAGTAAAAAAACCCAACCAAATAACTGCCTCCTTGTTACTGCAGATCACAATTCATTTTTCTTGGTATTTTGCCAGTTCACATCCCAATGAACTGCACCCACCAAGCAAGGTCACAAAAATGATTGTGAAAACAAGCTTCCTTTGTGCATGAAGAGGAATAAATCATTTGGAAAATGACATCTTCAGTACATTCCCACCACTATGCAATATTTCTCTAAATTATGCAATCCATCAATATAACGTTCATATATATTTGGAAAAAATTACCTTAAGTAAGTTTCTGTATAACAGCAGCAAGTGGGATTTGTCAGTGAAAATCTGAAGGAACAAGAATGTTGAAAGACTATATGCCAGCTACTCTATAACAGAGTTTTCCCCACCAAAACAGGGGCCACCTGAAAACCCAAATGATGACAACTCTGAACTGTCAATCACTGAAAAAAACAACCTTTTTCTTTCAGCTGCAAAGAAATTTGAATGAAGACTTTGCAAGTGATTAACAGGGATGCCTCAGCTGACAGGGTTTTGAGGACTCCTTTGAGTTCCTTCCCGACATGGTTTCATTCCTTCTGCATCTTTGAACCCCTTCATAGTTAGATATCATTGCAATTCATCTCAGAAGTTGTTAAGTACAATATGGCTCCTAATACAGTGCTGTATGTTATCTGGCAACACCTGAGTTAAAAAGTGCAGCAGACCCCTGTTTAATAACAAGTTCTAACTACTCTGTGCTGTCTCTTATTGTTAGCTTCTTTCAAGCTCTTTAAATGTGTTAAATCTATTACTGCTAACTAGCAGTACTTCTATAGTTTCTGAAGGATGAGATGCTATTGTATGAACTGCTAATCATCCTGAGACCTTCTTCCTACACTCATTATTGCAACAAATGAGGCATATGATTAACAACACATCTAATGAGAAGACATGATCTTACATCAGCCAGACTGGAACATACAACAATCAATACAGAAATCCCCCATCTTTTTTTCTTATTTATTGACATCTCACACAGCAGGGGAGGTACATAGTACATAACTCATAGTTTTTAAATGATTTAGTTGTTGAACATAGAAACCATCTCAACCACTAATACACAAATGATTTTTTGTAGAATAACAACCTAATTTCACTGTCTTCAAAAGCAAGGGCAAAACTTCTAAAGGTAACAGTAGTTCAGAATGATGCCTTGAAAGATGTTAATACCATTTCAATTCTCAATTTATACACTAAGTGATTTACATAAATTAAACAAATACAGGTTATTAGAATAATCTGCAATCCTGTGATACAGTGTAATTACCAATCAGCATAATTTTAACTTAATACCAAAAGACAGTGGTCTAGTGTTTCTGTCAAACCAAGCCAAAAAATTCACATTTAAGCATGTTACACCAAACATGTCATACCAAACTCTTTGCTTCATTCAAACCTCTGAATCTTGTGTCATGATCATGGAAATTCCCACCTGTGAATCAGTGCCTGAGATCCCTGTGAAACACAATCTGAGATTGCTGTGCTGTGCAGTTGTGAAGAAGTCTAAGCTTTCTGTCTCCATAAAGTAGGTCAGGTAATCAATCACTCAATGTTGATCAAAAAATCTTTTGTCTATAAATTAACAAAAGAACTGAATTCTGAGTAGCATAAAACCTGATTTTGCTTCAAAGCAGGATGGAAGGGAAAACTGGAGGCAAAATGAAGGCTTCGCCATCCTCAATTAGTGAATAAACATTAGACTTTGAGAAATAAGTTTTAGTTTTGCTGTAAACAGCTCTGTCTGCTGATGAATCACATAGATAAAACAGGGTTTGGAATGGGCCTGGAGGTCATTTCCATATTCCTTCCACATCACTATAAAATCAATATTTTGTACATTGCTTGACAGGTTTTTGTCTACTTGTCCTCCAAAGATAGCAGTCCAACAGCTTACCTGGATAATGTAACAGAATCACAGAATACCCTGAGTTGGAAGGGACCCATAAGGACCACTGAAGTCCAACTCCTTCCTACATTTTACAGACTTTTTTCCTCCTTCTGATCCCACTGGTGATCAGAATATCTTGTTAACTTTTTTTTTTTTCCCCCGAAACTTCTATGTATCTATTTCTCCCCTCAATAATTTCCTCTCAAAACAAAACAATGTCATTTATTTTAGGGTCATGGCTCCTAGACTTCCAATCGTGTTGCTATATTTCCTTCCCTCTGTTAGCTTGTTATGTTTTTTAAACTGCAGCAACAAAAAGTGGACATATTTTAACTTTAACCTTCAGAAGATAGCATAGGAAAAGAGGTTAATTTATGTAATTTGCACTGCTGTCAACGCATCTTGGCATAAGACCTATTTGTTGTAAGTGGTATGATGCTGTTGATGTACAAAGTTTGCAGTCTGGTAGAACAGTCAGATATCCTTCATTGCAGAACTTCTGCCCAGCCAGCTGTTCTGTACTCCTGCAGTAAATCATTTCTAACTGAGGGTGAAATTCTGGGTATCTACTAAAGGACACCTTCTCCTGTGTTGAGTGTTCAATCTAATCTACACTAGGCTGTACAAAACACCTCTGAATGTAGTGAAGAGTGACAGTGCATCTCATCTCACGCTAAGACAGGCATGGGGTGAGCTGCCCTCAAGAGAGGCACTTCTCACAATTTAGCAAGGTAAGTTGCATAGTTAAGTATTGGTTTACAGCTAAGTTAAACTATGGCTGTGCAATTTTCAGACAGCTATTCAAAGTAAAATACATCTGACACACACTGTGTGCTTTTCTCATTGATCTGAACGCTGCTCCTCATAAACCAGAGCGAGATGTGGAAGAATTTTATACTTTTACCACCCAATATACTTTTGTCCCCTCCCAGATTGCTTTTGTCCATGCTTGGTAGAATATTTCCATGTCTTAACCAAAAGTACTGCACAGTGCCAGTTGCAGCAGTGAGCACTTCCAAAGAGAATCCCTCTCTTTGGAGCTTCTCATTTTGAAGTGAAGCATTAATTAATTTCTCTGAATACAAGATTAAAAACGGTTTGTTATGTAGAAGACATTTCTTGTATTTTCTCATTAGAATAACACTGTCCCTCGTGAGAAAATCTTACTAAAGAAAGGTCAAAACAAATGCTTGCTGTATGAACTTTTTTTCCTTGCAAATAACTTACTGGGACACATTAAGTTTTAGAAACAAGCACTAAAGCTGGTCTGAACAGCCTTAATTTCATTTGAGAATGAAATTAAGAACAAATACTCATACATCTAAGACACACAGACCCTTCCACTTATGATTTTGACAATAGTGATTTTAATGATGCATAGAAATTAATTCAATCTATTTTTCACAAGAGGAAAGCCAATTAATGCTAAAGGCCTGCTACCCAACATGCTCAGATATCAACTCCCCTTGTCAGTGGTATAGGAAATGTGGAAAGTACTGCCAAAGAACTGCAAAACAGTTCAAATATCAGTCAAGAAAGAATTCTGGAAAACCTCATCTAAATCCTGTTCCTAGAAAGCTTTGATAATAAAGGTAGCTCACTTACATGGTTCTCCTTGCACTGTCTTGCCTCTGGGGTTTAACTGCTTTCATACTTGTCTTCTCCCCACTTTCAGACAACTGTACAGATATTTGACAATACTCAGTCTTTGCAAAAGAATGCATTAACCAAAGAGCAAAACTACAAGAGAATTTCACACACCTTAAGTTTCCACAAAACTTCCTTTTAAGAGTTTGTCGGTTTAAATTTGCATCACTGTCACACAACATGCCAATGGGACGCTACTCTTCAAGCAGTGTTTTTAGATATTATACAACAACACTTCCAGTTTCTACAAAGTGACTACAAAGTGCTATGCGCTGGGTATTTAGGGCTTTAAAATACTGATATTCTGAGGTTCATTTACTTCCTGACCTGAAAATGCCATGCACAATACCTAATGCTGCACCTAAACCTGCAGATCAAGTTCTGCTCTGAGATGCATTTTATTGCTGTCATTTAGCATGTATGGTTTCCATCAATTTTGTTACATGATTTACAGATGCCAGTTACATTTACAAACTGCGAAACACACATCTATTCTATTTTCTTTCTATCCATACCTATCTTTGTAGATATAATTCTGTGGGATTTGAACAAAAGAAAGGAACTGACTATTATTTGCAGCTGAGGGGCAAGTGGTCAGCTTTGTTTCCACAGCTCTCCATTCCTTACCTGATCACTATTCCTTACCTCAGAGGATTTTATGTCACATTACTGGTGCAAAGACTTCTACCTCCATCAACCAATCTCAAATCCTGCTGCCCAGTTTGCTGAGGATGTAGAAATGTTCTCCAAATGCAAATGTCTACTCTTCTCTTTGGTTTTAGAGTGGTGCAAAACCCTGCTTAGGTTTCCTAAAGTTTATCCTTTAGCATTGCACACTCCAGTGTAGAGTTTTTATCTCCCTACAGAGCAGCACTTAAATTTAATTGAAAATTAAGACTTTAGTTCTGGATAGTCCTTTTGGTTTTGACTGGCCTTCAATAATAGAATTATGGAAACATATAATGGATTGAGTTGGAATGGACCTTAAAGTTCATCTAGTTCCAATGCCCCTGCTATGGGCTGGGACACCTTTCACTAGACAAGGTTGCTCAAACCCATCCAGTCTGTCCTGGAGCATTCTAGGAGTGAGATACCAACACCTTCTCTGGTCAATCTGTTCCAGTGCCTCACCATCTTCACAGTAAAGAAGTTTTTTCCTATTATCTAAACTAAACCTACTCTCTTTCAGCTTAAAACCACTCCCCTTGTTCTATCACTATATGCCCTTGTAAAAAGCCCCTCTCCATCTGTCTTGTAGTTCCCCTTCAGGGACTGAAGTCTGCAATTAAGTCACCCCAAAGCCTTGTCTTCTCCCAGCAGTCCTCCCAGCCCTTCCTCATAGGAGAGGTGTTCCAAACCCTCTAGGGATCTTGGTGGCCTCCTCTGGACTTGCTCCAACAGGTCTATGTCCTTCCTGTGCTGGGGAGCCCAGAGCTGGATGCAGTGCAGGGCTCAAAGCAGAGTCTCACCAGAGAGGAGTAGAGGTGCAGCATCCCCTCCCTCACCCTGCTGGCCACGCTGCTTTTGATGCAGCCCAGAACACAACTGGCTTTCTGGGCTGCCAGTGCACATTCTGGGTCATGTCCAGCCTCTCATCCACCAGCAACCCCAAGTACTTCTCAGCAGGATTGCTTTCATTCTATTCATCTCCCATTCTGCATTGATACCAGGGGTTGCCCGATTTGTTCCATAGGAAGAAAACCACAATGGAGCAGGTGTGCAGATACAATAAAATCTTAGTTTAAGTTTCAGTCTGTACATATGAATTGTCAGAACAATAGTGCAGTTGAAGAATATGCTCACGGTAATCTGAGTGATCTAAGAACACAGGCATATAAAGCTAAACACTGGAAATTTCTACTAATAGAGTATGAGCGTCACCAAGCAACCGCTTTCATGTTCTAAAAATAAAGTTAATTTGATTAACACATAATGGAAACAAAGATGGTAATTACTACATTAATTTCCTCTTGCTGTCTTAGACGTCTGGTACCTAATCCTGAAGTAACTATGTATTCAAGTGTAAGAGCAATAGATCAAAGATCTATTTTAAAAAAAAGACCACCAAACCAAGCATAGAGAAACAATCAATAATTTATCCAGTTTAATTAAATACCATTCTACTTCATAGAACATTGTCCTTCATCAGTTGCAAACCCCAGCAATTTTGTGAACTACTAATGCTTCCGAAGAGGAAGGAATATGTCTTCATATACAAACTCCATGACGAAAATAATTCCTATGAAGCTATAAACCTGAAATGGACAACTTCACTAGTGTCTTTTTTTTTTAATAGATAAGAAGTGACATCTAACTTTATTTTCAAACTCCTCTCATCTAGTTTTTCTACTGAAACTATTAGCCAATTTATGAGAAAACAAAGCCTTTTAAGAAAACAGTAAACAAATACTTTATGCTTTAAAAGCAAAAGCTAGACACGAACTAATATTTTGCTCCATCTTTTCTGCCCAGTGTTAACAAAAAGCTTCCCTATATTTTATGTATTTTATGTTTAAAATGTACCTTTTTTTTTGAGCTGTTTGAACGTTGCTTTGCTTTAGTTCAGAAGATAAATGACTCCATTCATGTACATAACTTACTCTTTAAGAGTTTCACTGTTTTGGGATGCTTAAGTAGGACCTTGGATCTCCAGAGCTGACTTCTAAGCCATTGCAGGGAAGAAGAGGAGAAAACACTGCACAAAGGAGCAATAGACAGTGGCGTTCTTTGTAGGGGAGTGCTTCTAGACACAGAAATCTACTCATTTCTTCCCTCATGAGGAAGAAATATTCCTCCATTATATCCTTACTTGACAGTATAGGGCTCTGGCAGGAAATAACCTAAAAAGAAAACTGGTCCTACTTACACTGAGCTCTGGCAAAAAAGATAAAGCTTGATTTGTCTCCTGTGTCAGCTCACAGCACAGTGTTGCTAACTGCTTACTCAGCAACACCACAGGCTGATACTGTCACCCAAGCTCCCTTGTCCTCAAACTTGGCCTTGGTAGTCAGCAGGTCCCTACCCTGACATCAGACTCACTACAAAAAAAACCAACTAATTGTTCAATTATGCTGTATTATGCAGATCTCATTCACTAACCTTCCACAGAATCTATGGGGTTAGCTTTAGTAAGCGTATTCTTCCTGATGTACATGAAATGCAGACTGGGGAAAAAAAATCCTATCTTGCTAACCTGTCACACATTTACTACTTGATTGTCAGTGATTTCACTGACAGAGAAGCCTGATAACTTTTTTTGTAGACTTGATGGGAGAAAGGCAATGTTTCTTCGTAGTCATGCAGCCTGCCTAGTTATTTAGATTTTGCCAGACAGATTTTTGATCAAACAGGAACAGAAAAAAGCTACTCCCAGTTACTGCACTGAGAGAATAACTTGTCTCAGTGCACCCAAGATAATATTTGCAAAGTTCTGTTATCTAGAAAGCATATAAAAATAAACTTGCCTTCCATAAAGATCCTGTTCCAGTAGATTTTTCCAACTTGATTTCCTCCAAGAAATATTAGGTTTGATAAAATCAACATTGAAGTGCTAACAGATGCTAGGACAGCATGAAGTCGACGACGAATTCTTGGCGCGCAGAAACGTTCCTGAGGGGTAAAACAAAAGATGAAGTCAGCAATCCCTGCACATTTTCAGCAACATTAGAAAGAGACACTGTCATTACGACAAACAACTTTTACGAAGAGGTCCCAATTCTTACGCAACAGATTTTAAAATATCTAACAGAACCTCTCACCAATGCCATTCAAGTTTGAGCAAGACTTCACCATGCAAAGCAGTGCTGAACCACAGTTGTGGTTGAAAAGGACCTCTGGAGGTTACACAGAAGGCTCATCAAAGCAGGGTCGCTAGAGTAGGCTGCTCAGAACTGGGTCTGGTTGGGTTTTGAATATCTCCAGTGATGAAGACTGCACAGTCTCGCTGGGCAAACCCCTCACAGCAAAAAAGATTTTTTATGTTTAAATGGAATTTCTTGTGTTTTAGTCTGTGCCCACTGCCTTTTGTCCTGTCATCAAATACCACTGAGAAGAGTCTGCCTTTGATTTCTTCTCCCATACAGTATGGTATTTTATACACATAGATAATATTTTTGAGTCTTCTCTTCTCCATGCTGAACAGTCCCAGATCTCTCTGCTTCTCCTCTTATGACAGAGGATTCAGTTTCTTGGCTGGACTCACTCCAGTATGTCCATGTCTCTTCAGTGGGGAGCCTAGAACTGGACACTGTTCCATACATTAAAGGTCTCAATTCTTTTCTTATTACATGTTCTCCTTGATGAATTTTTGCTGAGGAGCATGAACAGTAATAACGTGCTTCTAGGGATAATACTACCCAATAGGTTCCAACATGGAATAAAGCACTTCAGGTACACAACAATACCAATTTCAAAAGTCATTAATCCTTTGGTTGATTAATAAGACATCACTGAAAGATTCTAGAGTCAGATAAGAGATTGTTAAAGTAATGACTCTTAATAAATAGATATCTTAAAAAAAAAAAAAAATGTTTACATAGACACGCAATCCCAAATTCTTTGGCAGGGCAAATATTGCTTCTCATGTTTGAGAAGCATAAATATCCATTGTAAAGGTCTTGGTGCTGTTGTTCTAATGATACAAATAAAGTAGGTCTCTCTCCCCTATATAATAGCTTACATTTTTCTGAATCTGTATTTGGCATTATTACCTGAGGTGTGAGTGCAGCATGGAGACTGCAGGAAGATGGTAAAAGAAGGATGAGAAACTTTTAGCTACCTCTAATATTCAGTTGCTAGAAGAAATTTTGAAGAACATTACAGCATTTCACAAGAAAATATTGTCTCATTACTGCACAAGGGAAACTATCTTGTTCATCATGGCCTCGGGCTGAAAGCCTCTGTACATAGTTCTTGAATGTACAAAAGACTGAGTGCTTTGTGTGAAGTGATGAGCATTTGCCAGGCCATGGAAACTAAGGAAACTCTCAGGGGCTGCTCAGCCTTCACGTCATAAATGGTGACGTTGCAGAAAACAAAGTCTTGTGACTGCAGCATCAGGGAAAAAAAAAAAAAAAGAGCACCAATTAAACTTTAATGGCTACAGCCAGACCAGAATTCATGCTCAGATACCTGAAACCACACAAACACACACTCAAAACAGACTTGAAAATACAGATCTAGAAAATTAAATTGTTAGTACTGTAAGCATCAAAACAAATGTTTCAACTGCAACAAATCTTCAAATAAATGACAGTTAGAGGGATAAAAATACAATTTCAACATATTACTGCAAAGTAAATCTCTGCTCAATTGAATGTTAGCCCCAGTCAGAGCTGTATCAAGTAAATGAGTCAGTTTGAGTCAGCACAAAAAGGGGATAGATAAGGTTAAGGAAATACTCTGTATCAGGCTGTATGTACTATACAGCAATAGTCAATCTTCCATATAAAACTATGAAAAACAGTCATGTATGAAAACAGAGATTGAGATTTTTCTCTGAAAATTTTGTATAAAAACTAAGGCACGATAGGAGAAAAGTAGAGAATATAGCATAATTATATATTCACAGACACAGACAGTTACTTACTGAAGCAACTTTTTCCCTTTCTAGGAGTTTGCATCCCCAAAGCTGCCCAAGGATTTCCAATACATTCTCTTTCCTGTTCACACACACAGAGAGGACATCCTAAGTTTGTCTCTTCCTGAAATGTATAGTTTGAATGTATGGTCCCAGATACGAAAATGTATGCCTTTTCATACTGCACAAGTGTATGCACACAGAGAAAACGTTCAAAATCTTGCTATTAAATCCATTTTAAAAACCAAACTTGAATAAGAAGTTATGATGACACTACCTTGAACTTTCTTGTTGAGTCACCAAACTTACCTGCTTCTTACATTATGCTAACTAATTCTGATTTACCTGCAGCTCAAATAGAGCATAGTCTATCATCAGATTTACCTTTCACTTTTCTTTTGTCTCTCAAACTTATTTGTTAACTCTAAAGGAAAATAGTTTTAAATAAGAAAGGGAAAAAAGTCTTCTGCTTAAGCTGTAGAAAGAGTTAGATGGCCAACGATCAGACGGGTGGTGCTGAACTGCATTTTCCATGAAGGTACTGATAAGAGTCAAGAAGTTTGTCAAGTCTAGCTGTTTTACAACCCAAAGCAGCACGAACAAACAATATGAATAGCTAAAAAAGCTCTGCTTTTTTATTTTTTCTAATGAATACAGTTACTAAAAAAATAAATTAAACTGTCACGTATAGTTCATCACCCTCTACAAAAGTGCTGCATGTTAAACAATGCAAGTTAACTGTAGTATAGACTGTAAAAGCCTTTAGCCATTTATAAGGTATAAAGGAACAGTTTAAGACAGAAACAGTTTAGACAAACATTGAGCCTTTTCTGGGTTGCCTTGCTGTAGCTAATTTCCATTAACTTTGCTAGGCATTGATCCAAAAAAGCAGTCTACATTTTCCTGACAGTCTTTGATGTCAATGCTGCTTTTACTCAGCTGCAATGAAGGCAAAAAAAGAAAACATTCTTTAAACACCTCAAGTCATCTAGAAAAAGCTAACTATGAAAGTACCAGAGCATCTATTGTGTGCAAATTAATACATTGGAAGCATTATTTAGCCATGAAAAAGGAATGAGGCTGGTCTAGATAATCCATAATAACATTCCTTGATTTAAATACCTACGAGAGTGTAGATTTTTCTGAATGTACAGCAAGTTGTATTACATCAAAGCAAAACTTAAAAAACCCTCCACATCCACAACTCTTCATTTTGCTATTTAATGCTTTTTAACAACATCCTCCATTACAGCAATAAAACCAACTGCTATGGATTTGTGGTGTTTCTCTGAATTTTACTGCAGCCTCTTTCTCTCTCCGATTTTCCTGTTGGAAATAAGGCCACATGACAGAGTGGCAAAAGAGCACCCAGTGTTAAAATGACAATGAAGCCATGGTTGCCTGGCTGAAATCCTTACATTTGCATCCCTCCTCAATGCTCCATCTTGCTTGTAATCTTGCATCAATACTTCATCAAACTTTACTTTTAGTAATCACCACCACCCCACACACTGGGGAATAAATGAACTGTAGCATTTAAATTACACAAAAAATAGACATATTGTCAAGATACTCAGCCCAAAGACATGAGGTATGACATAGAAGGTGACTAATAAAAGGATGGCTCAGGCTACCTTTCCTGGAACTGAATGGAGTTTGGGTTATTATTCCAAACCCATTCCTGCTATATATGAAGATCAGCCTCAGACATTTCTGCCAGATGTTGGGACAAACCTCCCCTGCACATTGTTGGATAGAAAAAAATTGGCTGCCATCAGATCTCTCTGAACTGAGTCTTCTCAGTTACCTTACAAAAATAAATGATACTATCATGTAGCGGGGAACCCTGACAAGTAAATCTGTGTATGTGTTTGAGAGTGGTGGAGGAAGACAGGCGTGAAAAGAAATTGCATGGTCCAAACATTTCAATTCCTAATTCCTTTTCCAGTTACACATGCATGTCACATTTAGCCTCTAAAACCAAGCCACAGATGGGAACCTTTTATAATGGTTGTTTCTTAAGAAAGATAGCTTATGAAGGACAACACACACCAGAACAGATCATTTAGGAATTTAAAGTCAAGGTAAAGGACACAGAAAAAAGAATTTTGAGTTAGAGAGAAAATACTTATTTTATGGTTTTGCAACATAATTACACTACTATGAGTGCAAAATACACAGAGATGGCAGGATAAGTGGCTTCAGAGAGGAGAGCACTATTTAAAGGAACTTTTCTCTAAGGTGAGTTAGAGCTAATCAACAATAAATCTGGATTTTTACAAACTGTGTACAATAATGTTACTGAATAGCATGGAAAGATGAAATTGAGGATCCAGATAAATGCATTTACTTCTCCTAGCTAGCCAACAACAGAGAAATACTTTGGGGAATACTGACCAGAATAAGTCATCCACCCTTCCATGTGGAAGTTGGTATTGACAGGACAAGGGGGAATAGCTTCAAACTGAAAGAGCATAGCTTTAGATTGGATATTAGAAAACAATTCTTTACTGTGAGCGTGGTGAGGCACTGGAAAAGACTGCCCAGAGAAGTCAGGGATGTCCCACCCTGGAAGTGCTCAAGGCCAGGCTGGATGGTGCCCTGAGCACCCTGTTCAAGTGAAAGGTGTCCCTGCCCACAGCAGGGGTGTTAGAACCAGATGATTTTTAATTTCCCTTCTAATCCAAACTATTCCATGTATCTATGAAGTTGAGAAGACACCTAAGGCAGCATTCTCTATGGCAGTGAAAACTAGGTAGTCCTATAAAAAATACACTTAAGTTTTCACAGAAATATATCCACCAGTATTTCACCAGGGAAGCAATCCTACATTTTCCTTCAGAAACAATTCTTAAACCTTTTGTGGTGGCACCATAGGGATTTGGCATGCCCCAAAGGCTCATTATTCAGAGGACTGCTGAATCCAACTGCAGTAGCTTGTTCTGGGAGCAAGTCACAAGCACCAAGCTGGTTTAAGGAAGGTTTGGGAATTGGGGTGCATCTTTTCTACCACACTCCAAAACCAGCCTGATGACAGTGTGTCAAGAAGCCTCCCCTGAGAGACATTAGCTGGCACTTTCTTAGCAAATGCTCAGGAGAAGGAAAACATTGATGTGTGCTGCATTTGCAACACATCTCATTTATATGGCTGTTTTGAGACAGATTAAAGAAGACTTCTACATCAAGTCAGTGATGTTATCAAGCTTGCTTATACTAAAAATACTTTAACAAGTCCCATGCAAATGAATTAAATTTCCTGCAATTTAAGCAGGTGTCCATTTTCATGGAGTAGAACAGAGATTTCCAACATATTTATCTTTTTGATCTACCCATCCAGAGAATTGATAATCCAAGCACAGGGCAAAACAAGAGCATATGAAAAAATTGGAGAAGCAGTTGAATTATTTCTTATGTGAACATGTGCACTGTGGAACAAGACTGTCAAGATATTATGGCCAGAGTGACATGAAACATGCTTGATAGCATGAAATGCAAAACTAGAGATTACATATTTTTTTAATACACCTTTGGTTTTTAGGAGTCAAAATAATCTAGAAGAACTTTCAAAAGAGTTTTCTTTTTTAAAACATACAATATTTTATTACTACCTGTTCTACAGATTTCATTCTCTCCCACTTAAAACTATTTGCCAACTTACCCATAATTTTAAAATAAGATACAGAAACTGCACTATTTGTTATGCTGAAGAAATCAAGAAGAAGCAAATTAACTACCATGAATATAACACTTAATTCTGCATTATCTTTCACTGCTTCTCCTAGTGTATGAGGGGATAAGTGTGCTTCCTTAAGTTATTAAAGTTCCATCCTTTCCTTCTCCTGAAGGCTTTATTAGAAAAAAAATGCTTAAAAGCTAATGCGATGTTGACTCATCTTTACGTCACAAAAACGAAATTAAACGTTCTTTGCAATAGTCTGTTATTTAGGGTTTACAAGGATTTTTGCAGGGAGGGGACAGATGGGTAAAATGTTTGTGGGTAAAGCTGCCTGGTACAGGAGGGGCATGGGTAGTGTTTTAGGCATATCAGCAAAATTCTGGGAAAAGAGTTCAAATCACTTGCTGGAGTTCCTTTCACCACTGCAATTTTCTGAGCTTCGGTTTTCAGCCTCCATTGTATCACCAACAAAGAATAAGCCCACCCCTCCAATTTCTATACTTTTTGACAGAAGCAAGAGAACCTACCCAGTCAATCTTAAAAGTGCTTCTAAGTGCTTTATTTTAGAAAAAGTGCTCAGGTAAATGACAAGCCAGCTCTTCAGTGACTAACCCTGAACCGCAGGAATCACCACATTCCCACAAAAGTGAACACCTCAACGCATACCTTGAATCTGGGTCATCCGCAATGCAGCCATGTGCCAAAAATAACGGGCCAGCATGAAAACAAGAGCATGGGTGAAGAGCTGAAAGAGAGCGAGGAGCAGATGGGACAGTGGGAAGGGAAGCAACACATCCTGACTAACAGTTACCGGCTATTTTATCTATCTGCAGTTCGGCGCACTGAAAATGGAGGGCAGGGTGTGACTGAGCAGCTGGGGAAGCAGATGGGACGGAGGAAAGGCTGAAAATTGTGACAAAGCTCTGCCAAAGAGAATGTGAATTTATTTGATTTTTAAAGTGAGCAGCAGAAATGAAGATGGGTTGGGTCCAAGCAATAGTGCATCTTATGCTTGTTAACACACACTGTCAATGGCAGTGGTCACAAAAGTGTGTTTGGGAGACTGTAAAAATAAAGGGAGGGGCTACACGTGCTCACTAATGATAGTAGAAGTTAGGCTCAAAGATTAGCAGGAGCAGGGGAAAGGCTGATGATGAGAGGCTGACATCTCAATAGGATACACACTCCTGCACTCTAAAGCTAAGGGACAGATGCTCAAGACAGTAAGAGTAGAGACTGTACCACAGAACAGAAACACAACAAAAATAAAGAATTCTGGTTGAATACATGTACAACATATTCAATTATGAAATAATCTGAAAGAAACTGTGTAATCCCCAGGGCTGTAACAGTAACAAGATAAAGAACAGGTCTGCAAGCAGAAAGTAAATGAGATGTGCTACCAGATCTTATCCATCAATAACTGCCACACCAAACAGAAGAATAAATTTACTTCCCCATCAACATACATTGTAACCTTCAGTAATCAAGGAAATTATTTCTGTTCATTCTGTTCTTCAGCTAACTTTAACGCAGAAACAGTCCTCTTTACTTCACCTTGCTTTGCTTTTCTGACATTTGATTTTGTTTGCAGTTGTTCCTTTCCTTCTGCCCAAGCTGAACTGTGGCCTGAGGTCATGTCCTGTTTCTTTTCAAGGTACATACTTTCCTTCCAAAGCAAAGGTAAAAATTAGCTCCTGGAAGGTTCACACACAAAGGCAGGAACTGACAGCATTTTTCCAAGAGACAGGATGATGCAAAGAACCTGTAGTTCCCTACATGACTCCTATAAAAAGAGGACCACACAATTAAAATCAAGCAGCTGTCAGTTAAGATCTATTTTCACAAATAGAACTTGATTCTGAATTTAGGAATAAATGCTATATATAGCATTTGAGAAGATACTCATCTTCTCTATTGATGTCTTACTAAACATTCACTCAACAAAATGCTGTCTTGCACTAGCACCATTTCATTTTTAGATTTTCCAAAAGAGCTACATTTATAGCATCTCTAAGCAAACAGCCAACTCCCCCTTCTGTTTGAAGAAAGCCTCCTACCAGTTCGTATGTATCCACTACACTTACAGATGCATGTGTGAAAGTTTGACGTACACACAAGTAAATTTCTATACTTGTTCCTACATTTAACTCTTCATCCTCAAAGAACCTGCCTAAATATTTAATATTTTTTTAAGTGGCAGCTTGTAAAAAGTGTGAGATGAACAGCATTGAAATACAGCATCCTCTTTTCTGTTTTATGTTTAAAGCAGAGAATTTAACCAAGAAATGTACATACTCCTAGAAATGTGTCTCAGCTAACACCAAGGAGGACTGAGCATTCTCCTCTGTGCCCAGGTCCTTGACATCCCTATTCTTATTCTTCTGGTTCCCATTCTGATTTTCTCAGCTATCTCATCCACATTTTAACATTTTTACCTTTTAGACTAAGGGATTTAACTTCACCAATCATTAGTGCTGCGTTTTCCTCCTGCCCTTATGGCCTCCCCACAGTGCCACAGTTGAAACTCTTATCAAAGAAATAATACAGAGTCATAATTCCTATGGAGACATCTGATAAATGCTCCCAGCAAATAAAAACCTCACTTCCCTTGTGGCAAGTTTCTGTAGCTCAAGGCACAGCAGAAGACCAGAGTGCAACCACTCCTTGGTACTTTAACTTGTACTTCTGCAACTGCTGACATCTAATGCCTGGACTAATTTTTGAGGCGAACCACAGAGGGAGGCTGTACTCATGCAACTGTAGGGAAGCAGTACATAACCACCATCAGTCTGCCTTTTTTTCACATCACAACATGATTTACTTACTTTGAAAACTGCATTATGAACTGGCCACCAGAAAACTGCCTGCTGTCTCCAAAAGGGAAGAGGAAGTAAATAATGCTGGTAGGTGGGAGAAATGTTTTTTTCATTATGACAACTGAGCAGCTATGCAAGGGGCTTCCCAGCTGACACTGTGGTCTGAAACAGAGCAGTAATCACAGGGTCAAAGACAGGGAGAAAATCACAACAGTTTCTCCACTGCTGACATCAAAAATAATAATTTTTGCACAGATTTGACAAAAAAATTGGATGTCTGTACTCAAAAGGTAGGAAACAATAGAACGCTATCTCTGAAATCCTTCTGCAGTCATTTTTGTCATTCACCATATAAAAACCTGTATCATATGGTATATGCTTATCCCTTACACAAAACATCTCCTACTATGTGTTCAGTCTTTGTCACTGAGTCTGAGACAAGAAGTTTCCTCAGTAAAGAAAACCAGTGCCACAAGGCAAGGGCATGTCTGTGTGCAAGCTTTTTGAGCAGGGCTCTCAAGATGCTATGGGGTTTACTTCCACAAAGACAAATGAACCCTTACAAGAGGGTGGAGAAGAGAGAAGAGGAAAAAAAATCAATCAAAAGCTGAAATGTGGCAAGAATTGTTTGACTCAGAATTAAGTCACTGGAGTGGCAAGAGTGCATCAGCCAGCACCTATTTACCTTAGATGGTCACTCAGCAGCTCAGCACAAAACAGCACCTCTATAACACAGCTTATTGCTTCTAGCTACCACCCAAAGACCAGCTGTCACAGGTCTGCCCTCACATCTAGGAAAAGAACTTTCTGTTGATTTTTGAGTCAGAGTACATCTGCTTTGGATTGTAAAGATTTCTGATTAGAGCAATGATATGGCTGAACTCAAGGTTGGGGTGGGGAGTAGGGAGTGGGCGGCAAACCCCTTCCACCAGTCTGGGTTTTAACATTATGGGTGGCACATGATCTCAAAAAATAATTCTGCATTAGAGACTAAGGAAATTTGTTCATTCTCAGAGTAAAGTGACAAATTCAACAGAAGTCTAGAGCAAGTACATAAAACTGTTATGAAGAAAGCAGCATTGGCAATGCTTGTCACTTAATTGAATCACCGTATTGCAATAAAAATACATATGAATTAACAGAACTGTTAGTAAAAAAGAAAAGGCCAGGCAGACCTGACAATAGTAAGTAAGTGATACAAACACTTTTTCCACCAAATGAAGCAAAAGAAAGATCAAAGGCTCATGTGTGCTGAAGAACAGCTGAGTAGAGTCTTTGTTTATTGCAGAGATTTTACTAAAGATTTAATCTTGTAAAGTGGTCAACAAACATTACCTTCCTGGAATGACTTCCTAATGTTTGGTCAGATCTTGCCTCAGCTGCAGAAGAAAACTTACCTCACAGCACTTTCAAGTGAGTTATACATGCAAAAAGAAATTCTGTCATTAAAGGAAATAGTTACACATTTGCTCAATAGGTGTGCTATTCACAGGAATCTTGATCTTGGTTAGGCTCAATCTGGGCCCTAACACAGGGCTGAGTAATTACTGCAGCAGAACCCAACTGGTTTCTTTGTCCCACTGCCTTTAAAACCAGAGGCTCAGCCTACTGCCCTGTACTGTTCATGTGCATTTGCAAGGGGGAGGTTCCAAGCAGTCAAGCTCCTCCTCTTCCAATTCCTTTCCTTGGCTTTTGTCTCTACCATTATTCTGCTTTGGGGCTTTTCAGATTCCTCTTCATTAGTCAAATCATCTAGCAACAAAATAACCAGAGAAGTAAAGCTTTCTGCTGGAGTAAAGAGCTGTATCAGCTCAGCAAAGATTCCAGCAGGAAGGCGTGTGGAGGAAGAAGTGGTGAGACTGCAAGGAAGAGAGGAAAGAGAAATCAAACCTTTCCCCCTTCAATAGCAACGAGCTGTTAGATCAGCTAATTCCCTGCCGAACCACAGCTCAGAGGTCAGGCTCACCAGTCAGAGCCTTTCCATGCTCCACACCAGCTGTCTGCAGGATTACTCTATAATGCATAACTTACTATGCACAACTGTAGGAATTTTAATGCACCTTGCAGAGCAAACAGGGTAAACAAAATTAAGCAGAGATAAAAACCAAACAAAAAACCCCTCACCACACCCAGACTCTGGAAGGCGTGTAAAATTCTGCTCTCTGCAAAGCTGAAGATACCAGTTGTCGATGTACCACATCTCTGTTATCCAAAACAATGGAGATAACTTAATTGTAGAGACAAATGTACGGAGTTCATTCTTCTGAGAAAAAAAAACAATCTAACACACTAATCACACTATGCAAAAACATGGATATCACAAAAAATACCTCCCCTTTTGCAAAGGGGAGCTGGGAAGGCAATTACAGTGTGCTGAAATGGAAGTAGGTAGTGAACCTCATTACAACCACAAATGAAAATGTAGAAATCAAAATATTTTACACTTTAAAAAAATCAAAACACTTACAGGGATAATACAACTACTTAAAAATATGCCATGTTTAAAATTAGTTGATTTCTCAAAATGCATTGTTTATGGTGTATTTAGCTTCTTACTAAGTAAATCTAGATATAAGATCTTAAACTAGAAATTCATCATAGCATGATTGTTAAAAGAGAGACCTTTATGTCTCAATTAAAAAACTTCTTACTAGACTAAATGACATATTTTCGCTTTACGAAAGGACTAAAAAGATAAATGTTGCTGTTTCAATTTAGATTAAAACATTAATTTTACACATCTGCCAACTTCACCTCCTTGCTACATCTTCCTTTTGGATTATTTCCAAATACTTCTTTTCAAAAATCCATTGATTTAAAGATGTTGCTAGCTATTCTAAGGTTTAAATCATTCTAAATCTATTTTATACCAAGATCTAATTTTTTTTACAGAACTAAATCTTGTTTTCCTTAAGGAAAAAAAAATTAAATCACTCAGAATGATAGCCATTAGCATTTTCTTTCTGAAATCTGACACATTATTTATTAGAAGTCAATACAAATTCTGTCATCGATTTCAAATGAGTTACCACTGGAGTCTCTGTTCATCTGTAAGAAATTAATATAGAATCAGTGAAGCAAAGCACTACTTTGCTCAGTACAAGTCTAAATATCACCTGAAAAAGTAAAGAAACACTAAAAAACCCAATAGAAACACTATGAAACTTCTCCCATTTAATATAAAGTTCCCAGATATGCCCCAGCTTGTGATGTATAGCATTTATTGCTGTGTTACACGTAATGTTTTGCTGAAAAGAAAATATTAATTAATTCAGTTCTAATTTACTGATAACTAACAAGTAATCCCTAATGGGAAACAAGATATGTAGATAACTTCTCATAACACAACTTACTGCAACATGAAAGTTCAGAACATTTTAAGCTGAAAAGTACATAAGGAACATCAGCCCTTTTAAAGCTGAAATCAGGAAGCCACACACTGGATTGAAACCCATACAAATTAAAAGTTTCAGAACCAATTTTTGGGATCAGGAAATTTACTGGTTTGGGCAAATATTTGTTTATATGCTGATTTTACCTCTCACAAATAATGCCCATGCTTCTTTGTTCATTCTAGCTCAATATGACGGAGATGATATTTAAAACCTGTCAGACAGCTACAAAAGTGTCATTTCCCCACATTGCCCTAGATTTGAAGTGCTGAGACTGAAACTACCATCAAATCTGCATAAATAGAGGTCTTTATATATATATTCAGTCAGCACAAGGATTCAGTGAAGGATGAGACTTGAATGTGCTTTACTTAGATTTCTAAATCTTCCCTTTGCAAGAGAATTGAGACAATATAGTGGGGGGTAAAAAAGGAGGCAGTTTTGATACCATTCTTGTTATTCTTTGTCACCAACTCAATCTTAAAAATAGAGAGGAATTAAAAATTCAACTTACACTTCTAGACTTTTTTTTATATTTTACTAATTAAACAGCTCCTGCTCAACAGAATTATATAATTCAATTTAACAATAACATATGAGGAGGTTTGGTAAACAGAATGGGTTAAAAAAAAAAAAGCATAAACCTGTGCTTTGTATTTTTTCAGAAACTCATCTGCTATTCTGGGGAGAAATATAAACTTTCCTTTTCAAAAATAGCCCTCAAGAGCCAGCACAGACACTGAGTGAAGTACAAGAATGCAAAAGATTTCAGCTTGTCAACAGATGAAATTTAAGTGAAAAACCAGCCCCCAGAACCACAGCGACTAGGCTGCAGTACACCTCTCGCTGAGTCAGGACTATAGGAATGCTTCCAAAAGCCAGATTACATGGGCAAAATTTATACAGGGCATCAGGAAATTTTCAGTTTCTTTCATATGTGGTACATCTCAAAGAATGCCATATCACTCCACCCTTGATAAGGAAATGTCAAAATCCAACTGCTCATCTGCTCCCAGTCTCAGCATTCAAGAAGAAAATGGGAGTTAGTTAGAAGAGTGAGGAGAGAGAATAAGGAGTGGTTTGCAAGGTAGCTCACATCATTGTAGAGAAACCTTCAAGGCCCAAGCCACATCATAACTCAGCCATAACTGAATGCAGCAAGATCTGCATAATGTACTAATTTAGATGCCAAAACTCTTCATATTAAAAATATTGGCTTTTGGAGTACTTCTGAAAGGGTCTTCTAAGGAAGGTCTACAGCTATGTTTCCAAACAGAAAGGAACAACAAAGGAGACATGGAAGACACTGGATACACCTTTAAAACCACTGTATAAAAACAAAGGGGATGAAAGAGGGTAAAATGCACTTGATTCATTGTTAGGGAGTTGATTTATGCAAAAAAACCCAACACAACCCTACCGCCAGCATTAGTTAACTATAATTAAAACTACATATTAGAAATTAATCCATCATATAAAATCCCACCTTCATAATGCCATGTGTTTATAATTTCCATGATATTTAAGCACTTAATTCCTTAAGAGTTCTTTTAAAAGTTCTAATACAGTAACATCAGAGATAAAAAGGCCCTGCACTTGTATTTCCTCATACAGCTGGATGCCTAAAAAACTGTGTTGTCTTCCAGTCCAGAGACAAACATATGCAGCCGATCAGATGGTGAAGCTCAGTTACACCCCAGAGGGAGGATTAACGGATCTCATAAACTCCTTCTCTAGGAAGGTAAAAAGCTGCTTCCAGACTACCACTGAAATTGCAGTGCTGGACAATTGGGTGATACAAGGTAGCATTGGCTGTTATTGGCTACTAAATTACTGAGCTCTATCAGCTGCTGCACATGGGGTGCCACAACAGTGAAAACTGAAACGGCTGGGATGGAAAACAAGAATCATAAGTTGAGCATCAGGATTTCATCAGGCTGCAGAGTGAGTCTCTACCACAACAACGTTATAAAGGAGTAAAAATTCTGTGCACTTACCACAGTAAGGAAGCAAGACATATGAATTATTTATTCTTACAGTTATTAGAAGATTTGGGATTACCAAGAGAGCAAACTTGCTGATTAAAATTACCATAAAAATTAAAATACTGTTTTTTACATATGATTGCACGTCAAAGTCAATTTAGTCCTTTGAAAATGACAGCACAAAGGTCAAAAGTCTAAGTAAAGTGAAAATATCAGAGGAGTTCAAGGCAAAATAATACTTTCTTTACTTGGATCTTCAGTGGCATAACATTTCCCAGTGTAAGCTTGTTCCCAGATGCAAGCAGCTGCTACACACTCATTTGTCCAGGAAACACATGGTTAGAAATATACACTCCTAATTTTAGTGAAGATGAATATTTTAAGGCCATCTTGAGTGAAATCAGAATACAAATGTTAAAACTGGCTTCTGTTCAGCCATATACAACGTGACAAGCATTTGCTTACTCTAGGACTGCAGAGGAAGCTTTTAAGACCACGCATATTTCCACTGTTTGCTTTGCTGATACCTTGCAAAAATCCAGTTATATGAACTAGTTATTACCCCAGATACTGGAGGATGAGCAAGGGAATGCTAACTCTTTTATCTGCTATCCATGACTTTTAATTTTGGTTAAACTAAACCAGTAACCAGGAACTTCAGAGGAGCATATAGATAGGAAACATGAACATGGAATAAAGAGAGATTCAACTTACAATTAAATCTTGAATAAGTGAAACAGAAAGTATCCTCTTGATGCCATTTTCCACAATTACTCCAAACCAATTAAGTGCGCCCCAGTACCACAAATAACTCTGCCCTCCGTGCCAATAGCTTACGAAGGCAAAAGTGAGGGCTGTAGAAAATAGCATTCCAAGCAAACTGGACTGAGATCCTCCCATTGGAACATAAATGTACCTGTAGGTGAAACGACAGATAAACAACACTGTTAGAGCTTTCACAGAAATCTCAGAAAAACATCCACCACAGAACAAATGTGTTAATTTCTAGCATAGAAAAGGAATTGGAATAATTACCTGTCACGCTCTATTTACAGAGCTTGCCCTAGTTTCTGCAAAGCTGTAGACCACTTCATGAAATATGTGCGAGTACCATTTGGCAAAAAGACACTTTTGTGGTCCTGGGACCTCTGCATTAGGCAAATGTATAGCATAAACTATATTTTCAAAATTGCAGATGGCAAATATTCAGGTTTTTTAAATTGGAATAGTTCAAGTCAACTACAGAAATTACTGCAATCTTCATATGAATTTAAATTATAAAACTTAGCAAACAAATTTAAAGCATTATCTAAAGTCATAACCCATAGTCCATTTTCCACTTGTCACAAATATAGACACATGCAAACACGTTTTATTTTTAAAAGTTTGTAATTTCTTTTTTTTTATATCTTCCATTAAAAATTATATTAAGGCAAAATATTTCGTATCTTGTTCTTATATTATACTCTCAGGATCATGTCTTCCTAATGACCTCAAGCCAGAACACATGTACCAAAAAAATACCAAAACCTATATGAAGCACTCTGCATGCATTCTGTATTTAAATTGAATCCGAGAGTCAGAAGCTTAGTCATTAACTGATGCTTATAAGTGTCCAGAAAGCGGTGCTCCCTCAGTCAAAATACCAAAAGCAATGGTATTCTGAAAGCTGACACTGTTCTGTGGGTCATTTCACTTCCATCCTTCCTAAAGAGCTACATCCACTCCTGGCAATTTCTGAGTAAGGCATGGCCACTGGCCAGACTTTATCTGAAGAAGCTGCATATTTCTGTCAACACTTTGAAGAAGCCCGTCAGGCAATGGAGTCACCATCCAGCTCCTGGGTACCACGGAGGAGATGTGCTATATGAGAACTATCAGTGACAGCTCTCCTCAGCTGTCATTCCTTCAGCATGACACACTGTATTCATATTTGAGACTATTCCTAGTTGCTAAGATAATTAAAGGAAATTTTTTGCAGTGAAATTTTTGTCTCTGATTATCAGTTTTCACATTCCGGGATAAATATTAGCTTAAAAATTTAAAAGTGAAATTAACATACTGCTTTGTTCCTAATCTTAGGGAGTAAGAATATAAGTATCAGGGTAAAAGAAAGTGATGAGCATAATTGAAGGGTAAAGAGAAAAGTCATTAAAAAAACAACTGGCAAACACTCCAAATTCTCTTTAAGCATAATATGATTACTTCAACCTGCTATAAGGAACATCTGATTACATTTATCATGTTTTCAGTATAGGTGTGCTTTTCCACTAAGCCTATGAAAATAAATAGAAATTCAGATCAATGGTTTATACTTATGTTGTGTCTTTCTTCTCTCTCCCCTTTCTATGTTTAAACAGCGTGATGATAACAGAACTTGCAATTGCAATCAATTAATCTCATAGCAGAGAACTCTATCTTAGCAGTCTGTAACCAGGTGAATTCCCTGCAGGGCTGTGGCACAGAGGGTGAAAAGAGCAGAGCCACAGATCCCTCTGCTTCAGCAAATTCCTTCTCCAAAAAGGATTACAGAAATGAAAGACCTAAGCATCTCAGTATCCTAAGGGCAGACTTTTCCCAACACCTTTCCTTTCCCTTTTTAAAGGCTGATTGGTTTAATTTTCAGGCAGGGTCATTGCTCCAGGCTGGCTGAGGATGGCTGGCATTCCTGCTCTGCAGCAGAGAAACTGCATCCCTGAGAGCAGCCATGCCTTGTTTCACAGAGCTTCACCCACAGGAGCCTGAAACAGGGCACTGCCAGCCCTGCCATCTCATTCTCAGTACATTTACACTTAAAAGTAACCTGGACACTGTTGAGAGGACACCTGGCTCTAACTCCCAAAGAAGGTGACCTCCTAAGCCCCTGGGTTAAATCCATGGCACAAAAGGTAGCTTGCACTGCAGAAGTAGCTCTGTGTTTGTTTCTGTACACTCCCCTCCCCTGCACTGAGACTGGTGTATAGGTTCCAGCCATCTTGTCAGCACAGGCAGCCTCCACTGGCACTGGCTTTGCCAGGAACAGCTCAGCAGCACCAGCTCGTTCATTCCCAATTGTAGCTCAGTTTAGGGTGACCTGAAGGACTTTCAGTTTACTGTGCAGAGAAAAATATGCTGTTTTCTGATTTTTAGTGTTTAATAGCAGCAGATAGATGACTGAGCTGCAATAACTCATAATTCTGATGAATGCTCAAGGTTAGTGAAATTGTAGCTCCTAGCAAGACCCATGACAAATGTGTAACTGAAAATCCACTTGCACTATGTGAAGACCTGGCTGAAGAAGAACAGAAGCCAAAAGCAGTCACAAAATCTTTACTAACACTTTGACCTTCCCCTCCAGTACTGTGGAGAGTCTGCCTCCCTGCCCAGAGGAGAAATTCAAAGCAGAAAGCAACACCCCTCTCCTTCCCTGCTAATGCCATAAGAAAAGTGAAAGGCAGCTGGCTGCCATTCCTTGCCACAAGGCCACTAACTACTCTCAGATGATGTGGTCTTGGCCTCCCCCTGTCAGGGCATTCCCATTGGCAATTTTGAAGTGGGTATAAAGGAGTGATTGATGTTGAGTCATTTCTAATGAACAGTGTGAAGAGCAATTCTGTAAGTTCCTCTGTTTTTTGCACAGAAAAATACTGTAAAAAATTCATCATTACATCACAGAACACATGAGTTAAAAAAAACTTTGCTACCTCATCATCCACGTACATCCTATCCATGTGATGTACTTGTCCATACACCCTTACACTGGCAGGCCTGCATACAAGCAATGGGCAAGTCAGTGTGCAGCCAGGGGCAGAGCCTGCCTCAATGCCACGCACTTTGTGCTCTCTGATATAACCAAAATGGTCTTGCAAAAGAACCACTGTGAGAGCCCTCACCACCAAAATGCATTTTGCTTGTTTTTGAGCATCCTGGTAGTTTAGAATCTAATTTCTCAATACTTTTCCTGTGTGTTTACATGGAAGAGAACTCATTTCATTACAGAAAGCTACACTTACACTTGAGTGTGACAGAGAATGAATCAGTAAAACTCAATACTAAACCAGATGTGGAAGAAACATATTACTTCTGTATTATCATGTACAACACAACACACAGTTTGTAATTAACAATTTGTTGCAGTTTAATTCTGGCTAGCAGCTAAGCCTCTCCCAGTCCCTCACTCACTCTCCCTTGGTGGGATTGGGAAGAAAAGGAGCCTCTTACAGTACATTCAGGAAGTTGTTCTGCCCTGTAGTTTGCTGACAAAATCTGTGAGGAGGGAAGGAAGGAGGCAGGGAGAGAGAGAGTTTAAGGGGCAATGGCTACTGCAATTTGATGTCTTTTTTATCTGCATGCTTCCTAACGTTTCTCCTTCTTACCAATACTACCATCTGTCTCCCTTCAATCTACCCCTACAGTCCCTCTGTAATGTGAGCCCTGTACTGTACTGAGGGGTTACACTAATAGAGAAGTTGCTGTAGAGCATGCTGACCTGATGCACCATATGTAGAACAGCATTACATAAATATATCATTTTAAGCTTTCATGCAGCTTTTAAGACTATTCTCATTTCTAATCACAGAAAATCCACAGAGAAGCTCAAAATCACCACTTCAGAGACTGTTAGTACATAAAAGTAACCATGGGTCCTCATGGCAGCCTAACACAAATCAAAGGAACACCCTTGTAGCGAAGTTCTTAACTGCTCATAAACAGATTACACATTTACTGTAGATGTGCAAGGAAGGCAGACTCAGCTGAAAAATGTGGTGCCATTATAAAAAAATTTATCTTAACTCACATACTCACAGAAAAGGAAAACTCAAGAGTTATTTGGCGGTCAATGTACCAAAGGCAAGCAAATGAAGAGAAGCAACAAAATATTTTGCAAAGAGAAAAGGATGTCAGGTTAAGTAGATCTGAGGGTAGTAAATGGTTATGTCCCTCCAGGTTGTGTTAGAGGGATGGGCAACAATGGTCCCCTTAAGATCCATGAAAATTACAAACGGGAAGATTAGACCTGTGGAAGATGCTTAGTATCAAAAAATGCAGGCAAACCCTTGTAGCGAAGATAAAACATCAACTTAGGGGACCAAAAGTCAATCACTTCCAAAACTTCAAAGGAGAAATCTAAAGGTGAAAGAACAGATTCCTAGGCAGACTATCAGAGATAAACTTCTGAATGCCACAGGCCAGGCTTTGCCAACTGTTCCTGGGCTGGCTAGACCTCCTTTAAGGACAACAGTGAAAGGCACTGTTTTGCTGTTAAAAGAAAAAGTTGTGCACATTAGATGGACAGAAGAGAAGGGTGAAAAGAACACAATGTAATTAAATACCTCAAAACATCTGGGGAGCATTTGAAGCACATAAATACAAATACTGAGAGAATGTTATCTAGCAAAAACTATTTGCACACACACCCCCACATCTGACACAACTAAACGTACAGTCTCAGACTTCCCCTCCCAAGGCAAAGATGTCTTAACCGTATTTCTATACACTCTCTTTTGATTTCAAACTAAAACTTACATGCTATTAAACATGTTACTTTTATAAAGCATACTATGTATGTGTTTCTGAATAACAAAGCGCCTTACTTTTCGTCCCACATACAGTAGTTTCAATCAGCTTATCCACAGCCAGCAAGCTGTTCCATTTACTCAACTTATCTTGGTTTTAACTCACTAAGTGAACATTAGAGAATTGGATAAAATATGCAAATGGTACCATCTAAATCCCTAAAGTAATGCAAACACAAACATAATAGCTGAGGTATTTAAAAGTGACATTTACTTACAGAGAATACCTTTTAAATTCAATAACCATCTTGTTAGTTTTCTTGAAGTGGTAATCTCCAGAACAGGCATAAGAAATGTGACAACCATTCCCTTGGAAAACATAGAGTTTCTTTTCTTTTAATGACTCTACATTTAAAAGTTTTTATTCTGACAACTTCAGAAAACCTCTAAGAGGAGCATTTATAACCAGTTAAGAATCACTCAGACTATTATTCCTTGAGGCCTCCATATACTGCTCTTACTTCCACATGCATATAATTTTAAACATATTCAAATCTTGAAGTGCAAGTAAAGCACCTGTTTAACTACTGTTCTGTTCAGGAGCTTTCTTCAATATGTGCTTGAATTTCTTCCTGCAGTAAGGTCATACAGCAACATGCATGCCATCCATGATTTTCCTTCCCCTTTCTTTAGCCATCGGTCTTGGAATATCTTACCCACAACAAGGTAAAATCTTTTTAAAAAATGTTAATTTGCTCGTAATGGCAAACTTCTTGTACATAAAATTAATGTATGAGGACTTCATGTTTTATTTCAGGAAACTAGATGCTGAAAATTCTGATACCTCTATAAGTTTCAAAGCATTCAAGGGTTAACTGTTTTTCTGTCATACTCTTTTGAGTTGGGCAGTTACACAGACAACACAGCAAAATTAAAAAAGCAACAATACAGTCTTCTATCTTACATCCTGACAAGAGAAATTGCTAGAGGTTCTGTACAGAGAGGTGTTCATTTGTGGACATGTATGAAAAATTTTGTCTGGGCAGCATTATGCCTGGAGACTTTGATCCAGTAAGTGAATAAAACATTCTTTGTTATTAGTTGGAAAATCAATGCTTAATGTGAGCCTGAACAATATTGAGGATAAATCTGAATAGTCAAGGTACCACTCATTTTGCTTCTAAATTATCCCAACAACTGTCACCACAAAAGAGATTTGATTGAAATGAAGTGTAGCACGACATAGGGTGAGAACTAGAGGGGAATTCCTTCTAGAACTGGAGTTGAGCTTCCTTAATTTATTTTTTTAAATCCTCTCTTCATGGCCTTAGACCACTGATTTCAAACTATTTCTCTATTGCACAATAAAAAGATTTCAGGCCCAGTTCTGCAAATTCTTACTTTGGGGCAAGCGCTTAAAATTACTGTTCTGTCAGTTCAAGCCGCCATTTGACTTGGAAGGAGCTACGCAGAGTGCATAAATAAAGCACACCTGTACATCTTTGCAAGACCGGGTCCTGCATGAATAGATCTGTTTTAAATCACAGAAACTTCTCCTGTAAACATGACTTTGAAGGCTGAGCCACACGTATTTGCACCTGAAATAAAGAAATAACCAGGGGTACAGGAATACCATTTGTCAAACTTTCTATTAGGAGATGTAAGCCTTGTTCATACTATGAAACTCAATTTTTTATATCATCTAACAATTCTGCTGGGCTGTTGGCAGAGCTTTTAAGCTCTGTAAGATTCTCTCACCTCACCAGCTTAATGCAATGTTTAGAAAAACTTTGACAAATTCAGACCCTTTAAAATATTTAAGCTAATGTTGGCTGCAGGCAAGCCTTGTTACATTACCACAAAAATGTATAATGAGAAATTAAGTCCATTTGGGTTACAAAACATTAAGGAGAATATTCATACGCAAGAACATAAGTTTTACAAATATGACCTGAGTTTGTTTTCACTTTCCAGTTGCTAGCATGTTTCCCAGCAAAGACTGAGAATGAAGTTTCCTATTAAAAGACTGAGAAGCATTTGAAGTACTTTTCTTTCCTCACGCTCAACACAAAAAATGTATGAGTCGACTCCATATGTCAAAGGGTAGATGACTAGGGAATCTGGAAAAAATCATTTTGAATTCACTCTTCCAAGGAAGCTCATGTTTTCAGAGAGATTCATTTATTTCAAATGAAATTTTAATCTAAAGCATAATACTTCCTTTTAATAGAAAAAGTTTCATTGCTGATGGACTGCTGTGCTTCATTTTCTCCCAGCTGCATCTAGGAAAGAAAGAAACCCTGTCTCCCACCACCTGTCTGCAGTCAAACACCAAACTACCAGTCAGCTACCTTTGCTCACAATGGAAATGGGAAGGTTTCCAGATGGCCAAAGTGCCAAAACACTGGTTAAATCATTAAGTTCAAACCAGTGCCCCAAACATTTTGCTGACAGCAGAAGCCTAGATATTATTGCCAAAACAGCCTAGAGTTAAGTGCCTACAGCTCAGCTACTGGGTGGGATAGAGCTGTGTCCCCAGCTGGCAGATGGAGCTGGGAAGCAGGCACTCCTGCCTCCTCCCAGGTAGAGCTTGCAGAGCTCCCTGAAGCGGTTCTGAACTTAACTCCTCTCAGGGGCCCAATTCATTCCTGATACAATACACCTCATACGTGCTGATGACATCGAGGCTCAGCACAACAAACAGGCTATATACTCCTTTGGAAAGACAGCTAGAGGAGGGATCTATTAATAGCACTGTCACTCTTTGCTTATAAAATGGTAGAGGTCAGGCTCTTTGCCAGGGAGACCAACATACTTGCCTCTCAGAGGAGTGCTCCAGCTGTCTGTTACCAGGCTGCCACCGGGCAGGAAGGAAAATTAGATTCAAAGAGTGAATATGCAAGAAAAACCAAGTTTGTGGCCCGGGCATCACTCAGAGAGATGCAGAGATTCCAGTCCTGCTTTCTGCACCAGGAATTGCTCACTGTGCCCTCAGTAATCATTAGATGGAATTCATGAGCAACACCAAGAACAAAAGAATCAATTCTTTTCACCAGTTTTCTTTATTTCTCCTGACTTACAGTGTAGGGCCCAGCTCAAAATTCAGAACTCTGCATACCTGAATGGAAGCTGCATAGGCATAATTTCCCCACACAAACATTTTGCAGCAAATATCTTCCCTTGCCATCTATCCTCTCACCACAAGTGTGCATTCACAACAGCACATTTTACAGTAGTTTTCAACTACAGCTAAAGTAACAGAGCCCAATTCATCCTCTGCGTGTGACTGCACATATTGAACTGCTTGTGACTCAGTTAGTGAAAAACTGTTAAGTACGTGTCATTTGTTTTGTTGACCATGCCAAGAATAAAGTACTGTTTTCTCTCCCCTCTTAGAAAGCTGCTTTAAATTCAACAGGTCTAAGCACAAGTTATTTAGGCATTCTGCAAATCTTAGTATGCCAGGTACATGAGAAAAAAATGCAGATTGATCTGCATGTGTGAATTCAGATGTTTAAAATACAATCACCATGCATTTAACAGCTACCTCTTCCAGCACACCTCTGCCAAAGGAGGCATGAAATGCAGTCACTACAACAGAACTTATTTATTTTCCTTATTAAACCAGTTTTGCTTAGAGACAAGATGATAAAGTTAAACAGCTCTATGCAATTTGCTAGGTAACAGAAAGACTGTTTAATCTTTGCAGATTCCTTTATGGAGAGCTGGATGATTCTTTTGCATTTTTATATCCCTTTGTACACATGCATGTCAAAGGGCATTGTTAGTACCCACAGACCACACAGCAAGTTCACCAAACCATGCAATACCTTTGCCTCACTGGGCTGCATAGTTCTACAGACAAGCAGAAACCAAGATGTCAGAAGATTTTCACCTGGGTGAAATACAAATTTTTGTGAGACCAGAATAATGTTCAAGATCTGAAATTCCAAAGTCAGTGAAGACTCAGTAAGCATTACAACCTTCAGATTATACAGCAACATCAACAAAATGTACTTCAAATGCAATAAAATGTACTTCAGATGCATGTCTGAAATAAAACGAAGGCATGTGATCAATGAAAAGCAGAAATATAGGAGTCATTGCTTAAATATGGCAGGAAACTTGATGAATATCAGTGTATCTGCTGAAGGAACGTGTATTTCTCCAAACTGCATGTGCACAAAATTTGGAGACTAATTCAGTCACCTCTCCTGAGCTCACATTTCTTAGAAAATACTGTCTGCACTTCTGGGAAAAGACTATTTATAAAGCACAGCCAAGGCATTGAGATGTCCAGGCAAAGCTGGGATGACTTAAGATTATACAGCTCCTTCTCCAATAAAGAACTTCTATACACTCTCCAGCCTGTGCCAGAAAACCCTTCAAACACCAGCAGACTTAAATCTCCTCTTATTCATAGTACAATCCACATTTGTCAGCCCAAATCAACATTGCCTAATTGTTATAAAAGTGAGAATGGATATAAATTTCATTAAGCAGAGTGAAGGAAAATGTTTACTTCTCTTGAAGCAGCGCTCTTGAACAACGATGATCTCCTTTTTTTGCATTGGGAAGACACACTTCTAACACCAGTTGGGAACACAGTTCAATACAGACAAAAACTTAAGTGGAAAATGTCAATTCCTGTGAGGTCAGCAGCAACAGGGGACTAGAACCAAACAAACCACTAAGTTTTAAACATACAGCAACAAAGTATTCCAACACAAAGGTAAAACTTTAGAAAGAAATGCTGCAGCTGCAGCCAGAAATTTAAAATCATATGCCAGAAGGGGGGGAGGAAAAAGGTGCACGCTCAAGGAAAAAGAAATGGTAAAAGTCTACCAGGGTAAAATCATTTGTTAGGGTATCATGGAATGTTAAGTAGAAAATGTACCATAAATTTTCCTATCCTGCTACAACACTGAGCTATATATCTATCTAGTTGTCTAAGGGTAATCTTTTTGTTAGAAAGAGAGAACAAATATTGATTGATAAAATAATGACTTTGCAATGATCTTCACAGAAAGCCCCAAGAGGATGAATCAACAAAACTAGTTTTAACTGGTAAGTACAAATATAGGTCAGAAAAGACAGAAAACAGGTTAAAGACCGTTAAGACTGTAAGCAGCATTCTAGTCAGTGTGACTTCATGAAATTTTCTGAAAGATATTCAAGGAAGCATCTGGTTTACACATTGGGTCACCAGTGATTGTTTTCCCTGTTTTCTGCTTATTGAGATTTCAACAGACTGTAAAAAGCAAACAAACTCCTTTTCTTTCCTCAAAAGTGGGGGTAACCAAGTAGAAATAAAAAAAACCCAAAACATCATCCAGCTTGAAAACTGCCTAACAAATTCCTGGTGGTACTTGGGAACACACTATGAAATAGCAGCTTGCACTCACATCATCCTTAGGACCGGGCTAACCAGCTAAGAAATATCAGGTAGCTTCAAAGAGTTGAATAGAAACAGCAACACCAACCTGGCATATTTTCCCTCAAAAACCTCAAGAAGAAACAAATCTATCAGTCAGACAGCAATCTAAAGAACATCATAGTAAGACAGCTATGGTTTAGCTCTAAAATTGCTTGAATTACTCACCAAATATTGAGCATTTAAATTGCTTCTATATTCAATAACTCATACCGCTTAGCAACATGGTGTGAGTACCTCCCAGGGCTGCAAGCTCCACACCTGGGAGAACATCAGACAGTACAAAATCCCTCTATCCTACTGCAGTTTTGCCATGATGGCAGTGAAAACGTCAAAAAAGAAAATTCTTGCACAAACAGTCAATACACTAAATGTAATGATGAGGCTCTGCACCCACAAACCATGGGTGAAACTACATAGAGAGGAAAAACTTGCCCTTGACTCCAGCCTCAACTGGGTGGCAGCAGGCAACCACTGGTCCCAGCTGTTCTTTTTCCACCATCTTTCAGACACCAGTCCTTCACTGGAAAATGGCTTCTCCCTGTCACAAGTCACCACTGACACAGGTACCGCTCAACCTGGAGAGCTGCAAACACAGCAACATTATCCAATGCTTCCTGCCTCTGTGCTGAGGTACATGGGGAAGTTACTTCAGAAGGAAGGATGTGGGGGTACAGCATCCACCAGCTCCTGGCTGAGCCTGAAAGCTAAGAGGCAATGAAAAAGTATCTGAATTACAGATGCATCCTCACCAGTGATTTGACTCTTGGCCCTGAAGTAGACTAGAAATGCTCAGCCAGTTAAGGAGCAGTCTTCCATTCTCCCCCACCTTTTACTTAAACCTCATGAGCCTCAATTATGAGCTCATACAGTGGCAGAGCAGAGCCATATGCATAGAATTCAGTCATACCAAAAAGTCAAATATAATTGTCTGGGATCAAGTGCATTCACAATGTCCCAAAACATCTTCTGTTTACACTGAAAATGTTTTGTTTAATAGCATATGCCAGGTACATGAGAACCATAATCCATCCCTACAGTACTTTTTATTAACCTTCAGTGAGATTTGATGTGAAATTGAGTGGCCATAAAATGATACTTCCTCATTTTTACTTGCTTTCCCATTTGACTATTAGTGATATTAGCCACCCTTCACTTTTTTCTCACCTTCTTCTACAAACTAAATATCAGCTAATCCCACAACAGCAGCCCACTCCATCCTCTTCCTGTAACCATCTGGCAATTCTGTGATTGCCTCAGCCTCCATTCTATCCTGTACAGTGATAGTCAATACTCGTTTATTTGCTCCTAAAAGAAAAGGCCAGACCATATTTTATTTTATTGTCAGCAAAACTTTTTTTGTCAGTTTCAGATGGATAGGGATCTGGATTCTCTACTCATTTTCATTCCAAGTACCTTTTGCACCAAGCATCCTCTGCTCTAACCCTAAAATCAGTCAAACCAAACATTTTCAAATTTGAGGAATGAAGAATCACAAAGATTTCTTGACCTTTATTAGTCACAGGGATGATGTTAGAACTCATTGCTATTTCAAGAGAAAAAAGCATTTGGCACTTGTGTGTTTATATTTCTATTTTCAGGCTTTAGCTGGACCCCTGCATGTTTTGTGAGGTTTGTGGATGCAGGGACAGGGCTCATTAAGCAGAACACACATTTAGCAGAGCAGCAAGACAAAAATTAATTCTTCCACCACTAATGCAATTTGGAGACAGGATTTAACAGTGAACCCAATAGTTATTTTTTCCATTTGAAAGTTATTTCAGTTGGTTCCATTTCCAGAGCATATGCATTAAAGGATTTCCATTTTATTGTGAAAAACAATGTTTCCTACATTAAAAATTCTTTACTATAAAAACCTGATACCACATGCAAGATACAATTATTTTCTCATCTTATACACTGGGAAGAATAACTATAGACAATTATGACCTGGCTGTCCAGTTTTCATCTTCTAAGCATTTCTGTGTGTGAACTCTTACTATGCTTCCACAATCTATTGTTCTTTCTACTTGCATTTTGATTGAGAAGTATTTGTCTCCATAGGGTGAAGAAACCATTAAGAAAATACAGTGCAAACTAAACTACAGTCCTTAACATTGTCTGGCACTTAAATCCTCTTCTGAGCACATGAACAGTACTAACATTGCAGCTAAGCTGTGAAGCACCAGCGTTAAGCCCCAATTTTATTTAAAGAACAAACACAAAAACACTGTCCTCTGACTCTCTTCTGTTCCTGTATGGGACAAGCTGAGCATATGACACACCTCCTAAGGTAATCCCTCTTGGACAGCCGTTGTTCCCTCACTCCCTTATCGCCTCTCCTCTGACCTGGAACACACAAGCTGCTGGGGCTGCTCCTGAGATCCCAATAGGTGATGGCTTTTCTGCTCCTGCCTGGCATGATGAGAAAGGTTGGAAATCAAAGGATCTGATCACAGACTCATTTAAGCAAGTTCCAACATCCCTTTAAAGCTATAGGGGACAGCATAAAACCCACTGCAACAGTCAGTGTTAAAACCTTTAAAGCATCCAGTGCTGGCAAAAGGTTGAGGATTTCAGGCAGGGCTGCTATTCACAACAGGGGGTGATTTTTAGCTCCTGGTATAACTAGTACAAAGAATGAACAAAAGTGAATGCAGGCAAAATTTCAACTGTAAATTGGGTTTTAGACCCAATTTTAGTTGTGTAATACACATTTCTGCACAAAAATAACCCTTGTGATCAACAGGATCTTTGCATGGGGCAGATATATTTCTTTGCTAGCTGTACCTCAGAAAGAAAACCTGTTCATAATTATCATACAGCACTTTTTAACCTTGTTGATAGAGTTCTATATTAAATCTGAGTACATTGTGTCAAGGAAGCCTAGCTGTGATTCTTATTACTCTTGTTTTGCTGAGTAGGTAGTGTTTAAATCAACAGCAAGGGCATTCTTCTCTATCTTCTACCTTCAGCCACCTTCACTATACTTTTTCATTTTCTAAGTGAAAAAAGCAATACAAAAAGCCACCATATTGTTCCATTTTAACTCCAAATTTTTTAGAGGTAAGATGATTGAGAAAACGTGTTCATTATCAATCCTTGGTTTTGTGAACAAAATATTTTTTGTGTGCTGCAAAGTCGAAGTACAGACTATTCAAGAAAGAGAGAGAGAGAAGGAAAACAAAAGTATCATCCACTGGTGCTTGACAAACTCTAATACCATTCAGACCATTGCAGGAAAGTATGGTTGGCACTATGACACAAATACAGTGCTTATTTTATGTCAGTCTGTTGGAAAAAGAAGCAGAGAAGTCTTATACCATGCAGGCTTGATTCCTGCCTCTTAGGGGTTTTTGCACTGGGTGAAAACAAGATGAAGAAATGGACTGCATTGCCTGTTTACTGTGTAATCTATTAACAGCAACAGACTCACTTCAGTCCTGTCTCAGTTAAACCTGAAGTATAATATTAAAAATCAATATGCCAGCATTATTTCAATATCACTTCAAGCCTAGTCATTGAGATTCAGTAATTGAGAAAGCATTCTCTTTCTACATTTCTTATAGCATGAAATAACCCCGCAAAGAACCTTTTGCTGAAACCAAGTATTTTATCTTCTGTATGCATAATCCTGCAAGAATCAAAACCACCACACATCCACGTCAGACTGCAGAAGACTGGCTGCAGCTATCATCCAAAATCAGGCAGCAGCCTGTGCAGAGTGCTTGACATGTGAGACAAGCCTGTCCTGTCCATGTTTCGAAATTTTCTAGCTGATAATGTGACTTAGATTTAACATTTTGCCAGTTCAGACAAAATCATTATAGTATAAACACTGTACTGCTGTTACTAGCTCTGAAAGCCATTATGTGAATAAGCAAGACAAACGATGTCATAACACACCAATGGCATATATAAGCTTTGCTGATCCCATGTTGGGCACAAACCTGTCTTGCTTAACTGGACAGCATGCACATGCTGAACATCAGGCAAGCACTTACATAATATGGTGAACCCAAACCCTTTTAAGGTGACCCAAGGAGCTTTCCATTAATATATTCACCCTCTTTTCAAACAAGTAGAAACTGACACCACTTTTTTTCTGTTTCTCACAGGCTCCTGAACTCCACAGACATAGTATTTTTTTCCAACATATTCACTGCTGCAAATTTGTTCTTATTTACCATAACTGCAGGACTCTCTCAAAAACCACACCCCTTTAGGACTACCAGTCACCAAATCTAAAGCACACAAACTGAACCAGCACTTGGTGCAAAGTATTCAACTATCCCATCTCTGCCTCCGGAAAAGGACAAACTAGGACAGCATCATGACTTGCACAAAGCAGTTCTAACCATCCTCAAGACAGTATCCAGTGTCCCTGACTCAACATTCAACCTATGTCACACTTTGGCAGGAAATCATAAAGCCCTAGGCAGATTTTACAGTGCTTACCTTGGTTTCATTTCTGAGAATGACTTAGTATCTTCCTGCCAGGTAACATTGTACTGGGCTCATTAGAGCTCTAAGGAACACAGCCAAGGCCTGCCCCCATGTGAATTTTTGCATGTACATGTGAGAAAGAAAAGGAAAGAAGAGAATGTTTTACTGACAGCAGTTATCTAGTTCAGAGGTAGGCATGAAGCAGTATCTCTCATTTGTCTTTGCTGCTGGCAAGGGATGATTAAATATGCAAAATATTCAAGTTGTAAAACATGATCAAGACCTCTATTACAATAAGAAAATAATTGCCTGACATTTTCACCTTCAAATTCTAGGCTTTCTTAAGTTATCATGATTCTGACATTAACAATAGATATAACATGACTAAACAAAGTCCCCAAATCATTTCATATAGACCCAAAGTTTTAACCCCTACTACACTGCATCAGCTTCATCTAATAGCAAAGTGGTTGAAGGCTTATACTTCAAAGCAAACATAGATAAGGATCTATCTAACTGTGCTGGTGCCATTTGCTTCTTGTTCTCATCAGCAGGTTTGCAGAAGTGGAGAAAAGATCATGCAAAGAATTCAGTGTGGAAATGAACTGCAGAATGAAAAAAATCACCATGCTTTTTTGTTCCTTTTCAGCATAATTTTCTTCCTATGAAACTAAAATACAAGACTCAACTTATGAAAATTAAAGTAGAGTGAAGAAGGAATTAGAGACAGAAATTAAGTGTATCTTAGAAATTTGGCATTTGACCGATAATGATGGAAATTGTTTTACTGCCCAGATGGCAATTATGTTTTCAAATTATATCATAATTATTCAGATGCAACTGATCTTGCCATGTATAACTTAAGAATTGCTTGTACAGTAGAAAGAGCAGATTTCAGACTGTTTGCAGGCTGAAAGTTGATTATGCTGAAACATCGCATATCAAGGAATAATGTGTTCTGACTCTAGTGAGAATGAGCTGACTGGAAGCAAGGTAAGACACTAATTAAAGTCTGTGCAGCACCTGGAAATTAGAAAATTATTTAAGTCTAAAGTGTCATTATTATCAGTGTATAAATATGTACCTCTTCCTGGATGAAAGAACATATAGGAAGAACACAGTTAGTAGCTCCTTATTCTCTAGACCCTTCAGCTCATGTATGAATTCTGCACTGATGTGTCTGATGCTAAAAATTATTTTTAATACGTTTCTTGATTTTGCTAGAAAGGTATTATTTTCTTCTGTGTACTCAGGAAGGGAAAATTACTTTAAAGGCAGATAAATTACCATGTTGGAACAGACTTAAAACACATAGGAGAATACCTTTAAAACATGCAGTCTGATCTAACAGAGTTCAGCCGGTCCCCATTGTCTCAATAGAGTTCAGTAAAGCTTCCCATATATTGATGTATGAAATAGATACACAGAAAGCCATATTAAATCAGACACCAAGGTAAACAAAATTTGTCATAACTGTCATGGTTAAAATGCAGATTCTATTCTGTCAGACAAGAAAGTTACTCTGAATGTCATCTTCACATAGTTTATTCTCTACATGTCATGTGTGATCCAGGATATATTAAAAACAATACTCAAAAGATTACTGTTTGTTCTAAAGTAAGTTTCAGGCATTGGTGAGTGTTCAGTGTTTTATTTGAAACAGTCTGTGTTTGTCAAACATTCTTGCTTTTTCTACAAAAACACTTATCCTAGTCCCATCACTACAGTATCTGAATGCCTTCTGGTACTGTATTTATATATATATATATACACAACTACAAACAAACCTCACCAAGAAACCTAAAACCAAACCAACCATACTCTGGTTTATTCACTCATCAGTGGGGAAAAATGCATACCAGTATGGCAGAGAGGGAGACTGCATACATTTTCAAAGTGCATTTGGAAATGAACTAAACAACATTTGAAAAGCCTGCTCTGACCATGGACTAAAAGGTGGTATCAAGGCTCACAGTTGAGGTAGGTGCTCATTACAAAACCCTGGGCTATATTACCAGATGAAATAAACTTCTGACAAGATCATCTTCAACTTGCATGTAGAAAAATTCACTATCTTTGAGGATTAGGGTTACTGACCCTGGTTGGCCTTCTACATCTTCACAATGTAATTTTTTGTGCCCCACAGGGCCCAAAATTTGAACTTGACTAGTACTTAGTAGGGCAGAAGTATACAGAATGCTGGCAGCCCACATTAGTGAAAAGAATTCAGTAGAGTATTCAGTGTCAACTGGACCATTCTAGGTACATCATCACACTGTGGCACTCTAGGAACAAAAGTATCTCAGCCACAAAAATTATAAAAGACAGAGCACTCTCTGAATGTAACAATAAGGTTTCAAGGACACACTACATTGTGCTGCTGAAGATAGCTAAGTTAGAAACTACTGAGACTATCTGCAGGGCATAAAAAGACATCAGTGACAAAATCCAAACCACTATACAAAATCAAGCAGTGTTGCCCTAGAATCCAGTTCCAAATCCTGTCCTGTCCTCCCCTGACACTTGAGTTGTATGAGCTAGTATTTGACTGCACCAAAGGAGGAAATTGCTTATTATATTTCCCATTATACTTCTGTAACTATGTATGAAAATAGGGATGCCATCTATAGATATGAAACATTGCATAATGACAGCCTACAAACATAATGTGTCACCAGAGGAAAAAACCAAAGATGACAAGGAGATTGTAAACAACCTAAATCAATCCATTGCAGGGATAATAAGAGCCATCCTGAAAGTCACCCTTCCAGGGGTAAGGCCAATTGTTCATAATTTGTAACTGCATCTAAAACACTTATCGGGGAGGCAAGAAACTGTGCATCACCTTCTGTTGCCAAAATGAGCAGATATTGCCCCCATTATCCCCCACAACAAGCCACTGCACTAAGTAACAGTGAACAACCTTCACAAACATATGAATTTACATTGTCAGGGTTTCCGTATGCATTGGATGTGTACACATTGCTCAACACAGATTATTTTTACAGAAACCTTGAACAGTTCCTCAGGATACAGGATGACTTCCCATAGGATGCCAAGGAAACACAGGGATATAAGAAATGCTTTCAGGTCAGCCACAATGCCACGTACAGGTCCATTAGCACCATGTCTGTTCCAGCTACATACATGGGAGTTAATGAGACAGACTTTTGGAAAGTAGGAAAGAAGACTGGGGAAAGTGCCAGGTAGGACTCATTAACATGGAGCAGATCCTGTAATTCGCTGGAATTAATGGTCATCCTTGCTACTGTTGTTTTCTTATCATCATCAAGAACTGGCCTGAGACAGCAGCTAGATAAGGTCACTGCAGCACTAAGCAGGTGAGCTGACTGGGCAAACCCAAAAGTTAGGAGTGGCAGAAACTGTGAAGGTTATAAAAAACACATCTGACTGAGAATAACAAAAAGAGAAAGGCAGAGATAATGTGAATAGATGCTTTAAAAAAAAAATAAAAATAAAAAAGACAAAATAAATTATAAATTTACCCATTGACCTCAAGATTTCAAACCCTTAAAGGCACTGAATAAAAGAGGTTATGCTAAGGAACTAAAATTTTTTAAGAGGTAGAGAGAGAGGGCAACGACCAGTAGAACACAAGCCACAGAAACAACTTAAAGAGAGATCTCACTGCAACAGAAAAGTCAGTTCAGGTGCAATGATACAAAAATGTAATTTTCAGCAATTTTCAGTAATTTTCCAAAGCAGTTTGTATTTTTGAGGCAAAGAGCCTCAAAATCTGTGAAAAATCCCAGACAAAATTTGAGATTGACAGCAAAGATGCACAAGATGGTAACGTTTGGCTGCCTGAAATTCTCTATCGTGTATTAGGTAAACATGGTGCAATGTTTGGGTTTTTTTCCACAATCAAAACTTACTACATTTAATTTCTTACAATTCTATTCATTAGATGTATGCACTGCAAATAGTATGTTAGAACATTTTGGTATTTTACCAGAAAAATATGACTGGGACAAAATGTTATGTAACTGTAATTTTACATAACTGTCCAAGTGAAAACGGCTTATCTATTTCAACATTAAGAATTTCAATATTAAGATATTTGTTTTATGTAAACACATCGAAAAGTAGGATACTGAACCTACAGTTCCCAAACCAGGAGCAAGGTACATAATAGGTATCTCCATTTATGGTATACACTGGCAGCATTTTTAGAAAACTCTAAAAGACATATACCATGAAAACTTCAAGGGCCAAGGCTGAGCAATCGCAGTTTGAATTCAGTGTAATCAGTGTAATTATCTAGGCAGCAGGCAAAGACCGCATTATCAGTTTCTTCACCTTTTCTCACGATGGTTGCTGCGTTACAGTGATTGAACTTCCCTTTTTGTGGAAGTTGCTGGGCAAACAAGGAGAGAGTGCACAGATGCTCAAAAGGAGAATTAGTCATTGGAGGACTTCCTAGACAGTTTAATAGAAACAACTGTAAAGGAACTGAAAGACTATACAAATTTCAACTTCAGTTATGTATAGAGTTAATAGTAGAAGTGACTGGTATAAACACTGAGTTAAACTAATACAGGCTAATGCAGTAAGCGCTTAGAAGCTGCCTTCTTTAGAATACATTGAGAGATTTTAAATGACAAATGCTATAAATAACTAATGGATTAAGATCATCATACTAAAAATAATCAAGTAATACAAGATCTGTTTGTAGAAAAATTCCTAAACCACTTTTGAATCCTATACAATTCTTCTGGAGCATCCGCTGTAGCTGGGAATGCAGGGACAGGGACACTCCAATGGCTTTTCCTGTTTCTTTGTCCAGAAGACAGTTACACAGGCTGGAGCACTGGCCTTGCCATACAGGATTTCTGTCTCAAAACAAGGGTTTACAGAGCAGACACACAAGATGGCCTGAAGAGCCATCATAATATGTAGGAGGAATTAAGCACCAGCAGTTTAGATTAACAGCATTTTTAACAGCCAAACTACTGAAAAATGGATACAAGAGCCAAGTGTTCCTGACACAAAACTATTTGATTGCACCTATTTGAGTTGAGGACTCACAGTCAAAAAACCTGGTTTAGATTCAGAACCAAAGTCATACCCTTCAGTGTGTTGCGTTAGAAAAAAGAACAACTATAAGCAACTAAGTAAAGTAGATATTGCATCTATAAACAATATATCACAGAGTTCTTTTACCTTCACACACAGACACCTATTACTGCAATATTCAGTAGGGCCATTAGTTCAGGTAATATGTAAACAAAGCAGTCAGAAACACACATAGCTAGGACTTAGCACACAATACTTATTCACTGATTTTCATTTACCAGGACTGCAGAACACAGATGTTAGCAAAGTACTGACAGCAAAGTACATGGACACTATTCAGGAAGTGCCTTTTTTATTTAAGGGCAGGAAAATAGATGGTCATGCTGTTATAGCAAATGGTGTAAAGATGCCATACATTAGCTGAGGAAGAATACTCTTACCTAAATTGATCAATAGGTAGCAGCTCTTGAGTAATACAAGAGACTTTCTGGATACCTCTTCCAAGCAAAGGCTTTCCTTTCCCAGATCATGAAGGTAGGACTGGGAAATTCAGCCATTTCTACCTTTATTTAAATAATTGAGAGTCTGTTAACTAAAGTGGTTTATGGCAGTCTCCTGCCAGGGCTGAAAACAGGGTGATAAGCCTAACACAGCTAATTACAGCAGCAACCATCCTAAATCCTCTCAGAATCTGTTTCATAGAAATATCACTTTTCTGTGAAATAATTACCTCTTACATGCCCAATCCTATTCCTGACATGCATATTTTAATGTTCTGACATTTTAATGCCATCTGCCTCCAAGAAGCCTAGCCTGACACACTGTCAGAACTCAATCCACGCACTATCTTCCTACTCCCCATCATTTCACTCTTCCCCTGAAAACAGGAGGAATTGCTTCTCCAATGCCCAGTGTTATGATTTACCATTTGGCAGCATGAGTTGGGAGAAGCTACCAAAAGTAAATGACAGCAATTTTCAGCCCATTTGTACATGTTGTAGATACAGTTTGTGTGAAGAGGAATCAAAGCCTGTTGCTCTTGGAAGCCCCAAATCCCATTAGATCATGTCTTCCAAGTCATTTGTGTACGCAATAGGAACAACACACAGTCCTGTTTTCTCCTCCTAACCCCATGGCAATGGAGGAGAAATCTCCTCTAGTGTAATTTACCTGAAATCAGTGAAGGGGCAGGTAAAATGAAATTACCTTCAGTCAGACAGGATTAATTGAGGCTCTTATCTTCCCTTTCCAATACATTGCCTACAGAAACAGCAAAGAGAAAGAAGCACAAAGACCACAGAGATACAAAGAATTTTCTCAGGCAAGTCATGTATGTCCCACTCCTGATGTGAGAAGTCAAAACAGTGAAGCTTTACATTTCAAAATAAATCAATAAAGAACTAACAGTATTTTTAAAAGAGTTAAAGTCACTGAACAGTATTGTCCCTTTTGAGCACTTCAGCAGAGCTGGGACTGTGAGCTGTACACTGATCATATACAGGTAAATGTGCAGAAATAAGGAGAAACAATACTTATATCCCTATTTCTGGTAAACAGTGACTTCCAAACTAATGGACTCAATCCTGATTCCAGTTACATCAGCTGTGAGACAGTGCGTCTACAAAGATGAAAGACTACAAATAATCATTAATCATAGGACTACTGAAAATACAGGAGCATTTTCCAACAGTACAAATATAAGACAAAAAAATAAAACTATGTTACTGCTCTCTGGTTGTTCTCCCTTACTGTTCCTCCATTTTGTATTCCCAGCTTTCTTTTCCAGGTCTAGTGATTGACAGCATGTACTGTCCATTTCTATCAGGACTGGAAGATCACTGGCACTGCTGTGTCACTGCTCCCCTCCTTGCAGGCTGTCTCTAACAACTTTGACCTGCGATTTCTCACAAAGTCGGCAGAACTGTGCACTGCACAGCTGGTTGCCAGGTGCTCATATATAAATATTTAATTGATACCTTTTTGTTTAGTAGCAACAACTTGAAAAAGCACAGATGGAATGATATTAAACCCTGAATAAATTAGTAAGATCACAAACTGGTTTATTACATATAAAAGAATGCAAATAAATAATCTCTCTTTAAAGTTGTCTTTCATTTCTTTCTATTAAAAAAATGTTGATTTGACATTTTTCCACAAAAATCACACTGCTCTCTGAAATCCACAACCAAGCTAAACCAACAGAGAAGAGAAAGCCATGTTCAGCATCCAATGCACAACTGAACAGTGTCATTTGGGAGCTTTCTTCTTTAACATAATTTTGTAAGGGCTAATACTAAACTGATTACACAGAAAAAGAACCTCATGCCTCCTTAATGTTGATCATAAATTAAAATGTAGGAAAAATAAACAGACATGCCCAAGAAAGAATTTGGACTTAGAACACTTCTTTAATTTGTTCCAGGACTACTACCATACATCTCTGCATAATTTACAGTACATTTTGTTCAAACGACAGCAATAATCGTGAAATGATCTTATGGGCAAAGTGCTCCAGCCTGCTCTGGGCGTTCAGCACACTCAGGTGGCTCTCTGAAACTCCTCTGCCCTAATGCAGGCACTGCAGGGAACAAAGAGGAGGAGTCAAAAGTCTCTTTGCGGTTACATGACTTGAGAGCTGTGATAGATGGATACAGGCTCTTCAGAATGGACAGGATGGGAAAGCAGGACGGGGACTTGTCCAATATGTGAGAGAGCAGCAGGAGTGCGTGGAGCTCTGCCTGGGGATGGCTGTCACTGTACTGAGCATCTTTTACAAACCTCCAATCATGTTCTTCAAACAACCAGAATTAGCCTTATCTTCACAGACCCTGTTCCTCATGGAACATCTCCCCACCCCGAGATCTACTAGAAGGACAACACAGCAGCCCTCAGGTAACCTAACAAACTTCTGGAGTGCATTACTGACAACTTCGCAACACATATGATTCAGGAACCAACAAGGAAAGGTGTTCTGCCGGACCTCATACTTACAAACAACAAAGAACTGGCCAGGGATGGGAAAGTCAAAGCAGCCTTGACTCAGTAATCATGAGATGATGGGCTTCAGGAACCTGAGAGGAGGGTAAACAGGACAGCAACCTTGGATTTCGGGAAAGTAGACACCATTCTGATCAGAGATCTATTTATAAGAACCCTATGGGATATGGGTCTGGAGAGAAGAGGGGTATAGGAAAGCTTGTTGATACTCAGGGACGACCTGACAAATAAGAAATGAAGAAAAGGCAGCAAGAGGCCTGCGTGTCTGAGCAAGGAGCTCCTTACTGAACCCAGACATCAAAAGAGAGCTTAAAAGAAGTGGAAGTATTAATTTGTTAGTCTTCTGAGGACTTATGAGTCTGAACTATGGGATATTTTGATTGCTGATTTATTCTAAATGATCCTTCTGCAACACTAGGACCTACTGCATGCACTTCTGGACAGACTTTTGTATCAACAGTTCTTGGGGGCAGAATCAGGACCTAAAATCATACAGTTTTTCACAGAGAAACAAAACCTTTATATTTATAAAATGTATAGAAACAGAACAAAGACTCTTGATCTCAACAAAAACATTATGATCTTTTGGAACAGATGTATTTTCAAAGTCTGAAGCCTTAAGTTATTAGGACAAAAACAAAGCACAAAATGCTGACTCAACATCATGGCATTGATAACTTTGTTCTTTAATAACGAGGAGAAAAAAATCACTCTACTGCAGAAAAGTGATTTCAGGGGAGGTTCAGGTTGGGCATCAGGAAGAATTTCTTTACAGAAAGGGTTGTCAAACATTGGAATGGGCTGCCCATGGAGGTGGTGGAGTCATCGTTCCTGGAAGTGTTTAAGAAATGACTGGACATGGCACTTAATGCTATGGTCTGGTCAACAAAGAGGTGATAGGTCAAAGGTTGGACTCAGTCTTGGAGGTCTTTTCCAACCTAAGTGATTCTGTGATTCAGTAGAAAGTGGACTAAAATATACTCACACATACGTACAGTTATTCACATATTCTTTTAGAAGAAGTTATTTTATTACTATTAACTGGAATTAAAATCTCAAATCATCAGTTCTGTGAACTGATGATTAAATATTTAATATCTACAAAATAAGTCATAAAAATATTTCCCACATACTGCCCTCAAGAGACTCCTTATGACACATGACAGGACTTGACATGCAGTGACCACTGTGTACAGGTTCTGGAAGGTCTATGCTACATCCATGAAATGATAATGACCCAGTCAAGATGTAGCTGCCTCCAGGACACTGATATTAATCAGCATAAAGATATGTCAGTTTCTGTGATTAAATAATTTGATCCTCAAAATGATCTGTGAATCCACAGCTCTAGCAAAAGCATGTAATTCCTACACATTTGCTTCCACAGCTGAAACATCTTAATGAAAGAAGTCATTATTTTTGTAATTTACTTCTGAACTCTTCAGAGACACCATCAGCTGAAGGCAAGACATTTCTGCCTGGATATTGCTTTCTGAGCCTTTTGTTAAGGTGGAAGAAATTTGAGAAAAACAATTTCAGGCTTTCCCTGCTGATTTGTTCATAAAACCTTGTGTCACTGCTTCTGGTTTGAGGAGGAGCAAGTTTTCATCTTTTCTCAGTTCAACACTAGAGGAGTTAAAAACCACATTGAAAACAGCAACGTTAGGCACAAAAATAATTTTGAGTGATACTAAGGGCACGTATGGCATTAGACTCTCACTTCCTTAAACTCCCTTTTGAACACTACGCCTATGACCTGCACACCCTTCTATAAGAACTATCCAAAAAGCAGCAAAGATTAATGTTCCGTAACACAGATAGCTTCCTTCCTAGCACTAAAATGTCTTTTAACTTGCTAACAGTAAGCAAATGGGAACACATCTTCTTTGAGCAATCTCTGCATTGCTGTGTTACATCTGCAGTTTTACTAGCATACACCGTAACTTATTCACAGACCATGCCCAGAAAATCATAGAATCATAAAACCATTAAGGTTGGAAAAGAGCTGCAAGATCATCAAAGCCAACCTTTGGCCAAACACCACCATGCCTTCTAAACCATACTGTGAAGTGTTGTATCCACTTGTTTTTTGAACACTTTCAGGGATCCTGACTCAACCACTTCCCTGGGGAGCCTGTTGCCATGCTTAACCACGTTTTCTGTGAAGAAATTTTTCCTTATAGCCAACCTGAACATTCCCTGATGCAACTTGAGGCCATTTCCCCTTGTTCTATCACTAGTTGCCTGGAAGAAGAGACCAAGTCCCCCTCACCACAACCTCCCTTCAGACATTTGTAGGGGGCAACAAGGTCTCTCCTGAGCTTTCTTTTCTCTAGACTGAACAACCCTTGTACCCTAAGCTGCTCCTCATAGGATTTACATTGCAGGTCATTCAATCATAGACAATTCAATCACAACGTTTCACTTAGTTATAGCTATGCTAACTTGGCACAACTAATTTTTGAGAATCAAAAACCAAAAGAGCTTGACATCACATCTACAGAAATAGTACAAATAACAGAAGATTTCTGCCTGCTGTATAAAACATTTTGTCCCTATTAAGGCTGATTTTTTTATACAGAAATGATGGCTTCTATAAAATTTCTTTACTTGAAGTCAGGGCTTAATTACTACCTCTTACAACAACTCCTGTGTGCAGCTGAAAACCTGCAGAAAATAATGCCCTGTAGAACCACAAAACAAAAATCAGGGCATAAACATTAGTGAGAAATTGCAAAATAGTTCATTGTAACTTCTGCTTCATAACCACTGCTCTTGAGTCAAGCAAAGCTCTGATCAGACAGTTCAAAACATTAACAAACCTTCAGTTTTGGTTCAGGAATCCGAGAAGAAAAGGATAATCTTCCAGAGGTGGGTATCTCAATGAATAGGATTGTTGCCGTTAAAAGTAGGGACAAAAAGTGGTGGAAAACCTGGCAACAGAAATTCCTATAACAAGACTGAATGCAGCACAAGCAATACTGTAATAAACAACAGAGTAATGCTCCAGACCACTGGAGGACACCTAAAAGTTATTCTCCAACTCCAAGTAAGTCAAGTGGCAGTAAAAGCATTCAGCTACACACGTCTCATTATATTTAATCACTGAAAAAAAGTTAATCCAAGAAAGAATTCAGTTTTATATTACTGAAACAGTTTGTTCATTTGACAAAAACTAAAGACCCCTAACTCTTTCTGCTGAGTTTAAGCTTAATTACTGTTACGCCAACATACAATGTTTCTTGAAATAATAGTCCAGAATTAAAATATGAATCTTATTATTAAATTTTAACATAAGTACATGTTTCTTAAAATTGTCTAAGATTAAGCAAAACACAAATTTTTTATACCGGCAGTTGTTATTTTATGAGGAATTAGTTAGAAAGAGTATGAATGCAAATTTTGTCTCTACACTGATCATGCCAGTACTGGCCTATTGGTTGTCACTAGATAACCAACAACTGAGAATACAGTTTTTATGGGTTATTTTGTTAGCTTGGTTCAAGTCACACTAAGGGGAACAAATCATAACTATCTTCAAAACACATTTCCACAGAGAGAGGGAGAGAAAGAGGAGAAAACAGGTTTCCATGGTTACTTTGTTAACCATCTCCATTTTGCTGTTTACATATTTTATAAACAAGACACTATAAACAAGAAGAAATGAAATATTTATTAAGATCTACATTACAGAAAGCTCCCACCATATGTCATGTCTGTTTCAACAGATGACTGTCCCATGAAATCCTAAAAGACACACTGACATCTACTATTTGCCGGTGCCATCAGGTACATTATATCAGACAAACCATTACTGAAAATGCACAGAAGATGCCCTTGACTCAAATTCACTTACTAGTATTTCATCGGTAATTTATTTTCAGTAGGAGATGATGCCTTGCCTTGAAACCAATGCTAAAATTGCAGGTTTTTCACATATAAGCAAAACTTCTTTCTTGGCTATCAGCTAAAACTTACTGATCACCAAAGGTTGCTCTCCAGCTCTATCCATTTCAACAGCTGCAGTTTTAATAATTTACTTATAATGCAAAAGAAGTTCCTCTTATCTTGAGTCATCACCCTAAATGGAAGGTTAATTCTGCATAACAGCACTTTTCAGCAAAAATATCATCTAAATCAGGTCATTTTTATTTTGATTTTCTATAAACTTTGATTTTAACTAGACTTCTTTTAGCTTGGGGGAGGAATGACAAGTAACCATGATACCACTAGTACTGGGAAAACTCCAGACTCACAACGAAAAGCTCAGCATTTCTATATGGAGTACTCAGCATGGAAAATTCTGGAGGTATTTTGGAGTTCTTGGTATTTGAATATCAACCTCATTCAGCTAAGAGGCAGCATGTAGCCTTAGGTCCTGTATGTACATCTATCACACAGGAACGAGCTCACTCCAATACTGATGGCAGTCCTGCAGTCCTGATCCCAGCAAAATGTGGTACGTAGAACCATAGAATTGTTGAGGTTGGAAAAGACTCTTAAGATCACTGAGTCCAACGATCATTGAGTCCACTGCTGAATCCACCACTAAATCATGTCCCTAAGTACCATGTTATGTGTCTTTTAAATACCTTCAGGGATGGTCATTCAAGTAGCACAGTACAGTCTATTTAAGTAGCATTCAGACTTTTTTTTTTTTTCTAAGAAGCAACATTTTTCCTGCTGTGTCCTAGCCAAAGAGAGTCCTGGAAACTGTTTTGTAGCTTAAACACTATCAGCCTGTCTACCATCCTACAGACAAACTTCTATATTTCACTGTTGCTGTGTGTTTGCAAAAATTTCTGTCAGTGAACACATTTATTACTCTGTTAGACAACCTGTGAATTCTGCAGAGATCAACTCATCTCTTTTCCATGGCAGGATCAACTCTGCTTAGGGTACTCTTGATGCAGATTTGTTCCTGAGTTGTTTGTACACTTTGAGGGCATTTAAATGAGAAAATTTACCTGAGGAAGCCATGGCCTGTTTTGGCTCCCCTTTTCCATCCATGCAGAAAAGACATTTTACATCTGTGAGTTTAGCAGAACTCAAAGAAATATACATATACGGTAGTTTACATTCTAATGTTAGCTCCCTATCACTAGTCAAAAAATTGAAGGCAGTATTTAAAACTATTCTTCTCACTAGGAAGTTGTAAATGTCCAATATTTAATATTTTCATAGCAATAGTCTAATCCAGATTTGAAAAGCAATTCATTGTACCAAAATGCTAGATACATTTTAAAATAATCTCTAAATCTACCATAACTGTCTCTGAAAGCACTAGCACATGGAATACTGTTATCCCTATAGCTACAAGAGATAATGTTTATTATATAACACCAACATTCACAAAAAATCGTAGAGCAATACTTATTACTTACACATCCTGATTACTTCAGTCAAGGTGGAATTCTTCTTTATTTAATGGGGGGGGTTTAAGTTTGGGGTTACATCACATAACACAGTTAAACCAGGCAAGCAAATGGCATTTTGCTATTCACACAGAACAGAACAGAACAGCAGAGGCTAGTTGGAAAGTGGAGTCAACTTTTCAAGTATCCAGCTATGTTGCTTACAAGAAAGTGCTAAATCTTCTCCAGGATAAAGGAAGCGAGACCTGTATGGCAGCTGACAGTAAGAATTATTCCTTGGTTGCCATGACCTTACCTCTTTCTTCAGCACTGCAACTACATTTTTGGGCTACAGTAGGAAGCTTACAGAATGTTATTTTATTCTTTTATTTCAGACAGTAAAATAAATAGAAGCCTGAAGGTTTTGATCCCTCATTCCTTCAAAACCATATGAATTTTAACCAATTATTTATTTGTAACCCCTAAGATGGACGTCTGCATAAGATTTTGATTCACATGTCCTAATTTCTTTAGGAGCTAAGGAAGGAGTGCTTCCCCTTAAACTGCATACCATAAACAACAGATATTTGCAAAGATGTTAACTGACATATTTTATACATGCTTTCTTGATTTCGCCTTAGCTGCTTAAAAGATCACTTTTTACTACAGCTTCCTATCTACATTTATAATCCGCCCAAGTAAATACAATTAAGAGCACATACAGACTTTTAAAAGTCACATTATTTCCTTTTTTTATCTTAAAATTCTATCTGTGATAGAATGATTCCAAATCCAATAGTTACTTCCTGTCCTGTTTTATCATCTGTTCTTGGTGTTACATAAAGTGCTTATACTAAACATTGCTGAGCTCTTACATAGCATTCTTAATCCATAGATCTCAAAGTACTTTACAAAGGATGATCATTATCCTAATTCATCTATGAAAAGAAAAAACATGGAGATCTTCAGGGTGAAATTCAGATCTCACTGAATACCCAGAGTCCACAGTGGAACTGGAATTGCACCTCACATGACAGTAGCACTGGGCACTCGGAGCAGCATCCTTACCAGCAGATGGATTCCAGAGCCTTCCTCAACAATGCTGGCCTGTGATTTGTACTCAGTAATTCCACACACCCCACCAACCCAGAGAGAATACGGCTTTCAATACAGATTCTTATTCAGCCCATCCCACATAGACAGCACTTTTAAACAAGGTACTCTACCCTTCTCCAGGTATCCTGCTTACAGCTCTAAACACATTAACGTTGCCATCAGTGACGGAAATAACTGAGTCGAGTCCTCTGTTTGGGCTCTACTACTGAAATCAATACTGCTGCAGACAGATACACTGGAAACAAGCTCTGATGCTGCCACTTGGCTGCCTCAAAGTATTTTCACCTCCACACACAAACTCTGAAACCACCCTCTATGGGTGAGTAGATATGAGCTGTCAAGCCTCCTGCTTCATCTTTTCCTCCCCTCTTTTAGATTTTTTTCTCATGTTCATTCTTTGCACCCTGCTCTAAGTAAGATGTTTAAACTCACAGACTTCCTTAACCTTATAAACCCTCCTGGACTATTCAGAGAACCTAGAACCAAGTACTGGAGCTTATAGGGACAAGGACAGAAAGCAGACTGTGTACTAACAACCACATGGGTTACTAGGGTATCAATCTGATTGAAACTGCTGGATAGCCATAAAAGAAGCAGTCACGCTATCTGCTTCAGGAACACATCTGGGGATGCACAGTCCAGATATCTGAGAAAACTTTATAACTTACAGCTTCATATTTAAGGGATTATTGCTTTGATATGCTGTATCACAACTATCTCAAAACCACTTACAGATCCACGCAAGGTGAGTCAAACTGACCCTGACAAAGATGAGCTGAAGAGTCATGATCTTCCAGAAAGGATTCAGAACACTACAGTCTCCATAACACTGCACACAATAAACTAGCCAAGAAAGAGAAATGCATGAAAGCTTTCCAGCCCACAAGGATGAAGGGAATCATTCTGTATAGGTTATTCTGAGCAGTTATTCCTAGAATCCCATATGTTACATGAACCACCTCCTGTCTAAACTGGTCCTTTCAGGCAGAGAAGGCACACAAGCAGAGAAGGCTGCATAATAGATTGCCATCCTCTGGGATGCACGATTCCTAGAATGGGACCGTCTTCCCAAAGCGAGGCAGTCACGCTCACGGGCTCCCGTGCATTCCCCGAAACATCCGCCAGGCTCCGGGTGCCGCCGGGGCAAGGGCGGGGCAAGGGCGCCCCCCGGCGGCAGCCGGGACAGCGGGCGAGGCAAGGGACAGTGGGACGCGATGCTCCTGCTCCTATTCCCGCTCCTCTTCCTCCTCCTCCTCCTCCTCCTCCCCGGGACCGCGGCGAACGGGGCTCCCCCCGCTCCCGAATCAGCCGCAGGCAGAAACACAGAAGGCCCTGGCGCCGAAGGATTTCTCCTGTCCCCCATGCGGGAGGTTCGTCCTTTCCCACGGAAGGATGGACGGCAACCTCGCAGCAGACTACAGGGTTTAAACTGAGGCTTGTGCTGGCTGCGATCTCATTCCCTGTGCTGCTCATGTACAACTAATTTACCAGAAGCTGGAGTAGAAAAGAATGCTTTTCTCATACTGTTCTTCCCCTCACAATTTTTTCCGGCTCTGATCTACATCTTAATAATTCTGATATAAATAGCACGTGGCTTTCTGAAACACATCTAAAATGTAAGACATTAAATAATTTGGAGACTGAAGTTTATACCAACTCCATTCTCCTGTTTGGAAGCTGTAATCATGTCTCTTAGCGTGCCAAAGTACAAATATGGACCACAACAGGTAGAAGAGAAAAAGACAACATTAAAAGGATTAAAAAATAAATAAACAAAAAATAGAACTAAGCAGAGTTCTGTAAACATACTGTAGCTCATATGAAACTTTACACATGTTTAGCTTTAACGAGAAGTGCTGGGTGGAACTGGAAATAGTACATTAATATTTCTTATGCAACTAATATTTCATATATATTCACTTTCATGATTCTGAAATACAGGTTGCTCAGCTATAAAAGATGCAAAATTCCTGGGACTGAAATCACACGTAAACTCCAGCCAAGTGCTGGTGCTTACAGTCAGAGTCAAAGACCAAAAAAGTTCCTGTGACATCATTTCATGGACTATACAAAGAAAACAATCCAGACTCCTTACAATCTCAGGTGACTCAAGACTGCTGGGCACACAGTTTCTTCTGTTACACTGAAATGTCACCTTTGATGCAGCTCCATTAAAATACTCAGTAAAATTACTTAAAACTAGCCTGAACTGAATCTCTAAATTATTCACATTTCACAAGCAGTGTATTACTTGCTCACAGATAGTAACGCAAACACCCTGCAACAAAAATAACAAACTGTTTTAATTCACAGTTGCAACACATAAACATGATGAGATCTGTACATTGTTAATCCTAACTTCCCTATTCCAACAGTTTAAGTTAAATGTCACATTTACATAATATTTACATAAAGATTCGGGTTTGTTGATACAAAACCCAGCCTTATTTTTGCAACATGCTCGATGCTAATTCATTATGTAACAACAGATTGTTTGCTCTTTTTAAAAAATAAAAGGTTTAATTTTGAGAAGGTGTTTGAGAGATCACAGTTGCTCCGAAGCAATTTAGCACCCAGTCTTCATTACTGTTTCATCAAGTTTTTTGGGTTTGTTTCAAAACAAACAGGGTGTTTCGGGCACTTTTTCACTCTAAAACAGGCACTCCAGCTAATTTTATATAACATGGTCACTTGCACAGTTCACACACCCAGTACACACACAGCAGGAGAATCACAGAGCCTTCCAACACAACCCACTGGAGTTTAGTTATGAACTTTTAGTAGTGGTAAGGCTGCATCTCGTAGTTGGGAAAATTTTAGAAGATTCCAAGCACTGTCCAGCTTGTTTGGTTTTGTGGTTTTGTTTTGTGGGGTTTTTTTTAATATCACTTCAGTGCTATCATTGCTTTCAACAGGAACACAATAAGACCCGTGCTGACCCCTTCAAAAAGTGCTAACACTAGCAAACATTGCAAAACTTCCACCATGTCCTAAAACAGAGCTCAGAGGAGTCTGCAATGCAGCTGGATATAACCACAGTATTTTATAAAAAGAGGTATTTATCAAGTCCTCCACACACAGGTCTCTATGGATGGATTGACTGCTGTTCTCTTCTATGTTTTAGAACCTTAAAATGATTTTTGCAGAAGCTCTAAGGCCCCATACTAAAAGTAAATTTAAAGCAAGAATTCCTAAGTTAATACCACTACTTCTTCACAGCAATTAAATAAACACTTTAACCTTAAAAATACTCATTACACACACAAGATCAGACACATAAGTAATCAAATCTGCTGATTATTACAATTACATTTGCTAGCAACAACACTACATACTTCATTTAATATACACCAACTTAATCACAAAATTTCAAGTAAGCCTCTACAAAAGCTTTCTCCAGCACATCACATCTACAGAATAATATTGACAAATGATATCAAGAACCACCTTTTCTTGTTCTTAGCTCCCTGGCTAAGGAGGCATTACAGTGGGGCCTTTTTTTCCAAGGGGATGTTTCTGTAATGGAAACCTAGTAACAGCCTGTTTCTTTGTTAGTCTGCTCCAGAACCTTTGTTTCACACCTGGACACTCTGGACTGAAAACACTGCTGCTTCCACTGGCTTTCTCAGCACTGCTCTGAGATCCAAGGGAGTCAGGAGTGCTGAGTATTTGCTAGAGTCTCATGCCCTACTAGTCCTTACTTGGTTTAAAGGCAAGGCATTGGAGGCAGAATGGACACAAAAGAGAATGCAACTACAGCAGTTGTGTGTATTCTACACACAGTGGTCCCACCTGCACACAACAAACCAAGTACCAGCATCTCTGGATCCTTCCCCAGGAAATGTACCAATAGATTTAAGTGGAATAATGCAGTACATCACTTGCATCTTTGGCAGTTTTTACTCTCTACGTTACTTTGATGATTACAGATAGATATAAATTGTTTTCCTTCATCCAGATACATTTCTGCTTAATCAATACAGCGCTTTTGTCCCAGCACTGAGCCAAGTGAGAAAAATGAGACAGAGACATAAAATTGTCATAGACATACCACAGGTTATACCATAGAAAAGAGCATTGTTTACTCAGTGAGTCTCCAATAGACACACAGGCTATATATATAAGTCAAATGTATCTGCTCCAACCAGTCATCCAGGACTCTCAGGTAAGGCAGTACAAAGCTTTGGCAATACTGGTTAGGAGTAACGTCATTTGGAATAGACCAGCCAAATCCACACAGTGCAGAAATTGCTTCTTAGGGCACCAATTTTTTCTCAAGCTATCTGAAAGAAAGTGAGGGGCAGCACTGAGGTTACACGCTGACTATAAGCATAGCCTGAAAAGAGAATTCCCAAGGGTACAAGGTACTAAACAACTACTAGGTGACTTCATAGGGCACAGGAAGACAAAGTTGGTGCACTTGTATCCACACCTCCTATCGGAAACAAGCAGCCTATCGGTGTGAATAACTCCCAGAACCACACTCAGATTTTTGTTATTGAGGAAATACTTTGGTTAGCTCCAGAAGACAGTTTGGACACATAATGTTGTTAGAGTTGGGGTTGTTCAGCCTAAGGAAGATAAAGCCTCCTTATTGTGACCTTTTAATACTTAAAGGAGACTTTCAAGAAAGATAGGGACAGACTGTTGAGTAGGGCCTACTGCAATTGGACAAGTGGTAATGGTTTTAAGCTGAAGATTACAGCTCTAGATTCAAACAGTTTTAAGGAAGGAAGCTTTTATTTCAATAAGGGTGATGAAACACTGGAACCAGAGAGGTGGTAGATGCCACATGCCTGAAAACATTCAAGGTCAGGTTGGGCAGGGCCCTGAGCAACATGACCCAGCTGAAGATGTCCCTACTCATTCCAGGGCAGGGCTGATTAGGTGATCTTTAATGGTCCCTCAGAACCAAAACTATTGCATGATTCTATGATGTGCATGCTCTGTGGATGACTAGGTGACCAAGACACAGAGCGAACCAAAAACCCAAACTTCTTGACAAAGAAGAGAAGAAAGAATGCATCTTTGTGACACATTATAGCTAGCATTTTCCAAGGCAAAGGTGTCTATCCAAATACCTTTATCAATGCTGCTGCAAGAAAAATGGAACCTCATTAACACTGTGCTGCCTAGACCAGCATATTAGAATATCAATAGTACTTTGTGAGCAGCTACACTCAAAGCAGGAGCATAGACTGTACAGCAGTAGTACTGGTATTTACTTCCCAAGAGAGGGCCATATGTTACACTGTACCTCATACAGAATCTGTGTCTAGCTGATGGAGCCCAGAATCAGCCCTAGCAATGGAGTCAGAGAATCTCTGCACCACATTCTGACTTTCCAAGACCTGTGCGCACAGAAGAGAAAGGGGAGCTCAGAAGTGATGGGTTTTGTAATTGTGGAGGTCTTTTTGGTTGTGCTGGCTTTTTTGTTGTTTGTTTTTGTTTTGCTGGAGATTTTTTATTTGTTTTGTTGTTGTTGTTGTTGGGTGGTTTGGTTTTTTTCAACATAAACAGTGATATAAGATTGAGGAGCACAGATTTCTCTGGCTTGAAGATGTGAGGTCCCAGGGGATTCCACAGAAAACTGAAACAGGAGGTTAGCCAGATGATGAACAGATTTTTCCATACCTTCTTTCTTAATCATACGTTAGTTAAAACCCGCTTTCACCATGGGACCATTCCACTTTAGAGGTGCCCTCTTCCTAACTAAAATCAGGAGAGGTGACAACATAGTAGATTTTGATCCTGGAGATAAACTATGCCATGCTTCACCTGAGAAAACTAGAAAAGGGGGTGATTTTCAAGTTTTGTAATTGTAAAACCTTTGCACCAGGGAATAAGCAAAATCTTAAATAACCTGAATAAGCTAAAGTAATTGCAAACGATGGGATGAGTTGAGAGCACTGCTAACAGATGGACACCTTTGGGAGACACTGGGGGTGTGTGGTCCTGCAGCTCTCTTCAAAGTCAGATCTGTACTGAAATGAGTATGATTCACACTTTTTCAAAGGCATAGCAGTGCTGAAAGCGTAGAGATTTTTCAAAAGAATCTTGCCTGCAGGAACTGTCATTCTTCCCCACTGCCCTCATCAGTGCTGCCCTAAAGGAAGCACTCTTTGGCATTAGGACAATAAATATTCTCACAAGTCCACAGTTTTATTTCATGCAATGTCCTGTTCTCAGCACTGTATGAAGTGCCTGGATAAAATAGTTTCACTGAGCAAAGAGCAACAGGCAGCCTCTCTTGCTCTTTCCCCTCTAAACTGCTAGCCCAAAGGCTATTTCTATGTATTTTAAACTCTGAAAATGCCCCAAACTGTGAATGCTCAGACTAAGGAGGAAAAGGGTTGTTCTTCCTGAAATCAAATTTGAAAAACATTGTTTGTATAGCACTCAAGTGATTTAAATACATGATTACGACTTCTATGATCAGCAAAATTATTAACAAATAGTTTCTTTTACATCATTGTATGAAAATGATGGCCAAATGTAGTAGTATATTGTTCATGAGTACTATCAAAGCCCAGTTTTCATCACAAAAGTGCTAATCTTTCCCCTACGGATTTCCAGGATCCCTGCTTCAAACCCCACATACTCAGCTTTCACAAACAGCAGTCCCATGATGCCACCTGATTTCACCATGCAAGGACAGTGATTAGAAACCTAGTCCCAGAATCCAGTTCAGCCCCAGTAAGTAAACAACACATTATCAGCCAATATAGTATAATATGTACTTATCAATAACACTTGTAAAAAGGTGGGATTGTTAAACTTTTCTGAGCTTAAAAACAGTATTAGAGGCACAGTTCAAGACAGATAGACAAAAATGGTATTTATTTTTTGCTAAGAACACTGAAAAACAGTGTGAAGTTGTAAATTACTGTAATACTTTGTATCATGCTTCACTTGGGGAAGCCACTGACTGTTTATGCAATGCTAATACAGTCCTAGTTCTTTCAATCAGCTTTTAATCAGGCAGATTGTCCTTTTAGCAGAGATTAATTTTAGTTTTGTTGGCCCCACATTTTATATTTAAAAGTGTCATACTGGGTTCCCTGCTCCATGGCAGGGTGGGGTCATTATATTTACAAAAATTAACTGTGGAGCATTTCAAATTCCAAAACTGTGAAGAGGACCATTTATGACAGATACTTTATGAACACAGAAGGAGATGACCTGAAAGTTTTCAGGAGCAGAGACTGTCTAAATAGGCAAAAAAGGCAATAATTTTCTGAAATTCACCAGGCAGACCAACAGCAGAGATTAACACCAAGTCCTCTGTTTCCTAATTCAAAGTCATCTACTGAAACAAAAAAAAAATTTAGTTAGAATAAGCAAAACTCATTCTGCTACAACAGAAGGGGAAAATGTTTCCTCCTTAGCAGTACAGTTACAGAGAAAGCAGATGATGTTTCCTCATGTACTTAACAGAAGGAGGTAAGAGATTGAAAACGTAGTAAAGCTGAAGTTAGAACATCACAGTGCATAGGATAAAGCTGGCTTGGAAAAAATGATACATTAGTCAAAGATGACATTCAACTCCTTTGAATTCCATGACTATTTGCAGTCTAGGATCACACAGGCATATAACACAAATACTGCATCCTCACAGGATATAAAATGATGCTGTATGAGAGAATATCTTATTACATTCTGTGTATAAAGCAAATGAAAACATTTTATGGCAGAAGCATTACCAGTGATTCAAACCTAGCATATCAATGCTTACCATGATTCTGCTCTTGGTTAAGTAGTTGTGTGCATTCCCAGGAGACCTGGATTGTATTTCCTTTACAACAGTGGCATATTTTTTAAACCCTACCTTAATACCATGATTTCAATTTCTTATATGATTATTAAAACACCCCAAAAACTACTGGTCAAAACATAGTTGCAACTAATTTTGTAAAACTGCTACTAGAACTTCACTATATTCAGTGGTCTAAAAACTCTTAAAACATACAAATACATTTGGCAACATTGACACTACAGCTTTAATGAAGAGAGCTGTTTATTAAAAGTTGTCATGTTGCTCAAAGGTTATGAGATATCAAGAAGTCAGTTTGCCTGTGCAACCTGAAAACAAATCTGATTTTTGCTGTGACACAGGCTTCACGTGATCTCATCTCTTTTATCTCTTTATACCCTTTGTATTATTGCCCAATTGGCACCCAGACCTTGGACAGAAACTACCATTTCTTCCTGGATTTAGCAATGATACTAATAATCTAGAGAAGCTGAGGACAAAGTGAAGAAAACACTTCCAAGTTTTGCTGAGCCTAAGGCAGAGAAACGCTCTTTACACATTTATCACTCTGGTCTAGAGCTGCATGCTTCTTTTACTAACTACAGTCAAGAGCGAGTAGCAGGGTTCTGGAAACATGAGAAAATACATGCTTCAAGTGAGTGGCCAGAGGAGCAAAAAGTAATCAGGACCAACCACCCTGTTAGAGCTCTGGGAGTCTGTGAATTGGTGTCAAAAATCACTGCATTAAGGCCACAAGGACTCACATGTAAAAAGACTTAACACAGTCTTATACCATGAATTATGATAAAGCAGTCTAAAATAATGAGTTTAGGAGTAAGGCCAAATCAAGGAAAGCCTAATACCACCTGATCCTTATGGTGGGACCCAAGCAGCATACTCTGGCTCATACATACTGGGTTCATTCTCCACTGATAGATATTGCAATATTTTACTCTAGTTAATTCTCTAAGTGCCCAAAGACCATGGCAAAATTCACCTTTCATGGCACACATTACACTTCTTTGTAAAGGTCAGTAGATAGTAATAGGTATTTTATTAAAAATGAAGACAAGCACATTCTTAGTGAACACTTGTGACTTTGCCCACACAAAAAAACTCCAAACAGCAAAACCAAGCCGTGACTGTACCATTCAAATGTATTAACCTCCGTTTTCTTGTTGAAATACCCTGCTTTAATCACTTCATTCCTCTAAATCCTCTAAATGTCAGCAAACAGATACAATTTTTCCATTTTCCTTATTCATCTTCAGAACATAGTCCATCCCATGCATTGAATCAATTTAGTTTTCTACTGAGAATATCAAACTCCCTTCCACAGTCACAATTTTCTATAAAATTCAAGCCCTTACTAGAAGGTATGAGAGTAGTTGAGCTACCAGTGCAAAATACTTTTTTAAAAAGCTTTTCTTCACTATAGAAAAAAGTGAGATTTTCTCAGGAATAAGTGGAACACTGTCACTGAAATTTCCTGAATCAAGCTTTTCCTGAAGGACACATGAAGAGGTTCCCTAGAGAGTGACAACGGGGACATGTCCAAGACAAACAGTTAAAGTTTCTCAAACCAGTATATAAGAGAAGACAAGAGGATTTTGCCACAGAAAGTATAAAGTAGTATTGAATTCACATGGTCATTTCTACTCATAACAACAGAAATGCTTTTTAACATAGTTACTGGTTTTTGCTGGGATAGTTACTTTTCTTCACAGTAGCTGGTAAGGGGCTGTTTTGTACTCGTGATGAAAACAGTGTTGATGAAAATACCGGGATGTTTTTGTTACTGCTGAGCAAGATTTACACATATGGTCAAGGCCCTTTTTGGTCCTCACACCATTCCACCACCAAATGGACTGGGGTTGCACAAGGGGTTGGGAAGGGACACAGCTAGACCAAACTGACCCAAGGGATACTCCATACCATGTGATGTCATGCTTGGTGTATAAAGCTGGGGGAAGAAGAAAGTGGTGGAGTGATGTTCAGAGTCATGATGTTTGTCTTCCCAAGTCACTCTTACACATGATGGAGCCCTTGTTTCCTGGAAACAGCTGAACACCTGCCTGCCCATGGGAAGCACTGAACTAATTCCTTGTATTGCTTGCATGCATAGCTTTTGCATTACCTATTAAATTGTCTTTATCTCAACCCACAACTTCTCTCAGTTTTATCCTGCCATTTCTCTCCCTGCCCCTCTGCAGAGTGGGTGAATTTGTGGCTGCATGATGCTTGGCTGCCAGCTGAGGTTAAACCATGACAATATGGACTTGCAATTCAAAATAAGTATTAGCTTACCTGACCAGAAAGCGATGCAGCCCAACATCAAAACTTCTGTAAGAAAAAAGATAACATGAGAAAATTAACTTTGAGGACTTCTGACAGTAAGTACAAGTTAGATCACATTAAATTACAAGAACCATGAAATCTTCAGCACTAACAACATACATTGACAACAACTGTTAGTGTTTCTTTTTCTTATGCATTTCCTGCATCGCTCGGACAACTCAGGAGAACCAAGTTCACAATGTACTAGCAAATTCTTGATGCTACAGGAAGGTATCTGCTGATTTGAGACATTTATCTAAAATCTTCAAGTATGTGCCAGTTTTATCTGACTGTCAGTATAATCCCAGATTAACTGTTGTGCATAACAGATCAATTGGAAAATGCAAATGTCTTATTTTCAGTGCTGGACTTGCTCTGAAATGGGCTTACATTTCAGCTACACAGAAAACATTTTGGCATGTTGTAAGCTCTTGAGCATTCTGTTCCAAATAACCTAATTGGTCATTTTGAGTACAACACAGCCTTATTTTAACAGCATTGCTTGTAGCGTGCTGTTTTCTAAGTCAAAGAGCAAGAGAAATCATCAGATAGTTAGTGGCATCCTGATACCAGCAGATAAATAATCAGCTGAGAAATTCTAGGAGTAAACAGGGAAGAAAATTCCACTGGTTCAGCAGGGTGGAGAGGAGAGGAGCAAATTTCTCACTCAAAAGCTGCCTTGCAACAGAAAAACATTGTCAGGAACAATAATTAAATGTATATTTTTCACATTCCTTTCCTGAAATCATTCCTCATTGTCCATTGTTGTTATGTTACTGTGCAGTTAAACTGCATGAAGTGCATCCAGTTATCTTTTTTCATTCTTCCTCCCTAGACACATACTATAATTTGGCTCCCTCTCCACTAAAACATTCCATGTTCTACGTTCAGACTTCTGTATCAGAGCTGCCCATAGTCTGTTTCAATAGCTCTGAAAACCTTTTCTTTCTAGGACCAAGCATTCGGTATGTTTGTGCTGGCATGGGGAGAAGAAACTTGTAAGCTTCAGAAGAGAGCTGTATGCTAAACAGCCACCTTGCACATCTTCAGCCAGGCTCATGTCTCAAGTTCTTCAAGCTATTCTCTGATGGCAATTGACTAATCTGCTACAGTCTCTGAAGGGACAGAGGAACTGAGCTTCCTGTGGACAAGATGTGGAGCATAAAAATATCACTGCTTTTAGCACTGAAACAAAAGCCAAAGGACTTAGCTTACCACAAGCATGGAAACTGAAAGGTCCTGCTAACTTGAGATGAAGGAGGTTGGGGTGGACAAAGCTGAGACAAAGTGAGTTCAGACAGGGAGGGCAAACAAGACAGCTTGTGTAGATGCCATGGTATGCCATCTCTTCTCTCTTCACTCTTTTCAAAACATAATGCACTTGCTATTAAAAAAGTTTTACAAGTGTTTTTTTCATCTGGACTTCAGCTATTGAGTATTTTGTGGAAATAATTTAATAAGGCTTAGAGGTGACCTCATCACTCTCTATAACTACCTGAAGGGAAGTTATAGCAAGGTGGGGGTTGGTCTCTTCTCCCAGGCAGTCAGCAATAGGACAAGAGGGCATGGGCTTAAGCTCTGTCAGGGGAAATTTAAGTTAGATATTAGAAAAAGATTCTTTACAGAGAGAGTAATCAGGCATTGGAATGGCCTGCCCAGAGAGGTGGTGGATTCACCATCCCTGGAGGTTTTTAAACTGAGATTGGATGTGGCACTGAGTGCCATGATCTCGTAAATGGACTGGAGTTGGACCAAGGGTTGGACTTGATGATCTTGGAGGTCTTTTCCAACCCGATCGATTCTATGATTCTAAGTATTAAAAATGAACATGCATAGAACTAATTTCTTAGAATAAATGAAAAGTGATCAAAGCCTCACTAGGTATAACTCAGCATACCTAGACAGGACCCATTATTCCTTAGTTGATTTTGTACTGATACATTTCAACAATGTACCAGAGATCCTGAATTCTAAAGAGCAGAAGCATTTGTTTAAGAAGTTAACTGCATAATGATCAACAGAATTTTGAGAATATACAGCACCATCTGAGTGTGCAGCTAGATCTTAAAGGACCCCTCAGGATATTATCATCGATTAGTTCCAAAAGCAAGAACAAGGCTGAACAGTTTCAAATCATAAATGTAAGAAATGGTTGCATTACTTAAGGCTATGGATATTGTGTACATAGACCTAGCTTAATGAACAGAAACAATGCGCGAGGCAAAAATACTGAAAAGATAGGATTATGAGAGGCTGGTTTTGGCAAAACATTACTACAGGCACTTCTGACTGTTCTGCTTGCTCATATTTAAATACGTAATGCAGTTAAGTCTACAAGTAAAGTGAAAATATGGGGAAGAAGCAGGGGAAACAGATCTGGTAAACATATCTATTCTCAGACGGAAAAGTTAAAAAGGGGTAAAGAAAGAGGGTTTGTAGAACAGTGAGAACAAATATCACACTGTATTTGCATTAAAAATTTCAGTGATCCTTTCAACATCAGAGGACTCCACCTATAAGGCATGACAATTAGCACAGAATTACACCTACCATATGCACACTGACATGGTTATCTACTGTCTATAAAATACAACCATATTTACTCAATATTACAACATAGTTTATAATGAACTTCACACAGCTTGTTAAATCCTGAAATTCTCTGCATAATACAGGATTTATCTGGTAGTTCTTGGAATATAGAGTGCTTCAGTTACATAAAAGTTTTGCAAATGCTTTCAAAAATTCTGTAACAAGCACAGTTTTTTCAAAATAAATGTTCTCATTAAAATCTAAAACAAGAGAAAGAATAACCATAGTAATAACAGTAAAAACTGATTTACCAGTTATATTCTCTATTCTGTTCAAATGTCAAGAGCAATATTGTATTTCAGATTTTTGAAAATTAAGTAAAATCTAGTCTATCAAAATAGTAATGGTCTTTGAACAGAGCAAAATCTTGACTAGTCAGTGGAACAATAAAAGGGAACAATAAAACCTCAATTTCCTAATAATATTACACACTGCAGACAGTTTGATAGCTATTTTCTTTACAAAAACACCCCTTATTCTCTTCCTCTGAAGAGCAGTTTTGAATCACAGTTCTGTACACACCTGTCATGCTTTTGTCAAGCATGAAAGGTCTAGTTTGATACAATTCAACAAACAGTTATACATACAATCCATCATCATCAGATTTGTCTTTTTCCAGTACATCAACTACAAACTGGTAACCAACAATTTACATACACTAAAGCAAAGACCTTTTCCAAAATCCAGCTTTGAAACCTCTGCCTGCAAGCACACATCTCTCTCCTCAAGGTGCATTTTCAAAATTATTTCACAGACATGCAGCTTCTGCTCTGAAAGCTAAATGCATAATGCAACAACCTACCTTCAAATTTGCACTCAGCACAAAGCTGATGGGGGAAAATTAAAAAATTATAAGCACATGACATCCAGTGGATTGTTTACGGTCCCACTTTCACAAAGCCGTGCCGGCCTTTAACTGAGGTCTAAATCCTGGTTCCTCAACAGAGGAATTGTGTGTGCTTTTAGTACACACCTTTTAAACTCAGTGAAGTTATGCTAGCCTACTCTATTTAAGGACTTGACCCCACACTTACCTAGATGAAAACTGCTTATTAGCTGTGTTAGGGACTACCACTCCAGTACAATGGCTAAAGGACCCCCATCTCACAACAAGGTTTGATTGTTGAGACCTTGTTCCCAGTGATTTACAATGATATAAAAAACATAAGTACTGAGCACACATCAATTTAAGCATCAATTTAAATTTAAACTAACTACTAGAGACATTTTTTATAAAAGTAATTGCAATAATTTGAATTGCCTAGCCCTGATTTCATATATCCGTATTTCTTAGCTGTGTGCTGAAGAGAAACCAGTGCAGCTTTGTTTTCTGTCAATTCCTCCCCAGGACTGCTGGGCTGCACAGGGCTCCTGGAAACAAAGCCCAACAAAGCATGCAAGGTGCAGCAGAATCTGGCAAGATTTGACTAACCATCCATTTCAGGAAAAACGCCCACTGCGAGCAGGGCAGTACATCAAAACTCAAAAGTAGATAGTGGCATGGTTCTTGCTTTGGGCCCTACCTTCAGGAGAGTAGACCTACATAGACAGTTTGCCATTTGTAAAGAAAAAAAAAAAAAAAGAAAAATAATAAATCAGTAACATAGATGAAGACAGGCAAATGTGATACTGTGTACCCAGCGACTGTATGGCATTGTAGACAGAAATATCCCAGACACCTTAAAAACAGTCACGTTGCTAGTAAACGCTTCTGAATGCAGAAAGGAGTGGTGTAACTTCTATAAGCAGGAGAGGAGTTCAGGCAGCAGCACTACCCCATATTTATATTTATATAACCGCATTTAAATCTCTTCAAATCAGTTAACCTAGTTGCCATTTATGGCAATGATGAAATACAACAAGTGGGTTACTTACTATAGTTTAAGTACTCTGAGTATTCACCATCTCTAAAATAGCATTGCAGTTGCTGCAATGTTTCAACAATGGTGCTTTGTCTTTCCTTTTAAAATGTCACTAAACTTGACATTAGAAAGTCTAACTCATTCCCATATCCTCAAAGTAGCCTGCCCTATTTAATTGTAGAACAGTGTTTGCAAGAGCAGCACTTCCATCAGCTGTCTTTGCAAATAAATGTGGCGTTTAGCCAGTGAGCTTGCTGACCAAGAGCCTCTCCCATAACAGAACATTTTGCACTGGCGACTCAGAGGTCATTGAATGACAGCTGCTTTCACTGACACAGCGCTCAAGTTGCTTTACTGTCCCTCATTCTCAAGCAGTATCTTACAGCAGGGGTGCCCAAAAGGCTGTAAACACAAGAATTCCTCTGAGACATGCCCCACCATTTGCAGTCCTAAACTACTTTTCTACAGGATTCCCCTGTATCTGCTCATGTTTCTTTGAAGCTGCTTGTGGCAACCTCCCCAGCATGCAACCCCTCAAAGATGAATGCTTCCAAATTACAAATAATCACAGGTGTGCAATGTAAATCTGAAACAATTTTTAGAGTCTTGTCTAAAGAGTGAGATTACTACCAGGAAAGCAGATAGCAAAGTCGATACACAGGTTTTTAAGTGCTATTATTTAATGTATCAGTGAGCTATAAAACTTTGCTAAAGCAAACTCCCCCAGAGGCGGTATGCCTACCAAGTAGAGTAAGTATTTTCCAAGTAGTGACTGCTACCAATTGATTCATTGTCATCTTTATTATTAAGTAAACATCTGTAAAAGCCAGACATGTTTTTAAAATACACTTTGCCTGTCTATAGCTTGCATTGATTCAGACAGTTTTCTGCAAGCTTACCTGAAACCTACACCTTCGCTTGTCTCTTCAGTGACAGTCAGCACAGTTCTTCCTCTGAATAGCATAACTACCACCATACTCAAAGACACTATTTAGAAAGCTGATGCACAACTTAAAATAGAAAAACAATTAAATTTTCACAGAAGATTTTACAGTAGAAATAAATACAGCAAGCAAACTGAAAATATTCGCTTAAGATTGCGTAGCATGGTTAGTTTTTAAAATTAAGGTAGAAAGATGCATGATGAAAAATGCAATACAATATAATAATCTGTCTGGATTTACCTATAATCCAAACTAGGGAATCTACTTTTGGACACCAGGCCACTAAAGTCACATTGTAACATTTTTCTGGGGACTCTTTTGCCACATACAAGCATGTTCTTGGAGTTCTAATTTTTCACTTCAGCCTTTCAATTACTGCAATACACTTAGTGAATTCCACCCACATACAGATAGATATTAGATTTCCCACTCATATGGTAGTAGAATTGGGAACAAATACGTATATGGAGCTCTCTTGGCATTCCTTCAAGATAAACAATAACAAATCATATAATTTCCTATGCATCTCCATTCTAACCATGTAACACAGAACAAAAATCCTAGCTCAGACCAATGAGAAAATTCCTGCTTAAGTGAATTCCATGTTCTTTTAAAAATCAAGATCCTAAGAACTTGCTAAGGCTAGATCTCAGGCTTCAATGGACTGTCTTCTGTTTGCAAGCTTTGATTTTAACCATCTGCAATGCACCAAACTAGTAGCAGCTTTCTTTCATTTCAATGTAAAAACAGAGCTAAAAGTAAAAAAAACCAATCTACACTATTTGAAAGAAAAAATATGAAGACTGTCAAATGCTTTCATATCATATCTCTGAGAAACAATTTCTTGTTACAGTAATAATAAGGAGGACTAGTATATACACGAAGATATCTTTTTATCATATTCTGACACTTGCTTAAGGACATACTGGAATTTTAACACTTCGTGCTTAGATAAAATACTTTGAATCTGTTCTGCTTCTGCCTAGAACGATTCAACAATACACCACATTGCCTTTTGGCTTCCTTCATTACTAGAACAACCAAAGCCGCTGCTGCGTTCAGCCTGTGCTGGATGGCTCCACACACAGCTCCTGCTGTAATGCTCTGCAGCACCAATATGGCCAAGGCACAAACATTCATTTTACTTCACAAAAAAAATACTCTGTAGCTACACGATCACTAAGGTAAAACCCTAACATTTGACTTAGAAAGTATTTAATGCATAATATCATAGGGAGAAGCTAGGGCTTCCTGACCCCATCAAAATCAGCAGCAAAACCCTCACTCATTTCAATGGAAACAAATACACCTTGACTGACTCTGAACAGACTGCATAATGCAAGACACAGTCCAATTTTGGAATACATTTTGTTAGACACACCTTTACCTCCAAGCAGAAAATATCAGTAAAAAAAAGCTCCCCTTGTTCAGTTTCAGTTCTTAGCTGGGATCTCAGGCTGGAGACATGCACAGTAAAAACAATCTACAATAAGAGAGCCACAAGGAGAAAGTTCTTTTGAAGACCACATAAACACACTTCACAATGCTGGTGGCCTCTAGCCTACAAATTGGATCCACAACCTAATATGTTTTGTTGTTTTATTTCAATTCAAACACAGAACTTGTATTATATCAGAAAGCCTGAGGAAAGTTTTAATGATTCTACACAGCGACTCCCCCTCACCCCTGTAATCTCCTGGCCAGAAAGAGAAGCAGAACTTTCAGCAGGCATCAGTCACTGCCAGTGTTAATGTAAGATTACACACAGGTCTGTTTACTTCAGAGGCTTTAAAATAACAATTAATTCTGTTTCTCACATATCCAATCATATTGGTTCTTGGTGATACAGTTCAGCAGACACTTTCTTAAAAAGAGCAAGTCTCATTTGTATTCTGTTAATCTCTCCTACAACCCTTCAGAAGAAATATTACTTTAATTTTATACCTTCCCCAATTTTTCAAAAGCCTGTGGTAGCTCATGAAGAGCAGATGAAACCTAATGCCCATTAGTGGCAAACTCCCATAGGGTAAGTTCTTCCTCAGTCTTTCTCACATCAGACTCTCGAGCTGCAGCGTGATTGTCCAATTACTATGAGATCTCTCTCCTTATTGCCAACAGAACAAACAGGTTTATTAACAGCCATTACTCATTTTTTACAGTAGTTGTGAGGCAGCAGAGTGCTGTTTGCTAAGTGTGAACAGCAGTAATAGTTTGTATCTATGCAGAGATCATGTCAAATACAGTGAAGAATGGGCTTCACAGGTGATGAGCAGTAAGTGGGCTTAGTGTGACTATTAAAAAACTCCAGCAATTTCAAATTACATTAACAATGCAGTTGTTACACACAAAAAAATCAGCAATTATTATGTAATTTAGATCCAAAAAGGATTAGGGTGCTTCATTATTGTGCCTCTTTTTACACTCCAAAGACACAAATACTTTTTTTTTCCCTCTACTGAAGGACTTAAGAAGTCTTTTAAAGCTTTAAGATAACCAGAAAATTGAACTGTACAGTAGCTAAATGTAGCAAGCACTGATTTAGCTGATGTCAAAAAAGCAGTTAAATCTTTTGTCTCCGTCAGTGAGAGAATGACTAACCAGTCCAGAACTAAAGTCTTTCACATACTCAGATGACATGTTAGCTAAAAACAATGTGGCACAGATCAATACTCAGCTTTAAGCATCACAACAATTAAAAAACAATACAGTAAATCAGGGAGAATGTTAATTTTCAACTTTAGAAGCAAGTTATTCCACTACTAAAAATGTGCAGTAATTCTGCCATTAAATGTTCAACAACCACCTGGTTGAAGTCGAAGTATTCTGACATTGGCAAGCAGGTTCTAACTCCACTGCCTTTCTAAGGAGGGCTCTCCTCTTAAAAAGCCCACCCTGATTTGAGCTGTCACTCTGCACAGTAGCTGTGTATTTAACACCAAGTCATACTGCTTAGGGGTACCAAGGGATTGTAGGTGGCAAGACCTGCCTTACATTCAGCCCTAGTTCTTACATACCCACAGAAAGGGGAAGAGCCCTTTTTCTTTCCAAGACTCACACCCAGCATCCTCATAGACCACATAAAAAGTTTCTCAAGAATGAAAACTAATACTCATTAAGCATTTTAAAGTGCGTCATCCACCACTCTAAACACATACAAGCTTTCCAGAAAACTGTTCTTACACCTGTCATTTTGACTACTATTTCTACTGCTACATCAGATATGGGATCCCATTCAGTGTACTTGTACAGACAGGACACACAAGCCAGATCTCATGACTTCACAGTGTTGAAGTCTGCAATCATGGGCTTCTGCACACTTTGGCAATACTGATTTATTCTAGTCTTAATTTTCAATAAAATTTTCCCTTACTCATAAGCACTAGGCCGTTTCAACACTATTTAGTCCAACTAGCCTTTTACATAATCTTTTTTAATATTTAAGGTATCATCTTTAAAAATACGAAGTGGGGAGAAGAAGCCTTTTAATTCTGAAATAGAAAGATTGCAGCATTAACTTTTGTTTAAGCTTAAAACCAGTGAGAAGCTAGATAAGTAAAAGACATTTTTATTTTACCTGATACACTGTTTACAACACACTGGACAACTTTTTTCTTAGATATCAAAGGGTGGAAATATACCAGAAGAGACACCTAAACTCCAGAGCAAAGGGAAACATGAATGAGTATGTCCTTCCTTTTCTTGTCTCTCAGTTCCAGCTGCTGCATATTTCCCATCACAGACATAGAGTGCTTTCAAAAACATAGCTGTCTAGAACTATTGGATAACTACAAATCACCTGAAAACACCTGATCCTCTTGAAACTGGCTCCTAGGCCATTTATAGCACTGAAAATGAGATTCTCTGTTCATGGTACAAGTAGGCTTAGTCAGACATCCCTGGCTCGAAGCTCCTCGACAGCATCCTCTCCCCAGGCACAGAACCCCACAGAAGGTCTTCCCACAGCTTTGGAAGGCAGCTGTTGCTGTAACCCTTTTCACAGCAACGTGGGTAGCAAGTCTGAGCCACAGACCTGGATATGACATTCAAATTTTTACCAGGCTTTGGGTAATTCTCACTTAATCCCTTCTTTAAACTGCCATGGATATGTGGAGCTTCTTTACACTGTCAGCCTCTCCTTCCCTCATGCAAATTTTTCAAGGATTGGTAGCTTCACTGACTCCTGAAGATACCTGCCATGTAAAGGAGTTTGGCCTATCATTTAGCATCCTTCCTCTTTGCCCTGCAATTACCTCCAAATGACAGCACAACAATAACAGCAATTTGCTGTTATGACTAGCATATAATCAGAGAACTAAACTCACAGGAAGGAGAAATTCAGGGAGAAAATCTGCTACCTCTCATTTCAGACCATCCATCAGCCTACCCAGAAACACAACAACAAAAGAGCACTACAATACCCAAATAGAAAGAGCCTTTCACTGTTTGTCAGAGTACAAGCCCCTAAACATGCAAAGACACATTATTCTGAGCCCAGAGGCAGGGATGTCTTCCTGACGACACTTATCTGCAGCACAGCTATAGTTGTTATTGTTATAGGCAATTACATTTGTGTTAACTCGTGCCAGACATTGGCTATCTGGGAATTTAAGGAGGCAAGCTTCCCAAATCAAGCACTGACAGAAACACCATTTCTGATCTTATTTAAATGCACAGGTGAAAATGCACTTCAGTAATTACCTTTCCTCTACAGGTCAGGAAATCCATTTTCCTTGCTTAAAAATCTATTCCAGTCCTCACCATAAACTAAGAAGTGGCAATTAAGTAAATACTATCAAGAGTTTAACTCAGAAATAAAAGATGGTAAGTCTTTGTGTACTATTCATTATTCCAAAAATTACTGCAAATGGTCACAGTCATCTCTTGTGCTCATATTCACACATAACATCAGAAAAGAATCTGAAATGAAGGCAAAAGCACGCAGTACAGTCCATTTTGAAAGACATACATAAGGAACCATTTCCAGAGTGAGGAAGGTTTCAGGAACAACAGTAAATGTAGACAAAAAGTATCAGGATGCAGCAGAAATAGATGCAGATAAATCTACATTTTCATTTGTAGATCTGTTTTCCATGGCTTGGTTATAGCAAAGAATGTGATTAGCCCACAGCAAAACTCTAATCTATAATTTGGAACAATTCAGTGAGACCTTACACAGAGACCACTTTTTTGTCATGTATGGCAAGCAGTGCTTTAGCAATAATGAGGCAGGTAAGCCAGACTGAGTTGTAGACAGTATCTTACAAATCATAACCCACATGCCATTTTTGGATGTCACCAAAACATCTATAGGATAAACTTAAGATGTGTTCACATTGAAGTGTGAATAAGTATCTGTACATACAAAACACAGCCCTCCTAGTCCACCTCTTAGCATGCAAGAAAATGGGGGGTTGACTTACATCAGACTCTTGTCTGGTGAGAATCAGGGTGTTAAATACAAGGTGAAATCTAGAATTTATAGCACGGTACTCGAAAATGGACAGATCTTTATCATTGCATCTTTTATTTTTCCCTGGCAGCATTTCTTCAGTTGCATTTTCTTTGTATGTTATAAATATTTATAAATATATATTTCTTTATGTATTATAAAGTTCTGTTTACAGTGGCATTTACTTTTCAAATACTACTTCTTACTGCCTTCCTGAAAAGCCTCTACCCTTGCTGAGACTAACCTATTTTAAACATGCATCAAGTTTTAGCACAATTTATCCCCAACATGTTTGTCTCCAAATTCTTTTGGGATAGGATACTTGGGAATGAACAAATTTTAAGGTAGAAAGACAAAAAAGAGGTCATAGAATGGTTTGGGTTGAGAGGGACCTTTAAAAACCATCTAGTTCCAACTCCCCAGCAATGGGCAGGGGCACCTTCCACTGGAACAGGTTGTTCAGGGCTCCATCCAATCTGGCCTTGAACACTGCCAGATATGGGCCATCCACAGCTTCTCTGGGCAACCTGTTCCAGTGCCTCACCACCCTCTGAGTTAAAAATTGCTTCCTATTATCTAATCTAAACTTCTCATCTTTCACTTTAAAATCATTCCCCCTTGTTAAATCACTATCTGCCCACATAAAAATTTTCTCTCCGTCTTTCTTGTAAGTTCCCTTTTAGGTACTGGAAGGTGCTACAAGGGCTCCCCAGAACCTTTTCTTCTCTAGGCTGAACAACCCCAACTCTCAGCCTGCCTGCATAGCAGAGGTGCCTCAGCCCTCTGAGCATCATCAAGAGGTGTTGTGCTTCTGCACATTTCAAATCAGAGATAATTGGTTTCTTATGCCATGCTGTTCCCACGGCATGTCAAAACACATCCAATCAGTATGTCCAGCATCTTTGCAGAAGAGCATTTCTCACACTCAGTAACAGTATAGAAACAAAAATGGAAGCATGATTTTTTTTTTCCCATGAACAGCAGCAGGTCTGTTCTAATTTACAAAGTGACAAGTTTCTTTGTGGAATACACTGCCAAAGTCACTTACCAAAATGTCAAAATTTATATAGGATTTAGTTACATACTATCTATTATTTCTGTAGTTTCCACACCATTGCTCTTCCACTAGGATATTTTTTCCATGTTGAAGTAATTTGCAAGTTTCAGCAGTAGCACAACTTTTTCCAGTTGCACAACACAATTAATGCCCGCACCTGAAAAGCTGTATGGCAGGCATCAGCCCTGGCTAATTCTTTAAAAGCACTTGCAAGTTTCCAGCAACACTGGAGAATTCTGGTTCTCTCTCAGAATTCATTACCTTGCTTTTAACCGTGGTGACAAAACCTAAATTTTAATTCCTCATGACTTAAGGTAAAGCAGGCATTAAAAACTAAGTTCATGTGCCACTGAACTATTATCCTCTCTGGAAATCAGGACCTCAGAGACTCCTTTTCACAGCTATAATAAAGCTTTTGAATAGCAATACATTTATCATGCATTTATTAGCTATGCAGCTGCATATTTAGCAAACTGATGATACAGTGGTTTCATATTACCAGGGTAACACATTCAACACCTGTATATGTCTTGAGACAGCAAACAAGACTGATAATTTTTTGACTGTCTTGATTAAACGTGACTTAGGGAGAATCTACTATAAGGCTGATAACTTTTTTAATTAAAAGTCTTTTGTTGTAGGTTTGAATAGACAACTTAGTTTATTGTTTAGTACCGTAAATAGAGAGGTAGAAGATTTGGTTCTTTTAATTCCTGCTTTGCTTTTCAGGTCTAGAGAAACTTTAGACTCACTGTGGTATCTTTCTTACCTTTCTGACTGAAAGCTTTTCCACCTGCTGTATTCACAGTGAATTATGTCAGCATGTACTGATTATAAGTGACACTGGTCTGGAGGGATCGGATCAAAAGCTTTGTTATGCTCAAAGGACACCAGGTGGTGGTGGGTGACCCCTAAGCAGCATATTTGCATTCCTACATTGTGATATTCATGTTGCCTTTCTCTTCAGACTACCCTTTATCCTTCAAGATCTGCACTGATAAAAGCTTTAAGACATTACAGTAGCACTAGCTGGGTCTTCAAAAGCCTAACCAGCATAATACCCTGTTTCTGACAGTATTCTCAAGTGGACACCAGCAAGAAGGGTAAGAGTGAGCCAAGCATACAAAAGCACTTTTTTCGGAGTGGTGTCCCTAATGCCAGTCAGCAGGTAACTGGTGTACTCATATCATCTGGATTGTTCTAGCCCACTCCATTTCCCAACCTGGCCCTTAAAAGCCCTTATAAGCTTTATCAGACTTCCCTCTTTGAAAACAGAGCCTGGTATAAAAACCTTATTTCTACCAGCTTAAAAGTAGCAACTGCATTATTAACACTTAAATTTGACGCACTCTAGTAAAGTTGTTAGGAACACTCACATGAAAATCCTTGTATTCACAAACTACAAAAACCTACTTAGCATCTTAAGGAAACACCGTATCACTGTTCCTAAGGCTTCACAACATGAGCCATTTACTTTCCCCCTTTTTTGTTGGTGTTACACCTTTAGAATGTAGAATTTTTCTTCCTCTCACCAACACGGATGTTTGGGAGGCGGGGTCAAAGAGATCAGGGGCTTTTGGGACACTTCCATTTATGGCAAGGGGGAATGGGACACCTTTGCTTCGGACCAGGAGCTGGCTCATCTCGGCGTGGCCTCTGCCCATC
>VXBX01004297.1:76292-132819 GCA_013400415.1 Scytalopus superciliaris | reverse complement strand
GGGTCCTGACCCCAGGAGCACCCTGGGAAGGTTTTGGGGAAGGGTCTGGGCCAGCCCCAGCCATACAAGGCAAGACCCTTCAAAACTGGCAACAGTGAGGCAGGTATATACCATATAAGGGAATGCTACCCTGTTGCAAGCAGGGACCAATCAGGGATGGGTTACAAGGCAGGAGCGATGGAACATTCCAGCAGGAACACACAGTGAAACAAAGGGAAAACATACAGAATGATAAAACCCTCAAACTTGGTACACAGTTCAACTACAAACAGTCTTATACTAAGGGTCCATATAAACACAGCAAGCAGCTCTCAGAGCTCAGGCAGTCACAGATCTGTGCTGCCTTCCACAGCTACTCTCTATTCTCTCTTCCAGCAGTCATCTACATGGACTTTCTCTAAGGCCTTTGATACATAGTATTCTTTCTGCTAAATTGGAGATTTGAGCATAATATTGGATGGGTAAGGAAATGGCTGGTTGACTGCATCAAAAGTTGCAGTCTACAGCTCAATGTCCACATGAAGATCAGTAAAAAGTGGTGTCCCTCAGGGGTTCCTACCCTGGTATATTTATCAATAACCTGGAATGTGGAATGGACTGCAAGTTTGCAGATGACTCCAAGTTGACTGGTGCAGCGGATTTGCTAGAGGGAAGGGGAGGCAAGTCAAGGGTCTTTCTTGATTCATGCCCTCTACTGCGGCCTTTCAGTACTTAAAGGGAGTTTATAGGAAAGGCAGGGAGAGACTTTTTACCAGGGCACGTGGTGACAGGGACAATGGTTTTAAATGAAAGAGGGTAGATTTTGATTTAGTGTAAGAAAAAAATTATTTGCTATCAGAGTGGTGAGACACTGCAGTGTATTTCCCAGCGAAGTTGTGGATGCTCCATTATTGGAAGTGTTCAGGGCTCAGGTCAAGGTCAGTCGGACAGGGCTCCTAGCAATCTGAAAGATGTCCCTGCCTATGGCATGGAGGTGAGACTAGAGGATCTTTAAAGGTCTCTTTCAACCCAAACCATCCTATAATTTGGAAATCAAGGCTTGGCATTACAGAATAGGAGACTGCATGTGTTCCGTGTGCTTAAACTCAGCTCTTAAGCTTGATAGCTTATGTAGATTTAGTCAATAAGTCAGTGACTAACACTGATAATATCAAAGGGTATAATTGAAAGAAATTAGAAATTTCAGCTATTACAGTGTCTGTTTTTTATTTGAGAGTGTGTCACACAAATGTAGGTATGCATGGTTTAAATGCAAATATACAAAGGTGAGATGAACCTATCAGCTCCCCTAACCCCAGGCTCTTTGTGTGTGTTTAGTACTCCTGGAAGGGGATGGATACTGCCTTGCAATGTGCATTTCTGTAAGAGCCAAGTATCTTTATGCCTAATTAGTGAAATGGCATTTCCAGTGTTTTGCCTTCCTTATAATTTTCCCAGAGTTTTAAATCAAACTCAATTTTTGATCTGAAAAAAATTTTTGAATACTCTATCACCACTTTTTTATTTTTTAAGCCTTTATGTGCCATTAGGTTGAAAACTAACATCAACCCACAAAGTTTATGTCTAATCAGGAGGTTTCAGCAAAATTTCATTTGAAAAAGGATTCAGTTTTATCTTGTAGACAATCTAGAATGACTTCAAACAGAATAGAGGTAAAATGCATGAAAAGATACCTGCCACACTTACAGCAGTATTCTGTTTCCACTGAAATAAGACATGTTATAGAAAGCTACATGGACAAAAAAAAAAGGAGGAAAATAGAGTAGAAATTGACTAAGAAAAGTAAGGAGATGATGGACCACATATTACCCACAGGTCAAGAACTGTCAGATCACTATTAGCAGATGAAATGAAGTACAGGCAGGCATGAAGTCCTCCCAGCAGCCACCAGTGCCAAAAGGCATCTCAGAAAGAAATCCACACTAACACTATGGCAGTTACTTTTTCCACTGACCTTGACAAAATACACTAAGCTGTTTGCACTGTCTGCCATGAGAGTATCATTTCAGAAAGACAGAAAGAATTACTTGTGACTCCCAGTACTGCAAATCAGGCAGCAGGAATACTATTGAAAAGCCTCGCTACATGAAGATACTTAAAGACAGTGGTAAACTTGCTGTTCATCACATTGGCCTTCAACTCCTCCTTATGTCTTATTAATACTGAGGGTGAGAAGAGGGGGAATAAATTTCAAATTCACTACTGCAGAAATATTTTTTTTCTGATGAGAATGTAGTTAATCCTGGACAAAATTCTGAGTGTTATAAACAAAATAATATTGTCCCAAAGGCCAGACTTTACACACAAAACTGTGCTAGCTTTTTTTTTTACTTTTTTTTTTATTTTTGGTCCAAGCATCAGAGAACAATTACTCAATTAACATTATGTCATTATTCCATATTCACATTTTCTGACAGAGAATGTTCTATCATATTAGCTACTAGTGCATGAAATAAAGATATTTCCACATCCTGGGAGCAAAATAGTTAAGTTCAGTACACTTGCTCATATAATAAATAAAAAATGCAGATACCACTGTGTTAATTATTTATACAAGGCAATGTTGCTTTCCTATGCATATCATGATAATCAAAAGGAGGAAAAAAGTCCCATCAAAATCCTGTCCCATATCTCATACACTATATGGTCTTAAAACCAACTCAGTGAAAGTCATGGGGATTTGCCTACACATATAGTCTTACGGCTCTGGGCACTGAATGTACATGACTGTTGAATCTTTAGAAATGTGATTCAGTTACCAGTTAGCAAAACACTTCTGAGACTGAAATGAACAAGTAGCAATACTTTTATTTGACTTTGGATTTTCATTTAGGCAGATTCTCCAAACTGCTCTTAGTGGTCTCCAAACTCTCCTTACGTGGCATTCCAGAGACAGAATTTTTCCATTTCCACGGAACATTTCTTTACTTATTATCCATCTTTCACTATTGCAAAACAATTCAAAAACTCAAAGAAACCATCACCACAACAAAACAGCAACAAAGAAACAAACGACAAACAAAAAGTCAAAAAATCCCACCTCAGCAGCATTTCATTAGCTATTGGAATATGCAACTCAAATGTTTCCACAATATCCTTTCCATAACTCCCATTTTCCTAACAATTTTAATTTTTTTTTAGTTGACCTAATTTATAAATCCTATCAAACTATGGAAATTGTGAGAAGCAAAAAAAAAGAAAAGGCAATAAAAATATGAAAACTACTTTTCTTGCTGTATGCATGTTCTTCATTCATGTATTCTTAGAGTTAATGGAAAAAGGACAAATTACATCAAACCAGTATAAACTGCAATCTTCAACAATAATCCTCAGAAGTCCATTGTGACTTATGTCAAGATAAATATGTTCAGCCACAAATCAAAGACACAATATTTTTTGCTAGTCTGGTCTATCAGCCATGGAAGACACATCTAATTCTATAATATTATGAGACATTTGGCTCTAGAAGCATCAGTGCTATTCTACTTCTTACATTATGTTTTCAAAACTTTGATCATGTCCTAATGGAGAGCTGTCATCACAATATCTGCAACAATCATAAATGATTTCATATTGTTAACTCAGAAAAAAAAATGCTTAAGTTGCCAATGGCTTTAAAAGTCTAGTGTGTTGATAATACATCACAGACACCTGGTAGTTTTGCATAATTTTTTTTTGAGCAATTTTAAAATATTTGCAAGCTTGAAATAAGTTTTCATTTAAGCTAAATATTGTGTCTGCATTTCAGCCTGAACACAAATTGCAAAGCCATTAAAAAATAGTTTCTTCAGATACTTTTGTAAAAGAAAAAAACCCAAACCTGTGAATGAGCTTAGTTTCTATTGATTCAATAATGCAAATAAGAGAAGATTCAGAGGATTTTCAAAACTCAATTTCCTCATTTTTTTCCCAAATTTATATTTTCACATTTAGGTCACTAGGTATTTATCCGTTTTGTTTCTGGAAAAGTTTGCAATGTTCCTGTACAATCAGATGCTGATTTAGGGTTTGCCCAGGGCAAATAAATAAATAAATAAAATAAATAAAATATTCTGTTTTGGAAGGGAAATACTTCAACTCTTTAGCATTGGTTTTGTAATGAACCAGAGAAAAAAAATGTACTTCTGTGGAAAAATCAGAATAATAACCTCATGGTTAAAGCAATGGGCTAAAGAGAGGCACAGTTAGACATTAGTAATGATCTAATTTTATCTGAATTTGGTTAGTCTCACTCTGAACATGACTGGGTCTCTCTCTGAGAACTTAGCAGTATATCTGTTTACCTAAGGATGGCCTGCAGTTCAGGAGGGACATGTGTGTTACCACTTTTCTCCCACTCTCACAAACTAGATCTTAACATGATCATAAACTTATCATTAAATGTTTAAGAAAATTTAAGTCTCAGCAGAAAGATAGAATTTTAAATGCTGTAAGGTTAGATGCAGTGAATAAGAGAATCAGACACCAAAATTCTGACTCACATAAAATTTACCTTTCTCTTCAGAATTTTTTTCTAGTGATTTTAGTAGAAATATTTGTGTATGGGTACCATTATCAAATATCCAGGAAATTTTTACACCAAAGGCATTAATTTCATAACAAATAGTTTCCTGCATCATCATATTCTTTACTTCTATTGCTGATCCTTGTTTCATATTGTGTTCTGCACTTCATCTTTGGCGGACTGAGACACATTTTCTTTGTATAGTGTATAAGCATTAAAAATCAACTTAAGGCTCATGCATGAATAATACAAGAAAATTACAAAATATGTCCCTGGACATAGTTCAACAGATGAAGTAATAGCTTGAGTGCTGCAGAAAAAAAAAGAAATTTCATCTCAAAAGAAAACTATTTTTTGCTAACAAAAGAAATCACTGCAAATGAACATAGTTTTACAAATTTATCTATCAGCAAAACCACCTATCTGCACTTTTTTTTTTTTTTTTTTTTCAAATTTGCCAGAAGGGATCATTGTCTCATTCTGGTTCAAAGTGAACTCTATATAATGTAAGTCAATTTCACCTTATTTTATCATCTTTTCTTTTAAATAAATGCTTTTTATCTCTTATTACATGTGGCATTTTCAGCACAGTGAATACTTCTCATGCTGATGATAGGAAGGCACAAGGGAGTTGACTCAGAATATGGAGGCAATGAGCTATCAAAAATTATGCTAACTCACGTGTTGGAACCAGGGTTATCTTCTTGCTCTGCATTTAAAGAAAGAGAACTTCCTCTCTACTTCTACCTCTGAAACAGAATAAAAGTTGAAAAATCAATTTGCAAAACATCATTGTGGGATCAACTAAGATTTTTGACTTTATGGACAAATACTTACTGGTACTGTTCACTACTTTTTTGGCACTTGTGAAAGTTTAGTCTTATGTTTGAGATTGTTGCTGAAAAGAAAGAATTGTCAAACCCATTCTTGTCCTTTATTTCATGAAGTACTAAACTTTATCTTACCTGTACTTTTTATTTTGTACATTTATTTGCTTAACCATGCTATGACCAAAATAAAAGATTCTTACAACATAGGGAAAAAGTGAGATATTCTTGAGATGTTAAGGGAACCTACTTGCAGCAGTGAGCAGATTTATAGCCAAACCCAAAAATGTAGAGAGAAAAATGTTTTACTAGGGCCTTGAAAGAAACTATGCAGAGAATACAAGTTACTCTACTAAGAAACAAAGCTAGAGTTCTACCATGAAAAAACAGAGAAAAAAAGTGTGTGGGAGAAAGACATATTCAAACATTTCCAGTATAATCTGTCTGAAACAGAAATTCTGATATTTTTCCTATGTAAAAGTCTTTTAATAAATTTCTATTCTAAAATCATTTACATCTGAAGTGGTCTTCAGTGTTTTTCATCGCCAGACAAGTTGGGGTTTTGTTGAAATAACAACTATAACAAAAATAAATTATAATAATTAAAAGCAAGTCAATGAAATGGCTAAAAAAAATTATTTTTCTTTGTCAATATAATACTGTAATTAAGGTACTCTCTGAACTAAAACCTGTCAGATAAGTGTTCAGTGCTTGTTACAACTATAGTGTGGATAAGTATAAATAAAAATATTTCCTAGTATCATTATGTTTTTGCATCTACATAAACTAGGTCGGTTTTAAACAGAACAAAAATAATTAGGCTGACTTAGAAAAGAGAACCTTTGAGGCAGCTGGAGTTGCCTGGAATGCATGCACTCATTTTTTCCTCTACATAACGTTTTCTGTATTTTCCAAAGTTTCAAGACTATATTCTTACTTTCTTACTAATAACTGTTGTTTCTGTCAAGAATTTTTCACCTTTCTCAGAAAGTTAATATCTTCTGACTCCCCCCACCCCACCATCTACAACCCAAACTAACAGATAAACAGAGAGACACTAAGGAACTAACAATCTTAAAGTAACAGATTATGTTGGGGAAAAAATTAAAAAATGAAGAAAAGGTCATAAATTAAATTATATTTAGAATTAAAATAGTGGATCTACTTTTTTTTTTTTTAATTTAGTGGCACTACGGTGAGGCTTATCATAGTTTAGATCTGAAATATTTGCTTGGGTCTTATTTAAATGTATTTAATTTAGTAGGCTATTTTACATGCTGCTTACCTGTCACCAGAGTTGTGGTTTAGAAAAGCTGCTTAAATGTTAATTGATGCCTAAAACAGATAAAGATTCATAAATTGTATTTTTTCCTTATTACTCTTGTAGTCATGATGTGAAGTTACTTCATTGCCTTTTTCAACATTTCCTAAATTGTTTCTGAGTTATGAAAACCAGCCAAAAGTTTATCAAAGGTTAATAGGTTTGATAATAGCTTACCATAAAGAAACTTTTGGTGAAAAAAAAGCCTGCATTTCAAAGTTCAAAAGGATTTTTTTCCTTTGATTTCTATTTTCCAAAATAAAAGCTCTCTATAGGTATTTAAAAAGTCCAGAACACCTTCTACAACCTTAGTGTATAGGGTAGTTGACTATCTGAAGTGGATCTCAGTCATGTTTTCCTTTTGTTTGAGTTATTTACCTTCCCACTGAGGGCCCTTCAGTAATACAGAATGAATTTCTGTTGAGTCAATCTGTTTCTCACCCTGAGGAAGCAAAAATAACATGTGTCTTCCAAAATGAAACTTTCCCCATGTGAAAGCCTGATGAAAAAGGCTCTAGGTTGAACAGCCCAGAAGTTTTATAGATTCCTAGGAGAAAACAGACCCAAAATCCTTGAAAAGGATTTGAAGAAACAGCCAGAAATCACAGTTACTAAGGTTTCCATTTAAGGCTAGGTTTAATAATGTCAGAACAGCAAAATAGGTCTTTGATACTATTCTTTAAGAATGAGTCTTTTAGTTAACCACAAACTTGTTACAAAGCCTGTCTTGTAAAACCAGATTCCTGACACCACCAAGCAAGCAATCTTGTTTTGAATATAGGCTGGTCAACAGGCATGTTTTGAGAGTCAGTCGTGGGGAAGAAACAGTCCTTCCCAGCTTCTTGGTTTGTTATAATGCTGCAGTCATGCTGTATCACTCCAAGACATCTATTCAGCTGAGAGATTGCTGTCATTCTCCTTTGGATGATTTTCTGTCTGCCTGCACTGTGGCCTGTCACACTCCCATTCTCATCTTGAGAAGACTGAAAACCTCTGCTTGTTCCTTTCCTTCCTTGTGCATTGTTCTTGTACACTATTACTCGTTTTACTGTGTTGTCTATTTCTTTTCTTCAAAGGGTCTTTCTTTTAATCAGTACTCTGAAAACTAATAATAAACCGTAATTTTGCTACTAAAAGACATGTTTAAAATTATATAGCTCCTTTTTATGGTTTCATAACTTTGATTATAAATGAAAGAGAGTATGTAAAGACGGTTCCACAAGAAATGCATAATGAAGATACTAAAAAAGACCCAACTTTCTGTTACATGAGTATTTATATTTGAAAGTGAAACTTCTAAGTAAAATAAGAAGCATAATAGTATTACATTTTATTTAATTATTAGTTCCTCCTTCATTTCCCAATCCTGTTTGTGCATGTGGCTTTCTTTTTCAGGGGAAGGGGGTTGTGTTTGCATATTTTTTTTTTCTTATTTTCCATAGTCAACATTGAAGTATAAAAAATGATAATGAAGGGAAACTAGAAAAACAGAGCATGCCCTGGCAGCCAGGAGAGCTGGCTGTGTCCTGAGGGGCATCAGGCAAATCATCACCAGCATGTCAGGGGAGGGGATTGTCCCGCTCTGCTCTGCACTGATTTGGCCTCACCTTGAATATTGTGTGCAGTTTTGGGCACCACAATATAAGAAAAATACTAAGCTCTTAGAAAAGGGATATGGACAGTGAAGGGCCTTGAGGGGAAGCCATATGAGGAGCGGCTGAGGTCACTTGGCCTGTTCAGGCTGGAGAAGAGGAGACTGAGGGGAGACCTCATCGCCGTTACAACTTCCTTGTGAGAGGAAGAGGAGGGGCAGGCACTGATCTCTTCTCTGTAGTGACCAGTGACAGGACCTGAGGGAATGGCCTGAAGTTGTGTCAGGGTGGGTTAGGTTGGATATTGGAAAAAGGTTCTTGCCCCAGAGGGTGGTTGGACAGAGTTCAAGAAGTGTTTGGACAATATTTTAAGGCACATGGTGTGACTCTGGGGGATGGTCCTGTGCAGGGTTAGGAGTTGGGCTTGATGATCCTTGTAAGTTCCTTTCAACTTGACATATTCTGTCATTCTGTGATTTAGCAAAATGTAGTATCATCTTTTTTTAGAGGGAATAGAATATTTGAGTATAGTTGTTCATTTACCCAGAAAATACATTTGACAAACTCTTGCTCATTTTAATTTGACTTTTAAAACAACTTTCAAATTAGATATTTCAAGTAACTTTAAAATGCTAATTAATTGTGTTGATGAAAATACTCCAAGGTAAACTGTTTGAACCATTAGGTAAGGAGGCTACAATAATTTTTCAGAATACTAGTGGCAGCAAAGGAACAAGTAGAACCAATGGACTTTGTAGTTAATTACTACACCCAAGAAAAATATATACATAGGACAATAAGTAAGAGAAGAAAGGAGTGCACAGGAAAGAATCAGAGAATGAATATTTGATCTAGTCTGATGTAGTAAACAGTTGACTAAATATGAGAAAAGGACTTGATGACAAGTTACAGAAAACTGTGAAGGATTCTGTAAAAGAAAGTTCCATCAGTATTTTTGTGCAACAGTTTCTATAGCAGACAATTGTAGAATGGATGACTTATGGTAGTTGTGCACAACAGCTTTTGTTATCAAAATGAACAAATATATATGACTCTTGACTAATTTTAAATGGCTTCAGTTTACGAATCTGCAGAGAACAAAAGCATAAACTGTTTATTATGGGAAAACAAATTTTGATTGCCTTTCTGAATGTGCAATTGTTCTCTAAAGATTACGAAATTTCATTTATTTGTGTATTTATTTTTTTAAAAGTTTTTCTATTAAAATTTAGAAAGTCTAGTGGGAAAAATACTAAAAATATTGTACTCTAAGCAACAAACATAAATGAATCCCACATGGTCAGCTTGCTTTCTAACAACCTTAATTTCAGGTAAACCTTACTATGCTGAGATCACTTTGAAAGCCCAACAGCAATCAATTCAAACAACTAATGCCCTGTTCTGTCCTGGAAGGACAGAAATTACTTCCATTGATGTAAATCCAAAGCTTTCATTGGTTAAGAACTTACTTGGAATTTATTCAGAGATATATTAAACCAAGGAACATATTAATCCATGCATATTTCCTCAAAGTACCCTTCAACTGGATGGCTACAGAACAAGCAAGGTACTACAACAGGAAGCACTTTTGGCATTCTCCTTTGAAATCCTCTAATCACAGAGTACAGCATGTGAGATTGTAAGACTAGAAAGACTGCAGAAGGAGTGTGACTTTAATCTCTGTTAGGTCACTTGTACAATGACATGGAGGAACTCTCAGTCAAAAGCCTGGGGGAATTCACCAAGCATTCTTCACGTTTCTAATCCAGGAAGAGGAAAACAGTTTTTGTCATCTTTCAGTTATAACCTAAGTTTAGTATTTTTTTAAATAAACAAGATGACTGGAGAATTGAACTAGTACCACATGATTTTGTCCATATTTTACAATCCTGGTGTGTTCATGAGGTTAATGCATATTACGTGGCATGTATAAAGCAACTAATGAATTAGCGTATGATACAAAAAAATATCCAATATGACTTCTTAATGAAAACTCAACAAACACCAGTTAAAGAGAATGATAACACAAAGGAATAATTAGATTCTTGTCAGTATCATGTTTGATATTAAATTTTATAGTAAAAAAATTGCTGTGTTTCTTGTTTTTAAGTGATATGACTGGACTTCTGTGGGAGTAGGCAATGGTCTGTTTCTTTCACCCAGTAGTAGCTGGAAATGTCCTAATTTAAAATTAAACTCTTTAATTATGAAAAAAAAAAAAACAAACAAACAAAAAACCACACCAAAACTTTGTAAGAAAAATCTGATACATTGATTCTGTTGAGGAAACATTTTATAAATAAGATCAAAAATAAGAATATGAAATCTTGTAAATAATTAGGGGATAAAAAAGAAACAAACAAAAAGCATCACTGAAAACCACAACCTAGAAACCTAAGACAATTTTATTGATGGATTGTTCATGAATATTGACAATACTTTTTGCATCTAGGCTTATACTATTGAAATTTTCTTGAGGTATCATATATGTTTGGAAAAAAAAAAAAGTTGGAATGTAGTATAATCTATTCTATGATATGTGAGTTTGCATTGATTTGGTTTGGAACGGTACTGTGGTTTTGACATGAATCTTGGCATCCTTGGTTATTGATTCAGTCTAGTCTGTAGCGCACATTTTAACGGTGTGAATTAGGCTCCATTTAGAGAAGGTCCACGCTTGGTATTCACCAAGTCTGGTGCTCAGCAGAAAAGGAACTGAAGAGCTTTGAACAACATTCACCAAGGGCAAAGTCAGGCCAGAGCAGCAAACTGAAATCACTCTGAAGTAAATCCCCTGAACTGCATGTAGTTTAAGTGTGGACCAAGAGCACCAACTGCTGATACCATGTTAAATTAAGGAAAGAGCAGTACTAACTTGGTTATAATATTTTTGTTACCCATTACTCCTTTTTTTTCAGAGGTTGCTCAGCTGTTTCTCCATTGCAGTAAATTGCATCATAACAACATATTTTCTGATGCACCAGTGACTTCAGTGATTCTAATAAAACATATGGCCATTAAAATGTCATAATGGACATTGTGAATATGTTGAGTCCAGTTTTCTTTTTTCAGAACTCCCTGTCCTGTTAAGGACAGAGTCAAAAGCCCTGTGGTAAAAGAGACCTTTATAACCTGAGTTTAAAAAAACATGATCTCAATCTGTCAGAAGTATCTAAACAGAACTAAAACTAGTCAACTCAACTTACCACCTCCCACAAGTCCAGCTTTTTTATGTATCTGTCACTGCAAGTAAGACTTTATTTATGAGCCATGCACTGATTTATGCAGCTCTATGAAGTACATGTTAATATTGTGAATATACAGAATAACATGTATTTATATTTAAGGATTTAAATTTTAAAACCATTTTTAATATTTTTTAGTACTTTGAGTAATATATGTTTCAGACCTAATTTGCAAACTCTTATTTTAAATAAATTTTTATCAGTCTGACCCACGCTGTGTACAACAATAGGTCATTTACTGTGCCAAAGACCAGGATTCCTCATGAGAAGAAGTTCTTTCAACTTTACAAACAAAAAGAATGAATCAGGATCCACATCTAAAGTTCCTTGAGAAGTTTTATATTAATGCATATTTTTAAAAAAAAAAAAATCCAGTTGTATAAATAGGTTTTTATTTTTCTTTTTTTTTTTTTTCCTCATAACACAAACAAAGAAGGAACATCTGCATACAGAATTCATTGTCATGGGGATAACACTTATCAGCACCACCAATGATTCCTTATTACAATATTACTATACACCACTGTCCAGAAGTGTAACTAATGTGCATGCAGTAGGACACAATCTGTAATGAAAACCTTTACAAGCTTGACTAATAATTCTTATCTAACTGAAACCTGTCTTTAATCAGCAGGTATCATTCTACCTGACAGAATGCCATCTGTGTTAGAAAACCTACATCCATCTACGAGATTCGCCTTCGAAATGTCAGAGTGCAGCACATGGTGCTGTAAGAAAGTGGGTCTGCATGATAGGTTTCTGTATGATTTTTTAGTAGTTTAGAAGCAGAACTAAAAGCACTTTTACAAAAGCAATTTAATTTTTATTTTAACTATGTGAAAGTTACTGCTTCTAGTATACTTCATTTTAAATTTATGTGATTTCTTTGTTTTCACAGACTGATTTTCTGTCCTTTTCTTGTTAATGCAATGAAACTGATTGATTAAATCTGATTAAACCTATTCAAATCAGATGCCACTGCCAAACCACACAGGTATCAACATCCAACTAGACAAGAATAAATGTTTTCATTACAAACTGAAAGCCAAAAATCCATATCATATTATAAATTTCATAAGGATATGACAATCAAGGAAAAAGTGAAGAACAGCAAAGGAGATTCAGCAGTCCTGAAGTTCAGACAACTGGAACAAGCAAATGCATTACATCCTTCCAAAATTAATGAGAACCTACTATAAAAAAAAATAAATTGTATGTATCTGCATATTAATTTTCTATTTGATTTCTTTCTAAATGTGTCTGCACACAGTACTATGTACAAAACATTTTAAGATACAATTATGATTTAATCCATTATTTATGTATATTTCATTCAATTCTAAAGTTTAAAAATTAGGTACCTCCACTTCAAATATCTAATATCTAGCTGCCTAAAAGAAAATAAATAAATTACACCACTATTTTAAGCTNATAGTTTTGCCTGAGGTTTTTACCTTTTTTTGGGGCCCTACCCACTAAGTGCAGTGTCTGTTTAACATAATGACAAAGCCAGTGTAAGTCATTCAGAAGCACTACATAATAAGTGTGAGGAGAAAGAAGTTTAAAAAATTAAAAAGAAATGAAATCAATGCCTTGAAGATAAATGTAACTGAAAAAAGTGAAAGACAAAACCATTACTCAAAGAAAAGAAGTGAAATTATTCCTGCTTTGATGCATATAGAAAAGAAAAGCATCCTGATAACTACGAGGAAAACCTGAAGAATGTGTTATCAGAAGAGAATGGGGGCCCTGTTTTATCTGGTGCACTCTCAAATCTTGAATAGTAGTGACTTGATTGAGTTGACCTCAGAAGACACCAACCAGACCAGAAAAACATGGGATGTGATGAATGTACCAGCAAAGGGCTCAGCTCTGGAAGAGCTCCCTGAAGGCAGAGCCAGGCAGCTCCACACACCCTCTCTGTGCACCTCACCATGGATCAGGGAACTCAGGGGTGCTGTCAGGGATACAGATATTTTTGCACCTCCAACTATTAAATCCTCTTTGATGTGACAAGTTAATAACAAGAATATATTCTGAAAATGTTGTAAGAAGAACCAAACATCAGGATACTGAGCCAGCTCCCTGAAAAAGCAATTTGTTTATACAGAGGTTCAATCAAAGGTTATAGATGCTCTAAAGAGAGGGTTTAGAGGAGATGGAGACAGGATTTTCTGTGATGTGCTCAGTGAAAGGCAAGAGGCAAGTCACAAGTTGCAGCAAGAGAATTTAGGACTTCCCTTCCCTTCCCTTCCCTTCCCTTCCTTTTGTCTCTTTTCTCTCTTTTCTCTTTTCCTTTCTTTTCTTTAAATTACTGAAGATTTAGATTCTGACCCTATTCATTGTCTTTAATCTCCCCTTAAAGGTCTGATGTCTAATAGAATTGGGAGTTGTTTAATATTTCTACTTATTTGATTAAGGCCAGTCCAGTCTAAACACTAATCTTGTTTAGGACTGTATGTGAAATTATTATACCATTGTTACAATGTTACTGTGTAGCACTATAATATAACTGCAATGGGTCAATAAAATGACAATAGCAGACACAACTGAAAGGGTCACTTATACCACAATCACATTCTTTATGTAATGATAACAGGAGACAGTGGTCAGTAATAAAAGTGTAACATGAAAACTTTGCCAACAGGCATTGAACTCCATCTATGACCAGTTTCAGTCACATTCCTTAATATAACGACGAATAACCAACACAATATCTGATTCTGGGTTTTTCAAAGGTCCTTATGTTTCTGTTGTTTTTTGCTTTTAGAATATCAAGTGTCAGTCATTTAAAATGAAAGTCTTCTCTAATTTTCCTATGTGATTCTAACATTTTGCATTTTCTCTACTATTATTCTTACAATTAGACTTAATATGACATAGTGTTCTGATGCAGGAAATGTATTTTTCCCCCAAATTGCACTAGATTCATACTTCTATTGAAATCAGTGCAGTAAAAAATTGTGAAAAGATTCAAATGAGAATTGGACTCTTGCCCACTGTAAAAAAAAAAAATCCTATGTTATTATATACATGTTATAACACTATTAGAATTTTTAAAAGGATTCAGGCCATGAAATTGCAAGTTGTTGGGGACTGACGTTCCTAACACACTGTGGTTTTGTAATCCTTAATCTAAATTGTTATTCATGGAAGGAAAAAATGGTCAAATATATAACTAGACAACTATAAACTGTTAAAATACACTGTGTGGATTATGAATGGAGAAAGAATTGGTAAAGAATTCTCGCTCTATTTACTGACAGTATGTTCCCCAAGAAATAATGGCTGAGTATTCATGTCAAATATGGGGGAAAGGATTTTTATATGACTAGAGCCCAGAACTTCATAGCATCAAACTACATATCATTCACATGCTACTATTAGTGATAGCTTTGAAATCTAAGTCTAATGAAACGGCTTGTTTTTTCCTCTTTGCTACCCCTTCTCTAGACTAAAGATTTGTTGTTCTGGTGCTCTGAACTGCTTTTGCAACCCCAGTTATTTATCGATTGTCTTTGCTGTAAAATCAAGCTTGTTAACTACAAGCTCTGGAAGAACGTTGACACTTCCATAAAGCATCTGCTCTGATTTTCTGTCCTACCTCAAGGATCTGCATCATTCTTTACCAAAACTGTTTTTAGAACATTTCAAAATGGGATTCCTAGACCTCAGAAACTGTCTTTTCATATCATTGATTTGATTTGCTTTTTTCACTGCATCAATTAAAAATTCTGTCCAAATGGATTCAGATTCACCATTTAACACTTTTTTTTTATTATTTTTTTTTTTAATTCTAACATCTGTACAGGTATTTTATGTGAAATATTAGCAGGCTATAGTACATAAAAGATCAAAATGTCCTTTGAAAATGTATCCTATCCATTTATTTGTTTTGTACTAAAAATTAAAAATACACATAAAGAACTTTTAAATCCTATGTTATAAATGTTCTTTTGCAACAGACATTACATAATTGAATTAAATAATATAGAAATTGAAAACTGATTATGAGTAAAGATGACATTTCCTACAGGGATCAGCAGCTACCAGCTCCTAGTTTTAACAGAGTAAGCTCAGAAACCTGATAATTTTTGAAAATATTTCTATTTCCCTATTATCGTCCATGTTATAACCTCCCTTCCCCCTAAAGAAATTCACCTCTTGTTTCTGAGGTCTGGGTACATATTTTAACTTCATTTTCTCTCTGGAATTGAAATCCAATTCTTTACTCAACATTCTGTCTCATATTGTAGGTTCTTGTCCTAATTACCATCTTCAGTACTTGCATTTTTACCAGATGGAAATACTGTACAAGAACTCAGCTTTTGTACTTTAGAAATGTACTGATCAGCCTTACAAAATCCTTATCTGCACTCCACTCTAATTCAGAAATGCACCAAGCCTCTTATGTAAGTCAAATATTGCTCACATTGTTCATGTAGTAGGTATTTTTATAATTTAGTCGAGCCTGTTACTCTTTTTGTATTCGTGTACTCATCAGATTCCCACATTACTTATAAGAAAGTATCTTGTCTGGATACACCTTGTCAGCTTGCAGAAAAATGAAATAGCAGTTCCCTGCAGAGATGGCTTTTTGAATTGTGAGTGGTTTTGATATTCTGCAGGAAAATAAGTGGCACTGTTGCATTTGAAGTACAGTTCATGCTGTGTTGATTTAACAGATTAGTACCTAGCTCTTGCCTTGCAAGGGAGTTTCCATTTTGATTGAGTATTATAGGTGGAAGATTTTATTGTAAAACAGGTAAATCTTACCTGTGAGGGAATAAACCTTACTTCTGTCTTTTATGTGTTCTCAGAGCATAACTGAACACTGATCTTGTTTCATGTGTTTGAGTCCATTCTTCATTTCAGATGAATGAGGAGGGACTGCAGGCTTTCTATATATCCCATTATGTATTTCATATGTCCTCATATCTAGTAATAGAGTAAGACTTAAAAACAGAAGATTGCATGTCCACATTTACATGCATCTACACATCCACTTCATATATAATTGTTGAATCCTTTTCAATCAAAGGGTAAAAAGAAGACTTTTAGGCTATAAGCATTCATTTGCCGTATTTTATAACTCTACTTTACGGTGAGATTATCGTAGTTGTCTATGATTACTAATAAAAAATATTAATGATCTAATGGAGGATAAATATAGTACAAATAAAAACTTTTTCACTTTTGAGTAAGCAGAGGTGTAGGAATAATTTAAAGCCTAGATGTAGGATCCTAGACTGAATTAAGTGAAACAGATGCAGTTGTGTGTAGAAAATGTAAGAGTGATGGAATGTAGAGAAAATAAGTTAAAAAATGTTACTACCTATGAAGCAGACTGCTACTGTAAAATTTTGGGAAATGCTATGTATTTATATTTCTGCATAGCAAGTATTTCTACACCATGAAAGGCAATTGCATTGGTCACATTGTTCACAATGCAATGAAGCATGCAGATAAACATCTGCCCTGTGATAGAGCAGTACTGAATATTAATGTGCTTAACAACTTCTTTTCTTTAATAAAAAATACAGAAAAAACCCTATGCTAAGTACATATGGTGACAGTAAAACCTATTCTCATCTGTGCTTTATGTCTAGAAGCAAACCACCATTAGTTTCCTTTTTCAATGTTTTAGGAGTTTTTTACTATTTTGTAACAAAAGAAAGTTTAAAAGTCTTTAGGTCATGCCCTACTAAGGAAAAAAAAAAATTAAGAAATTGTGTGCCACTTCCCTTTTATCCCCCTGCTTTTGTCTGTCACTGTCAGTGGGGATAGATTTTTATCACAGAAATGGAAGTACCCTACAGCAGCTTCAAAGTTCTGAAGTCAAATCAGTGAAAGAGTGAAAGTTATTGTCATATTTAAGTCCATACATCAACATAACTGAAAGACAAAAATCTTACTAAAATCCTTGCTTTTCCTAAAAAAAAAAAAAAAAGGTCCAAAATCAAGAAAATACTAGTTTTATGATTTGGGATTGAAGGAAGCAAGAGGGGAAGACCTGAGGCATTATAATTAATTTGTAGATAACTTTAAAACCAATTTAAAATGAAATTCCTAATGTAAACTGGGTATGCAGTTTGAACTATGAAATTATGCTAGTGATCGTGGCATAACATAATTAAGATGTGCACGTACATGGAGTACTACAACATCAGAAATGGATCCACACATGTTAAAGGTAGTTGCAGTGGAATTCCATCCCTACTGAGACATCTACAGTGATTTTATGTCTAAGCTAACTACCTTTGACTTTGCCTGCAGTCAATGCAGAAAAACAATTATAGTTTGTTTTCAATTTTTCAGATTTGTTGTTTGAAAAAATACTGATTTTGTGCATATGGTCTTCACACTGGCAGCAAAAAGAACATAGAGTCAGACACATAAATATAGATTTAAGATACCTGCTCAGATTATTCCTGCCTCTGGATCTAACTAGTTCAGATTTTCTATAATATCAATGGATTTACAGAAAGTCAGCAAAAGTATGTTTTTATTATATGATTTTTGTAAAATATCTGGAAGCGATGACATTATTCAGTAACTTTAAAAACAGTACCCTACAGTGCTTAGAACCACATATCATGGTAGATGTTGCTGAATAGAACTCCCATTCCTTCACTGCTTCAATATCCTCCTTCATTTCTTCCATGTTTTGTCCTTCACCATTTTAACACCATTAAAATAAGAGGGCTGCATTGGCACATTGGAGAGAAGAACCTGAATGATAAGCTAAAACTTAATGACATTATATGTCACTGATGCTAAAGTGTTTGTCTTTTATATATTTTGACTATTGACAATTTGACTATTGGTCCTTGGTAATTTATACATGAAATTCATTCAGTACATCATCAAAAAATATCGTAATCGGAAAAGCCATTGACATGAACTATTAACTGCCTTCTGAATACTGGCACCATTACTTTAGACTGTATTGCTGCTCCCTAACTACAACAGCTGAGGCTAACATCAGATTTCACTTCAACAACAGAAAAGTAAGAAATGAACCTGCAGTTAATTTGAGATCTTCTAAGCCAATAAATATGAAATGTTTGACCCAAATACAAAATCGCAAATATATGCACATGCTATTTTTTGAGTACTAAATATATTTTACATCATGATAGTTAAGTAGTTTCAAAGAAAGAGTACACTGAAAATGCTACTAATATGACAACTTTTGTCATGAACACTAAAATTATTAGATTACTTACATATGCATTATTGCTACAGAAACTTTTTGAGTAAAACCTTCAACAAAAGCAACATCAAAAGATACTTCCTCTTTGTAACAACAGACTACAGCTCTTTTGCATCATNAGGACCCAGCAAAGCAACATCAAACAAAAAGTATTTACTTCCCAGAGACCAGAACTGCTATGGACATCTCAGCACGGAGGTGGCAAGGCCTGTCACCCTGGAAGCAGCAACAGGAAGTCCTCACCACCACACCGCACGGAGAGAGGGAGGGCAAGAGAAAGAGAAGGGAGTGCCTCCCCCACTAGATTTATATTCGACTTGACATCAGATGATATGAAATACCTCTTTGGCTGCTTAAGTCAGGTGACACTCATCCCTCTAAATCCATGGAGAGTCCCATGGCCCACAAAACTGAGGCCTGATAAACCTGCCCTTGGGCCCAACTAAACTAAGGCCTTAATCTAAGTTTTGGGGGTTTATCAAACCCATCACAACATGAGTGAAGGATCAGGACCAAACCTACACAGGCTGCCTACACATACACGTAAATGATTTTCTTTACTTCCAAATGCACAAACACTCTTTTATACAGAGTTTTTTGAATTAAAATTTCTTTTAGTTTTTTTTTTAATATTTCAGTACTATAGTCCATTCTTCCAGTGTGTTGCTGTCTCTGTTGCCTACTGTCTTTGTTTTTCACATATTTTTACTCCTAGCCTTTCTTATGCTCTGCGGGAAGATCAGTACTGCCTCTTCCCCCCTCTGTCTTTTGATATATTTATATTGAAATTGCCACACCCTATACTTTGGTTTGTCAGAATGCAGTAAGAGCTTGGTGTATGGAACCATGATGTACTTAGCCCTATTCCAATCAGAATTCTTTAATGAAATATATGATTATATTTTCCATTTAAATCATATTTATCTCATGAGGAAGAATGTGATTTTTCAAATGATTGTTTGGTCCACAGTCATAATGCCTAACTCTAGTCAGTAACAGTGGTGCAGGGTGCCTTCTAGAGGGCACTCCTTGCTTTCAATGGAGAAAACCAATCTTTTCCAGAGAGAAATTAAGAGCACTTGCATTAACCTTTGTCTCTTGATTCACCAGAGAAGGTTGTCATGTTCTCTTTTGCTATTAACCTTTTCTTCATTAAAGAACTTCAAATACATAGTTAAAGTATGGTCTGTAAAAGCAAGGAAATTTACTTCAATCCTTCTCACTCAGAATGCCACTCAGCATTGTGGATTTGTTAAAGCAGGTTCCTGCACCAGGCAGGGAAGGGGAGAAAGAAGAAGAAAAATGGGACTAATACTAGAGCTAGTGAAAGCTCCTTACACAGCCAGCTCTCTGGCTTTCTGCTCTATAATTATCTATACTAGAATGTCAAAATTGTATTCAAACTGCAGTTTCTCTTGTTATTATTTATCTCAAGTATCCTGGAGAAGAAGATTATTCTTTTTTACTATGACAAGACATAAGGAATACTTTCCTAGTAGCTTCTTAACAGCATCAACCCTATATGTGAATAGACAAGAAAAATCTGTGAAATTTGATAGGATTACTTCTGCAGTCAAGATATACCAATACTCAAGCTACTATGCATCATATGTACTTCCTTAGATTTTCCCTTTCCATCTCATAAAGTTGACTTAATTGAGTCCATGGAGATTCTTTAAATGCATGGTAGTGTCCATGTGATATAATGCCTGTATAAAATTCATGTCTTCATGCAACCATACTTGCCATATCCATTTGAAACTTACAATAAGGGACATGCCAGCAGCACACTGTAGCAAATATTTGATTATTGTAAAAACCCAAATGGGGACTGGTATGAGCAGATGCAGTATACCTGTTGTACTATATTGCTCTGCAGGATTTATGAATGAAACAAAATGAACTTGAGAAAGAAAAACAAAGCCATTATTTAAATTTCTCAAAAGAAAGGAAACAGAAGAAGATGCAGTACTGAATGGACTTCAAGGGAAAAAATAAGTTTAAAACATTATTTTGTGTTTGTAATGAATTAAAGGATTTAAATAAATCCTGCAGTTGCAATCCTAAAATTGTATTATTCAATTTTAGAGGGTATTTGCAATGAAAGTTTGAAATCCTCCATTTTGCTGTAGGAAACATTTTCTAAAGCCATGTATTAGGTGCCAGCATATTTTCCTAGGCACTGCTTGAGCAAATACTCCATTTCTACCTCACAATTGCCTATACGTGAGAAACTCATTAATATTTTCTGTGAGGTCAGAGAGCGATAAGGTTGTAGTCTGTGAAACATGCCCCTGACCAAACTTTTTGACAGGAAAAGGTGCTTTTCTACTGATTAGGGTTTGGAATTCTATATTTCTATAAATACCATGAAAAGGCAGCTGTATAACACAAACACAGCACAGAAAGTTTTTAAGCACAGCCACTACCTTATCAGCAAGATTCCTACAGTAGCAAATGTGAAATTCAATTTTGCACAAAGGGACAATCACACAGGCAGCAATTTTATTGTATGAAAGAAGAAAGCATTTGGAGAATATATTTAGTTTGCCGAGATAAGAAGTCTCACATAAACTGCACTATTTCCTTTTGCAAAAATCTCAAGTGTGCTATTCTACTTAAAAAGGAAGTGAGTTAAACAATTCACTCTAGCTCTGCTCACTGAGGCACTGGAAGATACATGTAGATGTTAAACTGTACATGAACAACTAAGGAAGAAAATGTGCAGATGTGACAGATCTTCAGATTTTTCTCTCATAGCTTTTCCAATCAGTCAGAAAATTGTCTGTCTGTTCCTGGCAGTAAGTACAGTATGCTATTCTGCAGCAGCAATTGCTTACTAAAGGATTGTGTGGTTTCTACTGTTTAACCAAGCTAAGAATCATAGTCAATTCATTACAGGGTATATGTCAGTCCAGTGATGTGGAAAACTATGCTACTGACATGAAAGGGTCAGATACTAGATAAAATCGAGAGAGATATGGGCTGTGAAATCTGAGTGAGAAGAGAATCGTGGTCTCCTGAGAAATGACAAAACAGGCACTGACGTTAGTGTGTTTCATCCTCTGATCTGGCCACAGCAGATGGCACTGGCAGTAGCTCCAGAGAAATCAGACACAAAAATAGTAATTTTCAAGGGAGTTGCTTAAGAATTACTAAGAAACCACTCTATAAGTAATAAAGTACAGTTTAATTCCTTGACACTGCTGTGGACAGATTCAGACTCTCTTGTACATTTCAGATCTAGATCTAGTTGAGAAATATTGGGGGCAGTACTCAGCAAATTAAGTTATTAATTTGCTGAAGTGTTTTCTCAGTTTGCCTCCATTCAGTTTCTTCATAATTTTTGCAATCTAACACAACATATAGGAAGTAAACCTTAGACCACACTTTTCCATCAAGTTAAAAGGAAGATTCACCCGGGTGTCAGCACTGAATGAATTTCATCACAATAGTATGCAGATTTTGATAGTCTGCCTTCAAATACACACTTCTGTGCTTCTATTGATCATTTTCTTAATGAAAGAATGAGATAGGGGATAGTAACTACTAAAGTAAATCTGTAGGTAGTGAAAATTTCAGATTTGGTGACATAAATCAAAACTCAGGCACAGCTGAACGAAGCAGGCCTGAGATTTTTTGTTGTAATATGTCTACATTTACAAAGACAAATCCACCATTTCTCAAAGAAAACATCCTCAATCTCATTTGGATATGAACACAGTGCTGACTTTCTGATGGTCCTCTGAATTTTCCACCTTATCTTTCCTTAAGAAAAGCTGTTCAGGTAATAAACTAACTCATCTTACCCTGATCAGAACACCAGCTTTCTGCTGCTCTGATGATGTGCAGATGCAGTAGTCATCTACTGTTGAGGAAATAGCCTTTTCTTCTAGCAGCCACTGCAGACAGTCTGACAAATCTTATCAGAATCAGTGAAAAGTCCATCTAGGGTAGGCAAAGATATTTGGTTCCTGTCACTGCACATATTGGAGAGAAAGGACTATCCATAAGGGGAATAAGAGCGGAAAGAGCTGTTACTGTGAGGCACAGTAAGTGCAGCTTGGGTGGTACAAAACTTAGATCTTGTCTTCATGAATTCTCTGATATAGTGTATAGTGCTGTAAATACAGCTGCATCTTTACATAGATAAAGTACCCAGGAGTTGTGTTAGGAAACATAGCATCCTGTATGTTGCTGTTGCAAGGTATAATTCAAAATTCTGACCTCGTTCTGTGGAAGTTGTTTCCAAAGAAAGACTAAGATTTTCAAGATTTAAATGCTGATTCTGCAGACTTTATTTTATATGGTTAATGGATCCTTGCTAAAAATACACCCACTGGATAATTTAAATTATTTTAACCATTGAAATTCAGTTTACATAAACCTTATGACTTACTTTCTTCGACAATTAATTCTATGTGACATGAGAGGCAGAATTTCTAATTCTTTCTTTAGTTTCTCCACATTCTTTTTCAAGCTGTTGGATGACGCAAAATGGAAAAGAATTTTTACTTTTTAAAGAAAAAAAGAATCACAGTATCTTTTGGTTGTTGGTCTTTACATTTTTCATTCAGCACTTATTACAGTTGAATCATGTCAAATGCAAAAGCTGAAGTTCCCATAGTAACACTGACATATCCACAAGTGACAGTAAAATCTTTAGAGTACCTCATAGTACTGTTTATTTAGTTTATGTATTTAGTTTTGTTTTTCATTTTAATCTGGTTTTTTGTATTCTTGTACTATTTTTCCTCTGAGTTATATTAGTTGCTATGAAACTAATGTTGTAGATAAGGATGAAACATATCGGTACCCACAAGAATTATATAAAATCAGTTTATCTGAAATCTGAAATATGTACTTTGGAATGTGAACTCTCTATGAAAAACTTTTTTTTTTTTTTTTAAAAAACTCCTAAAATATAAAAAAGCAGAAGTTAATACTGTATACTTCAGACTGGAAGAAATATTTTAGAATAGAATAAGCAATGCATATTTCAGTAAATTTTAAGCATGATATGCTGCTCAGTGAGTGTAACAAAATATCTTTAGGTAGAAACTGGCCTAGAGAGGATTCAAACTTCTTCAGAAAATAATTTGAAGATGCTGATAAAATTTAAGTAAAGAAATCTTAAGTAAAAAATAAAATAAATCACATGTTCAACACTGAATGCCATTGGTTTCTTCCCTGCTGGAAATGTATAAGGATAATGACAATGACAGACATCTATCTACAACATGGAATGTAAGACATGTTTGATAAAGCTCAGTAAACAGGAAGGACTTGAGACTTTATATGTTAAAACAGGACTTTGACTTAAAATTTCATAATTTCAGGATTTGATGTTTTATAGAATGAGGAGAAAAAGGAATCATCTCAGTGTTAAATTGATAGTGCGTGATACAGAAGGTTTGTGGGGGGCTCTTAGTGCCAGATTTAGAGATGTGAGAAGGAAGAGTTGTATGGTTTATCTCAGTACCTGTCATTTAAGTTGTCGTCTTGATAGAAGCACAGAAATCACAGAATTGCACAAAAGTGAGCTTTGAAAGGGACCTCTGCAAATCAGCTGACTTAACCTTCTGTTAAAAAAAGAGGGTATATGGTGAGGTTATCCATGACTTTCCAACAAGAGAATTCTTAAATATTTCCAGTGAGGGAGATTCCACCACTTCTCCAGGCATTTTATCCCAGCATTAAATTGTCCTCAAATTTTGTTTCAGTGCAGGATTCTCTGTTTGTTTTCTGTTTTCTTTTTTTTATTACTGGTTTTAATATATATTTCAGTCACTTCAGGCATTTGCCCTCAAATGACTTCATATCTATTTCCTCTTGTCCTGTGCAGGTCCTGGACGACTATGATTAGATCTCCCATGAACTTCTAGGTATTAGTGTGACCCAGATGCAAGAGTTTTATATTTCTTTTTGTTGAACATTATGTGGTTTCTGTTGGCCTACTTTTCCATTTTTTTCTTCCTTCCTTTGTCGATCTCTCCTCAGGTTGTTTTTACTTGCAAATGAGGTAACAGTGCATTCATTGCTGTCATGAAGATGATTTATAGGGATTCAATACATTGAATAATATTGAACCCAATATCAACTCTGGAGGGACTCAATTCTTGGTTATTGTCATTAATCACCATCCTTTGATCTTGTCCATTTAACCAGTTTTTCATACAACTTAAGGTCCACCCATCCAACCCATTTTACAAAAAAAGATGTCACTGGGAGACCATGTCAAAAGTCGCTCATTCTTCCCTTCATCTGCTTACTGTGTTATTTCATTATACAAAGTAATCCCGTTGGTCAAGCAAAATTTCCCCTTGGTAAATACTTACTGCCTTTTTCCAGACTCCTTCGCATGCCTGGTAATAGTTACTGTGAGGAGCTCTTCCAGCTTCTGAAATGAGACTGGCTGTTCTTTCCTGGAGTTTCCTTTTTAAGGTTTCTGTACACATGCACCGTATTTATCCCCCAGTCTCAGTTGCTTTGAGCATCATTCATGCTGTCTTACGCTAGAAGTTGTGGGGATATTTTTTTATATTTCCAAAGTACTTTTTATAAACCTGCTGTCTATAAAGAAACAGAAAAAGTAACACCAAAATATTTGTGCATTTCAAGAAGCTTAGAAAATTTATTAAATCAGTCAGCCTCTATCTGACTGATTGCAGGTAGAAACAAGAATAACTTTTTTTTTTCACTTTTACTGTGACATTAAAACCTGAACAATGGAAATGCATTTTCTACTTACTGCAAGAAACACCATGTGCATTTTTCATTTTACCAATATCCCCTGTGTAAAGTCATCCAGCACCTTGGTTTTGGCCAGATGGTAAAAATGCACATTTGGCCATTTTCCTACTTTTTGGGTTGTCTGGGTTATTTTGTGTTCTGTTTCTCTTCATGTATTTGTTCTAGAATGTGTTCCCCTGTGCCTTTGCTTTGCCATAAAATTGCCTTTACTCAAAGCAACAGCAAGCTGTGTGTTCATGTTGTATAGATTTGACACTGTTTTCTCTCAGTGGGCTTCCCAGCACCTGCTGCAATATCCATAATCTAAACCTTCTTTTCCTTCAATGTTGAAGTACTTTTTATTTTTGGAATGTAAGTGTCAACAGATGTGATTGAAGATAATGAGACATTGTACCACTGTGAGATTACAGTTGGGGGGACAGCAAGGAGAAATTGTGCAGAATAGAAGGCCTTTGCAGATTTATGCTAGTTAGCTATCTGTAATCAAGATGATTTTCAGTATACTCTCTGGATTGGGTGAGTAGATTAATTTTGGCTAATCCAATCAATAGAAGTTAATAAAACTGCTCAGATATAACCTATAAATAGAAATATTGGATAGAGAAATTTAGAAATTACTTAAACTCCAATAAAAACATTATATGTCATGGCTGATGCAACACAACTTCAGTATACTAAATACAACAAGAGTAATTTGTTCAGCAGTTCAAGAAGGCTTATGCTGCTTTGAAAAGTGAAGATCAAATGTTCATCAATTGTATTCCAATCATAGCATGCTTCTATACTGTTTTTCCCATGAAAAAGAAGGGAAATAAAAGACTAATAATTTGATAATGTTGGAAACAAGTACAATTGATTAGGGTAGTGCAGGGTAGTTTAGATTTTTATAGCTCATTAGTTCAAGGCTGAAGGATGTTGTTACATTGTCACTGCTATTGTATGAAGCACAGAATTGTAGAGATTTTGATTTGACGAAGATGTGTCTACTCAAGCTGAACTGTAGTTGAGAGTGCAAATGGAAATATCATGTGATTCCAGCCTTTATTTCTGTAGTGTATTTCCTCATGAAGTTGCAATTCATTGTAAATGCAGCCCTCAAAATCTCTCCTTAGAAGTCAGAAATGCAGTTTAGATTTCAAGCTTCAGTGGACACTGAGAATAGAAAAAGTGGGGTGATATTTTTCACATATTTTCTGATGTGATTTTTCCCTGTCAGATGTTAAAAAGACTTTCTGGTAAAGACTCTAACTCATAATTCTTCAATTAAACCTGTGCTGCCACAATATTACCAAGCAATAAATCACCTGTACGTATAAGCATAGAATCTCATAGTATAAGCAACCCTATGGTAAGTTTATTGTCAATTCAAACTATTGCAAATGTTGTATACAAATGTATTGAAAAACTGTATTTTTTTTAATTCTCTTTGCTATACTAGGAGCAAGGTAGCAGAGCCTTTAACATATTTGTTTGATACCTGCTCTGAGTTTTGATTATCTGGAAAATTAATTGATTATTTTAAGCTTTTGTTGAATTGTATAATTTTAGGTGCTTATGGTACTTGTAGTTCTCTATTTTTAGTTTTCCATTTGTTGCTCTATCTTGCCTTAATTGCTTCTGCGTAAGAATCAAAACTGATTTTTGAAAAGCAGAATTCTTCCATAGTACCTTAATCTTCCCTAAAGCTTTTTGACCCAATCTCAGAATAAAAAAAATGCATCCAGATTGACTGACAATATCCAGTTACAAATACATTGGAAGGACTGCATCAACACTCATTCTGCTGCATCTCAGTTTTTTAAGCTTTTCCTGCTTCCTTTATTACTGTCTACTGGAGGAGTAGAAGAAGGATGTAGAAACTGATGTTTCTTGCTTCATATATATTTTGGTAGGAAAAATGGAGACTGTGCTGAGAGGGATAAATATGGTGTCAGAAAGACTTATTAATGTAATTATTTCTCTAGAAGCCATTCTGAAGCTGTTCATATCCCAGCATAAGCTTATCCAGACCATAACCCACCAACTTCTTAGCCTCACACTGCCCCTGGACAATTTTATGCTGGTAATTACAAAGAAAAAGACTGAAAATGGAGAAAAAAAATAAGGTGCAAGAAAAATAATGGGAAAGAGGAAAAGAATGAAAACAAACTCTCCAGATTTGTGAGGACTTCCAAAAGCTTACTTTGAAACAATTGTATTTATTGTAAAATCTCTAACTTTTCCTCTCTGTATATTTCTGTGATAGAATAATTTTAGTTTCCTGTATCAGTTCCACAATATTTTTCAGTAGTGACATCTTGGGAGGAGCTGTTGACTCCCTCAAGGCAGGGAGGTCCTGCAGAGAGACCTCAACAAATTAGAGGACTGGGCAATCACCAACTGTATGAAGTTCAACCAGGGAGAAGTGCAGGATTCTGCACCAGGTATGGGGCAGTCAAGCATGTTTGTACAGACTGGGGAATGAGATACTGGAAAGCAGTGCCATGGAAAGGAACCTTGAGGTCCTGGTCGATGGCAAGTTGAATCTGAGTCAGCAGTGCCCTGGCAGCCAGGAGGGCCAACCATGTCCTGGGGGGCATCAGGCACAGCATCGCCAGCCGGGCGAGGGAGGGGATTGTCTCACTCTGCTCTGCTCTGGGGTGACCTCTCCTTGGATATTGTGTGAAGTTTGGGGTGCTGCAATATAAGAAATATATTAAGCTCTTAGAGAATGTCCAAAGGAGGGCAACATGGTGAAGGACCTTGAGGGGAAGCTGTATGAGGAGCAGCTGAGGTCACATGGTCTGTTCATCCTGGAGAAGAAGAGACTGAGGGGAGACCTCATTACAATCTAAAACTTCCTCTTGTGAGGGGAAGAGGAGGGGCAGGCACTGATCTCTTCTCTGTGGTGACCAATGACAGGACCCGAGGGAATGGCCTGAAGGTGTGTCAGGGGAGGTTTAGGTTGGATATTGGAAAAAATTTCTTCCCCCAGAGGGTGGTTGGGCACTGGAACAGTCTCTCCAGGGAAGTGGTCACAGCACCAAGCCTGCTAGAGTTCAAGAAGCATTTGGACAATAATCTCAGGCACATGGTGTGACTCTTGGGGATGGTTATGTGCAGGGCTAAGGGTCAGACTCAATGATCCTTCTGGGTCCCTTCCAACTCAGCATATTCTGTGATTCAGTGATCCTTGTGGGTCCCTTCCAATTTGTCATATTCTGTGGTTCCGTACATTTTCTAAGTCAACCTGTTAATGGAAATAGAGGAAGAAATTTTAAAAGGCGATGTAGTCAGCAATGCAGAGATTCCCAAGAGGACATAATACCAAAGTCCTGTTGGAATGATGATTTATTCATTCACAAGAGACTTGTAAGACTTCAGAGTGCATGGGTCGGAGAAGGCATGACACATGGTCTCTGTACAGATTTTAAATCAGGTACCATCTTGATCTCTTTATCAAATGAAGGCATTTCCCCACTTATACCCAGGTAATGCTTTTAGTTTTGACTTAATTTCACAGGGTTTTTTCCTAGTTTTCATTTTGGAAGTTGCACAGTAGCTGCCTCTGTACATTTAAGCATCTGTGGGTGGGAAATCTGTAAGATCGTTTTTCAAAGACACTTAGAAATGGTTTTGTTTTGGAATGCGGGAGAACTCCAACATTTAATCTGAAACAGCTGTAGGTTGAAGATAGTTTTTCCTCCTACTCTCTAAGCACTGAGGGAGAGTTAGTCCACATTCCTGCAAACACCCACACATTCTTAATATTAGTAAGAATACTCTTAGTAGAAATACGTTACAGTAAAATTAAGTATGTTCAAGACAATTCAAAGATGGAGGTTCTGTTTAAGCTTTTTCACTGAGTCAGTTGGCTTAACATATCAAAGAAAAGATAAAATAGATAATAGTGCCAGTTATACAGAGCACAGATGTCCTACAGCATGATTATTAAGTAATATATGGCAGGATTTCTTCCTGTCAGATGTCAGAAAACAATAAAAATTGCAGAAGAGTCAGTATATAAGGAGTAGCACAGAAAATATTTCTACAACTGGGAAGTGTTCTAATCTGACAATGACATCTCATGTATAAACTGGTAAATCTTAGCAGAATTATACTTTCCAAACAAGTAGTAAGAAGTCAAGTATTGACTATCCAGTCACCAGACAGTCCCTGTGTCCTGGGTTACACAAAGACTCTGGTATACACCTTTTGTTTTCTTTTTTCTTCAAATATACCTACTAATTTAGACTGTGGGGCAAGACATAAGGGTGGTACCCTAGGAGAAGAATGTATCCACAAGAGTGAAAAGACTGGAATGCTGATTACTCAGACAATCCAGCTGTTGAGGGCATGCACACCTGCCACGTCAGGCTATGAGTTGGGTGTTTTTCTTTGTCCTTACAAAAATTACTCACCTGTGATAACTCCCTTAAGAGGAGGCATCGGGACAATTCACACACATTGCCTGAAGATATTAATCTCTGCTGATGGCCATAATGGATTCACCTGTGCTGACATAACAGGCAGCTGTAACATCTTAGAAGGTGTCAAAGACTTGAAATTAACCATGATCCAGCATTAATCATCCAGTGAAGAATCCCCACCCCAGGGGTGGTACCAGAGTCATTCCCACCTACCTTGAGCCCAGTAAAAGACCACACTCGGCTTTCACTCAGTAGATTGAGGGTCTGCTTTCTCTAGGTTGCAGGGCTTCCTCCACCACCTCTGTAGACTGGGACTACAACCACAGTTGGAGTTGCAGCAACCAAGTCTTATTGCTTGATCTGGTGGGTGTCTTGTGGGTCCTTCCAGTCTCCTGTAGGTCTGCAGCCCTGCTCCAGCAGCACGTGTTGGCACTCCAGCCTCACTCTAGCACTGACCCTCCAAACTGCCGGAGGTCAGCTGACATCTTATTTTGGTCCAGTGGGTGGGACCTTGGGAATTTTCTGGTTAGCTTAACCCAGTTTTATCAGTATTGTTGTTCAGCATTCTTCTTGGTAAAGAGTTTGGTTGATTGCTTGCTTTATTTGATTGATTTTTTTTTTTTTTAATTTATTATTTTAAACTTAAAGTTGCGTGCATTCGGTATCTCTCTGTCTGTATTGGAGCAAACTGGGGGTATTGAATCAGAGGAAAGAGAATTCTGTTTGAAGTCTTTGCCTCTCCAAACTGTCTCAAATTGAGACACCCTACAATTAAAATTATAATAGTGATGTGAAATATCCCACAGATGGTGTGTTCCCTTTTAGACATGAAGTCAAGAAGAAAATGTTGTCCAGAAGTATGGCTATCACCAGAGAGATGGTCATAAATAAACTCTAAAAAATAGGGTATGGTGCTCAAGAAAGCTCCTTATCAGGCATTATAATGAGCTGGAGCCATGATATTTGCACAGCAAAATAACTTTGGGAAGGGAACCCTGCCTGAGAAAATAGAAAGTTAGCCAATGATTCATGGGCACACAAAATGGTCTTTAATATGAAACATACTTAAGCAAATTGGATGACCTCAAAAATCATCCCACTTCTTATTTAGCAAGCTTTATGTGGTAAAAGTCAGACTGTCACTTCTTTTTCTTCTTTAGATGCTTGAAATTCCATCAAAATTTTGAGAATTTTTTGTAAGGATCTAAGCAGTTTTAACTCTCAGCAATGTCTGTGAGAGTTAATGAGTCTCAGTGCCATGCAGGTTTGTAGCATTAAATTACTGCACAGTACTTATTCTTACTTTTTTCTTTTCTTTCTTTCCTTTTTAAAATTTATTTAGTTTTTATTCTTAATGGGCTTAGGAACATTCTGCAGCCTTGGAATTTCATAACCAAGAGTTTATCTAGACTCATAATAATCCTACTTAAAGTGCTAAAAAATCCATAAGAAAATCCCACTCTCGTAAATAAGACTAGCTCTGTGGAGCTGCTGGTGTTATCTCTATTATTCAGCTCATTACATGATCAAGCCGGACACAATTTAACTGGTTTTGAAGCAGTACCTGATATCTGTAGAATTTTTTTGCTGAATGATCCAGTATCAGATTGTCTGGTATATTGAAACCTTAAAATCTCAACTGAAATTACAGTAAATACATTTATTTTTAAAGTACATTTTATTTATCACCTGGAGTACTGCATCTAGGTCTGGATTCCTCAACAAAAGAAGGATTTGTACCTGTTAGAATCAGTCTNATTTTTTTTCCAAATTCTTCTACTTAACAGTACCACTTGGCATTTCCTTTGTGCAATTCATTCAAGGATATGAGAATGCTTTATAAACTCGAATTAATTAAATCCACATTGGTCTCATGTGGAAGGAATGGAACAGAGGAGTCATTTTACATGTGACTTAAATGCAAACACCTTCATGAGGATATGTGCCAGCTTNTGATATCTGTAGAATTTTTTTGCTGAATGATCCAGTATCAGATTGTCTGGTATATTGAAACCTTAAAATCTCAACTGAAATTACAGTAAATACATTTATTTTTAAAGTACATTTTATTTATCACCTGGAGTACTGCATCTAGGTCTGGATTCCTCAACAAAAGAAGGATTTGTACCTGTTAGAATCAGTCTAGAGAAGGGCCACAAAAATTATCAGGGGTTTGAACACCTCTCTTTCAAAGACAGGTTAAGAGAGCTGGCTTTGTTAAGCCTGGAGATGAGAGGGTCCTCAGGGACATCTTTTTGTGGCCTTTCAGTATTTGCAGGGTGCTTATAGAAAAGACAGAGGGTGACTTTTTACATGGACTGATAGTTATAGGACAAGAAGAGATTTAGATTGGATGTTAGAAAGAAATTCTTTACTCAGAGGGCAGTGAGACACAGGAACAGGTTGACCAGAGAAGTCGTGGATTACCTATCTCTGAAACTGTTTAATGCCAGGTTGGATGGGGCTTTGAGCAACCTGATCTAGTGGGTGTCATCCCTGCTTATGCTGGTAGGGTTGAAACTATATGGTCTTTAAGGTCCCTTCCAACCCAAGCCATTCTATTACTCTATCAAGGAATCAACATACAAACTTTTAAAAGATATTAATATAAACTTTTCCTATTCTATTAATAGTAAATAACTTACATAAATATTATAATCTAAACTATTTTAAATGAAATATAATTGATTTTTTTTTCCAAATTCTTCTACTTAACNGAAATATAATTGATTTTTTTTCCAAATTCTTCTACTTAACAGTACCACTTGGCATTTCCTTTGTGCAATTCATTCAAGGATATGAGAATGCTTTATAAACTCGAATTAATTAAATCCACATTGGTCTCATGTGGAAGGAATGGAACAGAGGAGTCATTTTACATGTGACTTAAATGCAAACACCTTCATGAGGATATGTGCCAGCTTCATAGCATCATTAAGCAGTAGATGAAGAAAAGAAGTGATTAATATTCAACTAAAACTACAGAATTAATGTATTTACATAAAACGTGCTTACTTATATTGTGGCTTAATAAAAGCACTAAAAATGAGTCATAAAATTTTATGTAAAGCATTTATTCTTTTATTTGTTCCTCCTGCCTCTGGGTAGACAACCAGTCTGCAGAAGGAAATCCCCCTAAGTTTCTAACTCTTCTTATTGCTAATACTTATTACAATACATTATAACTAGGATATCCAACTATTACAAGGTAATAGTAAAGAAAACATTTTCTTCTTTCTATTCATACTTAAAACATTCTACAGAAAGTTAATTACTTTATAAAAAGGCTTTCTTCAGTTATTTCATCTACCATACTGCAGAATGATTTTTTTTTAAAATTATTTCTGATATAAAGAAAATAAAAAAAAGGAAATAAACCCTCAACACAACTGTTCACTGAGAGAGAAGCCAAAAGTTCATTCAATTTATATAGTAATTCAGTTACAACAGCTGTGGTAAAAGTTGAGCTTTTTCAAGACATCATAATGGAATACCATGTCATAATACATGAAATAAAGAAACATATGGAACACAACATCATGAATTCATTAAAGAACTAAACTAGTTTAAAAGCCTAAGTACAATAGAGAATTAAAAAAAAAAAAAAAAGTGTCCATGGAAACATAGCATGTGGTGATTTGTTTTGACAGATGACCACCTTTGAAAATTACATTCTGCAGCCAGGGCACATGTAAGTCCCCAGATTAAATAGCCTTGAATATGATTTCTTTGTCAAAATTTGATACGTTTACATTTATTTCATATAATTTCAGCCACTTAAAAATACTTTAATGTTTAAATGGCATACTGTCCCGAACTTATTTCCAAACACTCATAACCTCCAGATTTTGCAAACAGTGACCTGTTCTGTATCATGCTTGTCTCTACTTTATTGTCTTAGCCTGACAAACAAGCAAATATAAGTGTTCTTTGTGTTCTTTCTACTCATTCATTTTAATTAATCTCACAAGACTGCAGCTTTGAAACATTAATTTTTCTGCTCAGTAAGTTAATAGTTATTATTTCAGTTATATAAATGAAGGAATTGAAAGCCTGAAACTAGCAAAAATTATGTTAGTACTAGAAGACAGAAAAGAAACTCCTGAAACATGTTTTAGACTTGCCCAAAATCTATTGACTCTAATGTCAGCAAAAATGAAGAGTAAGATAAATGAGAAAATTTGTTTCATGATCTATCAAGTTGCAAAAACTCAGCACAACAGATCTAGAGATGAGAAGAAGGAAAACAACATGCATTTTTTGATTATTAAAATGATAGTGAACCAAAATAAAGCATATCAGGATTTTGAGTAACTTGAAAATATTTGTACAATAACAATTTGAATAAAGGATAAAAAGAGTTAGCAAATAGAATTTTCTAGACAAAAACCACAGAAAATGCTATTAATTTACAGGACTTAAATTCCTTGTCTCCACCTCCAATGTCAGCATATCTTTTTGTGTTATAACCATGTATTAAAAAAAAAAAGTATATATATTGCATTGAATACCACAGTGTAAGCATACATGTGAGGAATAACAGTAGGCCATCTATACAGTCTTCTCAACTATGTAAAAAGAAACCAAATTTTTCCCTCTAAGATATGGACAGACATATTCATTTGTAAGCATGAACATTCAGTTTTAGATTGTTGGCTTGATAAGTTATGAGGTGGAAGAATGTAACATATGATCATGCTGGGAAGGTGATTTTTTTTGTGCTATGACATTAATTAAAGGCTCTGTTATGCTAAAAGGCAATGGACTATCCTTTTGGAAAACATGTGGTCACAGTCTACCAGTTTAGTAAGTGATGCAGATCTCCCTGCTTAGTTTCTTCTAGTACCTTCTCATCCATATACTTCCCTCCATGGGATGGAACTTTTTGTCACACACACATATTTGATCCAAGATAAATCTCTGCCTATGTCTCTGGTTGAGAGCTTTAATGACCATGGAGAAGTAATGACTGGGATGGTACATAGGACCTCCAGCACATATTGAATAGAAAGAGGAGAACTTGGACACGCTGTAGTCCTCCACTTCTCTTAGCATCTTAAAAGGAGGGGGGTAGGAGACAGATGACAGTTTTATTCCTCTGTATTATCCAACAAAGATGTTTGGGTTTTTTGTGTGTTAGGTTTCCCTGTAAGGGGAGAAAAGATCTAAAAAGCATGACTCAGCTTACTGACTCACTCAAAATCCTGCTATATCCAAAAGTGAGAACACATCAAGTACGTGGGACCAAAACCTCAGTCAGTACAATTGACATTTTAGAAAGAAAGACTTTGCTCCAGACTCTGGCAGGCCACTGCTGCGTTGTGGGCCACACTTCTCCAAGGGTGAAGGGCATGGAATCAGAGATCAGGATTATATTTTATATTTATTGCAAATGGAGAATAGGACTATGTCCTCTTATAATGACACAGCTGTGCACACAAATCTAAGTGTGTTTAATCTGTCTAAAGTGTATTAAAATCTTGGGGAAGGAGCATGTTTAGGGTATTTATATATCTATATATAGTACTTCTGTTTAAATTATTATATTACATTTGAGATGTCCTTTCTATTAAGTATCATGAAGATTAGACAACTTACTTGCAATTTTAAAGGAAAACTGAATTTACTATGGCTCCACAAATTGGGCTGTATGGAAAATGGAAACTGAGAATTTTCTGTCCTTGAAACTAGGCAGATTTTATTCATTGTCTTTACTGTAAGCAAGTATTTAAAAGAAACACTGTAAAATTTATAAGAAAAAGCTATTGGCATAGCTGAGAGCTTAGTGGATATGTTTGTCACTTTTTTTTCCTGTCCTCTCCTGACCATTTAATGCTTAACCAAGAAAATTTAGTGTTCTGTTATCACACATTTGGTATGGAGTAGTATTAAATCACGTATATAGAACCTTTCCTTGGCAAGCTGGTTTTGATTTTGGTCCTTTCGTAGGCTATGACAGGTGGAGAGAGACATTGAGAGCAACAAGTGAGCATCTCAGGCTCCCTCCAGTGGAGTCTCCTGAGCTCCCCTTGTTCTGTTGCTAAGGAACAGGACAAGCATACAGCTGCCGCTCCTCTCTCTGCAAACCACAACACCTACAAATGTGATTAAGAACTGTCTGTTTTCATGTTGAGGAGTCATAAGTTTTTAAGCTTCAAGCCCAGGATTCTTTGAAGTATAATGGAGAAAGGAATAAATTAAAGAGTGGGGGAAAATTTCTTACTAAAAATGTCCCAAGCAAGCTGCTGCTCTTTTAGTTAGAGCTATGTAAAAATACAGCTATTTATAATCTGCTGCTGCAATCATTATGTCAGTATACTCCGTGCAAAACTCTTTGCAAATAGTGCTGTGACTCAGAAGGTACAAATTTTTCTTTCAAGGGCAAACACCGTACAGCTTGGATCTCCCTTATATCTTTGAGAGTTTTGTGACTCTGAGTCATTGGTCTCCAAGATGGAAATTATGAAGGGCATAAATAATACTGTGGACTATTATTATTGATGCTTAGAATACTCAGAATACTTAGGATACTTAATTGATACTCAGAGTACTTAATTGATACTTAGAATACTTAGGATAATTGAAATTTAGAATCTCCTCATACTGTTACAGTATTGATCCAAAACTTTCCTCTCCTCATATAGCTCATGATTATGAAAATATGTAACAAGGCAGTTAATTTGATATATATGTATTTGTAGCTGAAAAGAAAGGACACAGCAAAGCTGAAGCTTCTGCCTAAGTTCATAGTCTCAAACAGCGAAAGGACTTTTCTTATAAAGACAGCAACATGTATAGCTTCAAAGGAACCTCAGCATTCCAAACACAATACTAAAAGAACATTAAAAGCAGAGGCCACTGAAGCTAGAGATTCCATCATTGCACAGGAGCGCAATAGTTGTTTTCATGTTGCCATATACAAAGTCTGAATTATTATGTATATAGTATATACATGTATCATAGGCACAAATTATGTTGTGTCTATATATTTGCTATGAAATGTGTTTGTGTGCATGTATAAGAAAATATATGCACATATAACTGTTATACAGGGACACCTGTATAACACCTGTAAATTAATAGCAAGCTAGACTTCAATTGTTCAACAAGGTACTTCCAGGAAGAAACAAAAAACAAGTAAGCAAACAAACCTCCATAAGCATAAACAGTAAAGAGAACATGTGAATATGCAAGAACTATTGAAATGCTAGGAATCTGTATCCAAGGTCAGATGCAAACAAACACTCTAGATGCTGTTTGAAGAGAAAGGCAACAAGACTGTTTTGTTAACTCCAAAATACGCCTCAACAAAGCATCAAAGTTCACATGAACTCTAAATATAAAGCACATTAGGAGCACCCATTCTTAAAGGATTATTGGGAATGGAAGAAGCACAAACAAGCATTAAATCCCGTCAATGATGTTTAAACAGGCATGGGCACCATCATTTCATCTTGTTTTGTTTCCTTTATGTCAAAAAGTAGCTTCTTAATTTCCCAGTTATTGTCATACCATGTTGGAGCTCCACTGATGAGCAGCTACAACTGCCTATCCTAGTGTTTTGGTAAGTTATAGGAGTGTGGTTTTGAAAAGATCTCTGTATCATACTGCTTTACTGTTCTTGCATCAGGAAATGAATGCTGTGTTCCTGAGCTGGATTTTGTCTGGATGCAATTGAGCTCAAAGATCCAGGAGCATATCTAGGCACAAGTAAGCATTGAGTCTGTAGCATAATCCAAAGTTATTTGTGATACAATTAAATTAATACATACATAAATAAATTAAATAAGAAAGCTAGTGTAGACTTCTCAGGGCAATGTATTATACTGTATGTCTGCTTCTACCAGTGTGCTTACCTGCTACTGCAGGTGTAGTCTATAAGGACCAAGTAAGTTCCTCTGTGAAGTCAAAGTAATTTTTATGGAAGATCAATCAAAGTTTATATATGCAAATGGATTTTACAGTCATAAAACAAGTTAATGAGTTTGCCGTCTATGAAGTTCAGTATTGTCTAACACCAGCTAATGATCTGGTCCTATATATGATTTTCTACACAGAAGATGCAGCAGTTTTCTCGAATCCATAAAATAAACTAACTTTGAAAGTTGTTTTGTTTTTCTGACAGTATAAGTCAGAATTTTTATGAAGATGAATTAAAGACCTTTTTTTCCTCCTGTTTCTGCAAATTTGACCTTTCAAATAAGAACTCTAATTTGTTGGAGGAGAGAAGGGAGGCTGGCTGTGGACGGACAGCTTGACCAGCGCAGATCTGTGACTGCCTGAGCTCTGAGAACTGTTTGCTGTGTTTGTATGGACCCTTGGTATGTTAAGGACTGTTTAAAGTTTGGAGTCTGTACCCAAGTTTGAGGATTTTATCATTCTATATGTTTTCCCTTTGTTTCACTGTGTGTCCCTGCTGGAATTTTCCATCCCCCAGGGCTTGTAACCCATCCCTGATTGGTCCCTGCTTGCAGCAGGGTACCATTTCCTTATATAGTATATACCTGCCTCTCTGTTCCCAGTTTTGAAGGGTCTTGCCTTGTATGACTGGGGCTGGCCCAGACCCTTCCCCAAAACCTTCCCAGGGTGCTCCCGGGGTCAGAATCCAGCCCCCCGACCCTATTTAAGTGTGTACCAGTTTGAATAAAGCTCGCTCTCTCTCCGTGCTCGTTTTGGCAGCACCTACCTCACTCCCCAGAGTGTGTCCCTTTCTTTCCACCCCCCACCTTCCCCTCAGGACCACACTAATTAGCTCTAAAAACTCAAAAGTATTTCTTAAGATGTGGTTTTATACTCAATACATCTAAGAAATTACTGTCATTTAGCACAATCCTGTTAAAATGATAGATCAAAAGCCAACATGAATAATGCCAGCAGATAAAAAAATCCTCCCATACTAAACTTAGTTGAAAAGTGAGTAAATGAAAGCATTTTTTCCAGAACACTAATTTCTGTTTCTTCTATACATAAAATAATGCAAAGTGTCTCTCACACTGAAATGTTTTTCATGTCTAAACTAACGTATCTTTTCAAAAATATTAATTATGGTATTATAGATATGTTAACTTTCTCTTTGTGATTCTGTATGGAAGGAAGTCAAGTGGCTTTTCTGCCTCAGGACCTCATCTGTGTACTGTATAGTCACATGCTGCAGTATGCAGCCATTGGAACCTTATTTCATAAGTAGAAAGGCATCAGTCTTCCTCTTCCACAAATCTTGATTAGGGAGCTAGCTTTTATTGTGCAATGTTGATGGATTACAGTTTGGGTTGTTAGGGACACTGAACAATGGGGCTTATTGGCATAGTTAAGTATACTGTTAAATTATTTGTCCTAGAAGTCAAGCCTTCTTGGATCTCAGAGAATTAAAGAGGACATCTCAAATTTCATCTGGTCTTGCTTACAGCTTAAGAGTAAGCAAGGTCTATAATAGAAAGGCTTCATAGATTTATTGTTTCAAATTTTTTTTATGAATATAATGAAGTGCCATTGATTATAGTGATCACTCCAAAATCAAGAAGTAGGAGACAAAGACATTGTAACACCAGCTGGAGTGTAGTCAATAGAACTGGTTCACTTCTGAGTGTTCAAATCATTCTTTTTTAAAGAATATTGCAATAGAAGAGTTTTCTCTGCATATTAGGAAGCTTCAACGGATGGCATATTGGATTAATAATTGAAAGATCAGTGTGTTTCTGGCATTTCTTGGTAGTTTGAGTTCCCAGCTTGTCAGTTATCAGACTTGACAATCTTACACACATCTGTATGTTATGTCATATAATTTTCCAGGTTTCTCTAACTGATACCTTTTGATTAAATTGACACAGTGGTTTTGCTGTACTTTCAGACAGAGATGCATAGCTTTGGCTTGCTGATTATGTAGCTGCTGATAAAGAAGTTCCACTTCAGCAGTTTCAGAATCAATAGCAAGAAATGCAACTGCATGCTGTATGCTTGCTCCTTACTTTATTACTTTCCTTTTTGGTGTTATTTCAGTCTGGGGGCTCTCTAGATATCTAACATGGTGCTTTTTGATCTTTTAAAATGTCAAATTGATGCCAGGACACTGTTTGAATGGGTTTACTCTCATCACTTCAGAAGGATAACAATAGCAAAATAAAACCTGGAGAGAAAACATTTTCCCCTTATTGATTTTGACCTGAGGGATGCATGCAGCACACATCTGTTATCCATGAAAAATATCAGCTGGCATATTCACTGATTGCTTTTACTTTTTAATATATACTGAGTAACAAAAACCAAATTAATTTTCCTGAGAAATGGTTTGTATATTGCAGACATATCTTCAGTTTCATGTGTTGCAACATAAAAGCTTTCCGTGTGCCCAGCAGTGAAATCGTATTCACAGACATTACAGGATCAAAAAAATTCAAAACCACCTTCACCTACTCTTGAAGATTTCTTTACATAATTGCATAAATTGATTGCATAATCCAGTTGCTGTCAGCTTCAGTCTGAGTCTTGTCAGAAGCATTTCTCAAAGTACCTACTTTGATGGAACCTTTCTTTTTCTTCTCTTCCTTTCTTCTTAGATGACACTGTCACTCTCAGTAAGCTTTGATAACCCCTTTAATTTTAGATTAACAGAAGAGACATAGATATTGAAGGAGGGGAACAGTTACCAGTAAAGAAAAAAAAACCAACAAGCTAGACTTTAATTGAAAACATTTAAATCTTAAATAAATGGCTTATGCAGTGTTTTCAGACCACCAATTATATGTACAATACCATGAATAAGATCTGAAAAGTAAGATCCATTCTGAGAGATGTTGAGAAGTATTCTGTTCCTCACCCCTTTCTCTAGACCCTGTGAATCTCTCCATGTTTATTAATGTTTTAAAATTTTAGTTATTGGGAAAAAATATCACTCTGTAGCTGACAAAAAAGGAAGTAGTACTTATATCAATCAAGACAAACCATTTTTATTTTAGGGGAAACAATATGTAGAGATATGCTTTAAAACTTCACAGTGCAGGTAATTTTGTCTATGGCATTTCTTGCAGTGATGAGTTTCTAGGCAGTGTCACAACCCACTGGTAGGGGCCATGTTGTTCGTTATGAACTCTTGTCAGGCTGAACAAAGTCACTGGGCCATGTGTCAGGGAACCCTTATTATACAGTCACCATAACTCCAGCAACCACCCCACTATTTAGACTGACAAGGTGTTGACTAACAAGCCTTTAAATTTATACAATAGACTTCCACAAAAGTGGAGTTAAACGAGCTCTTCATTTTGTACAATACAATTCAATAAGTTCTCAATTCCCACAACACTCCTCAAAGGTGCTGGCTCACAAGCCACAACACACGATTATACGAGTACCCCACTCCCACAACATAAGTTCAGCATGGAGTACAGAGTAGGATATGACAGTCGTGCTTTGCTCAGGCTAAACAAGGGAAGAAGACAAAGAACATCACCAGTCCTTAGATCCCATATTAGTCCTGCTGCGTGGATGGTTCTGAGGTGGGGCAAACAAAGAAAATGAAGGAGAGAGAGAAGAAAGAGAGGCAGAGAAAAAAAAGGAAAAACAGAGTGAGGCAGTCTTATCTGTTTCATTTAATAGTTAACCTATAACCTTTTTGGTGCGCACCTCTTGCGTAAATTAGACTTTTCATTTTGTTCAGCTGTGCACAGCCAGCCCTTCTCCAGGAAGTGAATTGGGACTGGTGGAGCAGAATGAGCACCAGTCTCAGGGTGGAGTGGGAGATTGGCTCAGAACAGCATTGCCCCACATCTGCAGGACCCTATCCTTCAATCCCCTTTCCTGTAGCAATATTCAGAATGTTTGAGACAAAACATGTTTAGGTCTGGTCCTCTACAGACAGGTAGTTCACAGAATCACAGAAAGCTGATAGATACCTTGAAGACCATCTAGGACAATTGTCAACTTAGCACCACTATTATCACCCCTACAATCAAAACAATCCCTAACATAGAGTATTATCCCACCACCTCCACTGCTTCACCTACCCCTTCTGAAAAGCTTATAGCCATCCATTCCATTGTTCCAGCTATGAGAGTCATCCCATCACTTTTCCGTGATAGTGACTGCATCATAGCTTTCCTACTGCACAATGCCTTCAAGCTCCTCCTGCCTGTTACCTGTACACTGCATTGCTGCACTTCGGCTGGGCTATTGATTTCACCCTCAGGCTCACCTCTAGTAAAACTGGCTGTATCCTCTTCCACTTAAAAATGTAGTTTAAAACCCTCTTAATCAGTCCCACTAACTCATGAGCCATAATCATTTTCCCCTTCTGAGACTGGTGGAATCCATCTGTCATGAGCAGACCTAGTGCCATTTAAACTGTCCCAAAATTCCCCCAATAGCACTAGCCTCTAAGTCATGTATTAGTGAGGCTAGTTTTCCTGTTCCTTTCAGTATTCACCTTTGGTATTGAAGGGATTGAGGAGAATACAGCCTTTGCACCTACTCCTTTGACTGAATGTCCCAGTACCCTGAAGCCCCTTTTGTTTTTCCTAGGAACTTCTTCCTTCAGTGCATTACTACTAACCTGGACAACTAATAGAGGATAATAGTCAGTGTCATACTGGATCAGGAAATTCTATGTGTGTAATTCATATCTAAGATTACTTAAAGTAAGAAGGCTTGTTTTAACCACACTGAAGAAACAGTTTAAAAACCTCTGCTTAGTCAGAGGGAACAAAAGAAAATAGTCAAATAAAGTACCACAACAGGTAAGCATGATTTGTAAGTTCCTTAAATAACTGAATATTATCAGGTATGAAAGTCTAACTCAGAATTCATGCAGATGAGTATCTGTAAACAACCTAAATAGCTGATCAAAGATAAGTAATTTGGATATTCATTAAAAAAAAACCACAAAAAACAAAAAAACCAACCCACAACCTAACCATAGCTGTACTGGATGTGATTGATTCTTTGCATGTCAGATAAATCTAAGCAAAATACAAGGATGTCTGAAGGATATTTCATGAGCAGTATATTCCTGCTGCACTTCTCCCAAGATGAGATTGATTCATCAACATACCTTGTACTCAAAGACTTAGGTTGGTAATAGATTTAGCAATTTCAGTGCCAGCAATCATTAACCTAAAAGGTTCTTGCAAAGAAAGCTGCATAGATATCCAGCCCCAAATCTTTCTATTATTATACTTATTAGATTGTGACAATGCCTTTCATTTTATAGGGCAGGAAGAAAATAGGAGTCTTTTAGGAAAACAAGAATATTGCCTTTTCAGAGTCAGAATCGACAGTTCAACTATGCATCTTTTATCTGTCCTAAAAATAGGCATGAAGTAGTCCATCCAGAATACATGGAAAACAAATCTAGATATATTAAACAAGTAATTGTATTTGTGTAGAGTGTATTACAGAGGCTGAAGACAGTGGTCTTCTACCTTCACATGTGATTGATAGAGGGGGACTACAGAAAATTTGATTTTTGCTCTTCATTCAGATCACAAGAATATTTATTTTTTTCCTCTGGAGTCACAGATATGTTCATACTAGTATATCTGTCTACTCCTGGATTTTTTCAGTGTAATCAAAATCCAGCTGCAGTCCCACCACCTGCAGATCTCTGCTTCCCAGAGAAATAGCTCAGCACAGCTAATACACAACATTTTCTTGAAAAAATTTTCATAGAAATATATAACAGGCTTAAATAAAAAGCAATGAATCTCAGTAAGACTGCCTAGTGGGTACTACTAAAAGTTAATCAAGTAACTATGTATTATAAGGGAGAAAATTTTCTGAAAATGTGGTCAGACCTGATTCTCTTAGAGAAGTTTACTGTTGTCAAGTTGCAGAAATGAGCACTTGTAAGGCATTAGGATGGTGATGAAGATAACACATGTTCTAGAGTGGTGAAGTTATTTTAACTGGTTTAGAACAATATGACAAAGAGCAAGTTTCATGGCCACTTTCTTACTCTCTGAACAAGATGGTTTGGGTTTTTTATTTTTTTTTCAATTACTAAAAGAAGATAAAGAAATTAATCTTTTGATGGTGTAACACATTATGTCCAAGAGGACTCAAAACAGTTTCATAGCATAATTGAAGTGATAATACTGTAAAACTTAGGTAATATATATTCTTCATAGCTAAATTTCTTAGAATTTTAAACCAAAGTACTAACTTGGTTGTTTTAAAGCAGAAATTGGTTTAAATCCTGGCTGATGGCATACATTTCTATTACAACAGTGACAAATGTATGTTAAGCATGAAATAATAGTGCTTTTTTATACACATCTCAGTTCAGTCTTAGAATGTTCACCACAACATCTTGCTAATTATAGTCTTAGTATTTTGAGATGTCTACCAATTAAACTATGCTTTAATATATAATTAATGCTCTCTTTTACTTTAAAACCATTACTCATTGTCCTATTCTAAGTGGTCTTACTAAACTGTCTTTATTCCTATCTTTTGTAAAAGTCCCCTTTAAGTATTGAAAGGCCACAAGACAGTCACCCTGAAGCCTTCTCTTCTCCAGGTTGAACAGCTGCAAGTCTCTCTCAGACTGTCTTCATAGGAGATGTGCTTCAGCCCTCTAATTACTTACTTGGCTCTCCTTTGGACCTGTCCCTTCCAACAGGTCCATGTTTTTATTTTACTGAGGACCCCAGAGGTAGATGCAACACTCCAGGTGGGGTCTCAGATGGACACAGTAAAGGGGCAGAATCACCTCCCCTCACCTGTTGACCATACTGCATTCGATGGAGCCCATATACGATCAGATTTCTGGGCTTCAAGTGCACACTGACTGCTAAGGTACAGGCTCTCATCCACCAGTACCCTCAAGTCGTTCACCATGGAACCACTCTCAATCTTTCATCCTCCAACCTGTATTGATACCAGGTCTTGTAAACCCTTGATCAGCATTCATGAGATGGTAAACTGAATTTTAAATGTATGATGCAGAGGTGTGTGGCTAGCCGTCGCGAACGACGATGCTTTTTATGCCTGCGCGAATGGATTTATTACGTGGAGCTCAGTGTGCGCGGAACTGGCCCCACCCCCTTTAGCCCTGGGACACTCTAAGCCTTGGCTGGGGCAAGCCCGGACGAAGTTGGCAGAGCGAGACCCGCAGGACTCGAACCGGCATCCTTCCGAGAAGGAGCACGGATCCAGGGGCGGCGGCTTTACCCACACGGCCACAGCCGCCGATGATGCAGAGGAGCAGGGAAATAAAACACAATCCCCTACTAATTTAGTATTATTATCTTGGTTTTTTGTAATTAAACCAAAGGCTTTTGAATCTAAGACAAAAGAACTTCAGAAGCTATAAAGTTACTTTTCACAGTAAGAAAGGATTTCATGTTCTTCACTAGCTTATAGAAGCTCCAACAGAGTATTTTAACATTATTACATGGAAATCTGACTCTTTTAATAGTATTATATTGTCTATGTTATATTATCCATATAATTTAGGTTTTATTTATATGCACCATCAATCTTATTTTGTGTGCTGCATAATTATTTTTAGAATCATAACTATCCCAGAAAGTTCATCAGGTAGTATATATAATTGAGTATATTATTATATGGTCAGCAGATTTAATGTACTCTGTTCTATACAGACCAGTAATCTTGGAATACAGACTGTCACTAACTAGATTAAAGAGTTTAAAGTCAATATGTTGAATATATATCAGACTAGATGAGCGTCTGGATAACAGAAATTGACACTATAGGCAGAACCACATACTGTTTTCTGTTGTACTGAGTTTAAGAAGTGATACGGAACCAGGGCAATAAAAGAGTTACTAAATTCAGTCAACTTTTATCCATCCAGTTTCATACACTGACATATTGCAAAACATTATACCTCAGAGAATAAGAGGGTAGAGAAGAAGTTGATATAGTAGGGCTGTTTGAACCACAGTAGTTGAGGAAAACAATGCTTTGTCTGTATAGACAATAATTTTCTGTAGTAGATTTGTGAATAGAGGTTCATGAACTACTGTATAAGCACAGACATCATAAGTAGCTCATTTAAAATAAAATTCAGTCTCTCAAGGTCTGACAAGTCAGGTACATTTGTACTTCTTGCAGCATAACTTGATAATCCACCATATGTAAGAATCTCTGATTTTATTCATGGGGGCATTGAAGTGAAAACTCATATTTTATGACACGTACGTGTACTAGTAAGAGGCTTCTTTTTATGTTTCAATTTGAATTTTTACTCAGCAATTCCATTTCAATATTCACCGATTTTAAGTATAATATTCACTTACATAATATAAGCTACAATTGGTATGGACAACTTTATTTTCAATGTTTTTCTATTTACTGTAAGAAAAGGAAAAGTCTAGAGTTTGCTGTTTATACTATTTGAAAGTTCATTTAAACTTCTTTTACATTGCAATTGTGTTCATTTCCAGGAATTCTTCTCATGTTTTGACATTTTGTCAGATGATTGCTCTATAAATATACCAGCTTGATGAAAGCTGATTTTCTATCCCCTGAAACCAATCTTTTCATGTTGTTAAGTTCAGATTCTGCTAACTACAGATAATTTTTCTTTTAATGTGGTCTTGTTGAAGGCATTCACTGTTTATTTCAATTAACCTTTTAGATCAGTGCTCATTTTTGGATAAGTATTTTGTAGTGGACGTAAGAAAGCTATTTGAAGGAGTTCAGTCATTAATGGTGATATTCAGAAGTTTAACTTCAGAAGTTTGGTTCAATTGCCCACTTGAGATGCGCATATTCATTTCCATCTCTAGTTCCATTTGAGAAGTTCTATGATACTTGAAAGTCCAAAGGAGGCTGACAGGTGCAAGACAGGACTTCTGGGACCCCTACTCTGTTTCTGGGACTTGATTCAGCTGCTGGCAATTGGATGAGTCACTTGTAATGTCCTCAGGTATTTTAACTGTCTTGCAGGTGCTTTTTCAGATTCATGTGTCTCTCTAGGAATGGCAATCAGGAACTAGACAGACTAGAAAATCTCTAGTCAGATTCACTTAAAAACTTCAGCCTCCTTGGTCTCCCTTCATGTGTGAAATCATATAAAGTTAAAATTTGTAACCTACTTATTGCATGTGAAGAAATGTATCTGTGAATGAGTTGAATATGGTGCTGTCCCAGACTTCATCCTATCATTATGCATAATATTGCTATTTCATTTTAGAAAGTTCACTACCCTGATTGATCTACTGCTCTAATGTATAACACATCACTTACAGAACTGTTTTGATAACAGTATCTTCAAAGTTAATTTGGAGAAAACATGTATAGGATTTCATGTATTGATCTATTTTAAATAAGTAAGCCTTTAAAAATGCTCTGTCAATGAGTGTTCCAAACTACTATTTAAAATATTCATTGTTATCAAGAAGATTGATTTGAAAAAAACAAAACTTCATATAAAACAGGACCAAATTCTCAAGACTGTTTTCTAGTACAGTATTTATTGTAGTAAGGACAGCACATTTAAAACAGGAAATCTCAAAAAATAAAAGCTAATATCTTGCTTTTTTCTTTTTTCAAAAATCATTCATTTTCTATAAAGTTTGTCTTCTGATATACTTTGAAGAAAGGTCAAAGAATAATTCAACCAATATACTTTAGAAGTAGACATAAAACAGAAAGGATAACACCCTTTTTTATGAAACAATTTTATATTACCACATTAATTGTTGATGGATTATTATTCTTTAGAAATTATTTTTGTAAACCACATTAGGGTAGTTTTATTACCTTAGTTCTCATTTAAGTATGTTTTAGAAAGAAATACTAGAAGTTAAAGTAAGCACATATATTTTGAAGATTTGTTCTAAATATAGAAGTGAAAATGCTTATATGTTAAAATGTCTGATCTAATTTTTGTCATTACTTAAACATTAAAAAAATTCATTTTATGCAACTGTCAGTGCTAATGGTAATAGCAATAGTAATAATAATGTATCTGGATTTTCCTTTTTGACCATGAGTCCTGTGATGTACCTTTTTCTCTCCTTTATGTCCAGTTGTGCTAATGGACATTCAGGTTTTCTGATTTTGAGTTGCCTGTTTTTGAAAGCTTCTTGTTCTGTTATTTTTTTCCCAGATACATAATGATGGGAGGTAAGATTAGAAAAGCCATTTGCTTTTTGTTTAATGTTTGTGATTCCAAAGTACTTCTTCTTATGTAGCCATTAGGAAGAGCATTTTAGTCCAATTTTCATCACAAAATATTTACCTAAGGAATTCTACCTCAGATTTTCCTTTATCAGACAGGAAATTTATGACAATAATAACTTATATTAATTAATTAAATTATTTTATTAATGGAAAGGCTTGAACTATGTATCCAGAGAACACTGCATCGCTAGCTGTTTTCCTAGCTCTGCTTTGTACCATCCCAGTTACCTCTTTCCAAGACAAAGCTGCAATGGATATCAGTAGTACTAAGCAGCTTCTGATGTCAGACAAACGTCTTAGAATCACAGCATTATAGAATTGTTTGACTTGGAAAATACCTTAAAGATCACTGAGTCCAACCCATTAAGCTAACACTGTCATATCTACCACTAAACTTCCTAAACACCAGACAGTCAATGAAGGATATGAAAATTCAAACAAAATTCAATGCAGGAGTTGGGTCCAGTTGTGACAAAAAGAGATGTATGCATTATCATCATTTACATGGTTGACTCTGCAGTAACAATAACTGTTCATGTATATTTTCTACCCAAATGGACACCTGTTTTTGCTCATGCAGTTGCTAGTCTGGCCTTTTGTCTCATTTAGAATCTAATCCCTGTGCAAATTAGACTCAGTTGTATGAATTATAGTTTATTCTAAGATTAGGTTTTTATTATCTGAGTGACTGTATAAAAGATCTTGAGTTTTCTCTGCTCATGACTACCTCTGGACAGCAGTGTACTTCATAAACACTGCAGAGCTCATCAAAGTTGAACCTCCAGTGGGGGAGTTCAGAAATACATGGATACAGTCATAAAGACATTGGCAGTATTTTTCTGACTACTTACCTGGGATGAATATACTTGCATCAAAAACTTCTTTAAATACACATTAAAAATACAGAAATTCATAAGGCAGAATATCCCTTCCAATGTCAATCTGTTAAAAGCCACAGCTAGCTCTAGGTATGCTGGTAAAATGCTTACAACAATCAATAGGACTTTTGAGGAATTAAGACCAAAAAAGCAATAATAGATTCTGTCAGTAAATAATTTTAAAAATAAATAAAATAGAAAGGAGCATGCAGGAGGAGGTCTTGATTCTGTTTAATTCCGGAACATGAAGAAATCTGTTTCATTTATATGTGACGAATAATTGCAGCAGGATTGAAAATAATTTTTAAAAATTAAACTCAATATATTGCACTAGAAAACAAAGGGTGTGAAAAAGTGACTTTAATGTATACAATAATAGCAGAGGTTAGGAAGTGGGGGTGGGAAAGTTTAACCAGAAATTGAAAACTTAATAATAGGGTAAAGTAAAAAGAAAAAAAAAAATTGCGTATCCCAAATAAATACAATATAAATCGCTTTTGTAACTGTAATGAAATACTATAAAAAGAGTCAAACCTTGAGAAGAAGACAAGAGAAAAGTATTTTTAGATGAGTTTTGAAACAGATGGAGAAACATGTGGCTAAAACCCCATTTAAATATATGACACTTTAAAAATTCAGGAAAATGTTGGTGTTGTTAGACTGAAAATAGGTATCTATATAGCAGGACAAATTCAAAAAATAGGAGTAGTGTAACTTAGATGGTGACCTGAGGGAAATAGAGGAAGGAAGACATACAAGAAGAGAGTGAGGGGGAGAGAGAAATCCTTCTCATATCTGCTTACAATTGCTTTATGTTGGTTATTCTTAGTTATCGTGAAGCTGAAAAAAAATGTACAAGAAGGTAGAAGTTAAAATTATCTTGTGTCCTGCATCTGTCAAAACTTATGTTTCTCCAGTCTCTTAAATGTTTAATTTATGCTGATTTACTCTTTCTGAGATATTTTAAAGCCCTTTCAGAAAAGTTTACACTGCTGTTACTATTCTTTAGGACATGAAAAGCCACAGTAAAACATTTTATACTGTGCTGGTTCCAGCCAGGACAGGGTTAATTTTTACAGTAGCCACGAGTGGGCAAGGCTGGGACCCAGAGGTTACTCTCTACCACCTCACATAATTTTCCAGGAACAAGGGAAGGAATGCTTCTGGGTCAGTGCAGGAAGTTGTTGGGAAGTGAGCAATAACATTTCTTTTCTTGTACGCTCTGTCATTAGTATTGTTGCTGTTAATGTTTGGGGGTTTTTTTGGTTTGGGTTTGGTTTGGTTTGGTTTTTTTCTTATCTCACTGCTGTTTCCAGTAACTTGGTCTTATCTCAACTTTTTGTTGTTTTTTACCTTTCGTGCCTCCAATTTACTTCTCCAGTCCACCCCAGAAAGGGAGAGCAGAAGGGAAGGGATCAAAGAGCACATGGTTTGGTGTAGTTTCAGTGGGAACATTAAGTTGCATAATACCATTCGTAAACCACAATATATATACATATAGTCATTGAGAACTTAATAAATAATATTTTTACTGTCATATTTCTCTACATACATTTACTGAAACTTGGGACATCAATTTATTTTTCTTGCATCCGTAAAATTGTTATCTATCAGCTAAATTAAAAAATTCTAGATTAAATAGTGTTGAACTGTTAATATGATTATAGAGTACTAGTCCTGCTACATGTTCCATTGTTATTAAATGGATTTTTTCAGTATTATTGCATAAAAGTTTCATTTGGCATTTAGGCCATATTTTATTGAGTATTAGGAATAAATTTGTGGTGGACTGACTATGGCTGGCTACTAGATGCCCATCCAGCTACTCTCTCACTCCACCTGCTCTGTAGGACACAAGAAGAAAGTGAGATGGAAAAGCTCGTGGTTCAAGATAAAGACAGGCACATCACTCAATAGTTACTGTGATGGCAATACCAGACTTGATTTAGGAAAAATTAATGCCATTTTCTGCTAGTTTAAAAAAGAATAGTATAGTGAGAAATAAAAACAAAACCAAAAGCTGCTTCACCCCACCCCTGCCTTCCTCCCAGGCTCAATGTCATTCTGTTATTCCCAGCTCCTCTAGCTCTACATCGCCAAGCAGGGGCGAATGGGGCAAGGGGTTTGTGATCAGTTCTTAACACGTCCTACCTGTCTCTTGCTTTTTGCACTATTCTCTTGCTTCAGCATGTAGTTCCTGCCGTGGGATAAAGTGCGTCAGGAAAAGACTGCTCCAGTGTCAGTCCTCTGCAGGAGGCACCCAAGTGGCATATCTGCCTGCTGCAGTGTAAGGTCCTTCCATGGGCTGCAGTGTGGTTATCTGCCCCGATGTGGTCCCTTCCACAGGCTGCAGTGACTGCCTTCTTCACAGGATTACTCACAGGCTGCAGGGAGACAACCTACATCACTGGAAGAGAAGGAAAAACTACATGTTCAAGCAATATGTTGACATATACCTGTCAGAGACTCAGATCAGAGACTGAATTAGCCAAAGCATACATTTTTAAACATTAATTTAGAAAGAGTGAGAGTCAATTGCCTTTAAGAAATAAATTAGCTACTACTAACTGCACAAAAACTCTTGCACAGCATCTAAACTCCTGATCAGAAATTAATGGTCAAAGGTTAGATCTTACTGGGACTGTGATCATTTTAAGCAAATATAAATTTGTATGTTTACCAGTCTGAGTAAAACAATGTGTAATGATCCGCGTTTGAGATATGGGAAGTGGAATTGTATATAAATTATGTCTGTCCTTCTGGGGATTTATTTTTTGACTCATTTTGTATTTATGTCCAAAAATTATTCTTTATGTTTCTCATTCCTGTTGGAAATGGTTGCCTGTTACAGTAAATGATATCTTATCCAGACCAAGATGTTTAAGAAAATTATTGAGTTGGATCAGCGTGTTGGATTTGTCCTAGGGAAATTAATTTTAAAGTCATTACAGTGTGCATTGAAAATATTTAATATCCATCTATCTGTTCTCAATCCTGGATCCAACTTGCACATGTGCTCACCACAGAAGGACATGAAAGGCCAATATTCATCTGGCACTTTGCCCTTAAGCTTTCTCTCTATGCCATGCATTTCCAATGCTATTCAGTTTGAGGTTGTGGACACAGAGCTAATGTGCATGTTGTACAAAAGCCACCTAAATCAGAAAGAACAATGCCAGCTACATGCCAGTGTTTTCATTTTCTGATCAAGTGTCTTACAGTTCCAGAAAGCCACAGGCATTTAATATGCTTGCCTGACAAGTAAGATCAATATGCATGTTTAAGAGGTCTAAGAGAAGAAAGAAATTAATGAAGATTCATGTATCAATCAATTCTTTGAAAGAATGGTAAGTAAATGTAAAACATTATATTAATGAAAGTTCAGGCTTCACAAAGTAAAGTTGTATTTTATGTTTATGTATCTTTGGGCATAAATCTAATATATCTTGCAGTACATACTGCTTTCCAAGCAACAATGAAACAGATGATGAACGTAGGTGAAATAAGGCTAAGACTGTCTACTTTCCATTTTTCTAAACATTTTCTGTAATTTGTTACAAGAATCATCTCAAACATTCTACAAAATATATTCTTAATTTCTAATTATACTTTGTTTTTTACATAAGTCACTAGAACATCACATTTTCTAATAGAAGCTGCTACAAGGACCCATATCAATACAACTTGCAGATTCCTTCTTTAAACATGATGTTAACCGTTTAAATGTCTGAAGGATCAAACCTCCTTGTTCAAATAGACTACACTGGAGAGAATTTTTTAGGCCTTAGAAAAGTTCTCAAAATTTCTCACTAGAAAATTAAAAAACCTAGAGTGCCAGAAAGAAAAAAATAACTCTTCTAAAATAACAATGTACAGGAAAAGAGAGATTTTTCTTTTTTTTTAGTACATAGAGGAAAATTGTGAAACTCCATAAACATGTAGTCAAGAATCATACATAAATATTCTCTCTTAAATTAAATGGGATTTAGAGGTGTAACCTGTAATAAATAAAGTAATGAAAAGAAACTTTAAAGACTTCTAAGAATTTTTAATATATATACACATTATGCATACTTTTCATTAAAAATCATTATAATAATAATTAAAAATATACTTTCATTCTGGGGAGAATCTTAAACATCATTTCAGAAAAAAAAAAGTTACCTTCCATATAATATATATAATATACAATTCATTCTGCTCCCTCGAATCAACTTTTAATGTTGCATGAAGACAAAACTCACAGTCATTACTAAATGGCTAAGCATTAGATAACAAAACATCTCAGTATGGTGAAAGACAGATTGTAATTCAGTCAAAATAAACTGTTTTGTTCTTCTGGTCTATTTTTTGCACATTTAGTAGATTTTCATAAGGTGCATCTGTTTAATCTGAGCAACCTCTTTTGATAGAAACTTACTCCTCCCCTATCCCAAGGCTCAGAGAAATACAATACATGGAAAGAGGCCTCTCCAAAAGGTTTTTAGACTACTTACATCAAAATAGGATGCAAATTAGAAAATAAAACAAGTGGAACAACATGTATAGTGGTAGTAGTAATTAATTTTGAAATACAGAACATCTCATGTAGGCAAACCAATTACACTTTGTACATTAGAGTTTGTAATGTACAAGGTTTGCATATATTTATAATATTTTGAAAGAAGTGAAATGAAGTGTTGTGATCTCATAAGACTTTAATTGAAGATGTCAAACAAATTTATTTTCAGTAAAGTTAAGCCTGAACCATGTTCACAGAGTCAAAAAAACTGAACTAGGGATTGTGTAAATGGCCTAAAACAAAGGTCTATTATAAGCATTTTCAAATTGCTAGCAGTTTAAAATTTGAAGCCGATTTATGCTGTTTGAGACCATTTTAGGATACAGTTTGCAAAATGGCTGTTCCAAGAATGCTGTATGTCTGTCCTTTTTCTGGCCAGGAGAGGACTAGTTTTTATGGTAGTGAGGAAATGGTTAGGACCCAGAGGTTATTTACACCACCTCAAGTCATTGCCAGGGAGTAAGGGCAAAAGAGTCTCTTCAGAGGAGAAAGATTTCTTCCTGGTCCGTGTAGTGTGGTGGAGGGACCTGTCAGGTATTGTCTGTTTCTCAGGGGCTTCTATGGGAATCATTCACGTATTGTACCCTCTGCCATTAATATTGTTGCTGTTACTGTTTGGGTTTTTATTTCATTGCTCTTTTCAATAAACTGTTCTTATCTCAGTCTGTGTTCTTTACCTTTTGTACCTCCGATTCTCCTCTCCAGCCCTGCATAGGAGTAGGGGAGAGGGTGGCAGGAGCATTGAGCAGCAGTGTGCTTTCAGTGGGAGCACTAAATTGGGGAGTACCATTCCTAAACCACAACAATGTCTCACGGATATAACATTATGCATTTGTTTATTGAAGTAACGTCCAAATAGAAATATTGCACAGTTAGAGTTGTCCGCAAATCCATTAAAAAGAATGCAGACATAATTTCATAAGATGATATAACAGATAAAACTACTAATGTTTTAGTTAAACAAAATCTTAAAAAAAATTGGGGAACACTTGACAACTTTTGTTAAAGTTATGAATTACTTCATCTCCTTTAATAAGTTAAATATTATAAATGAGAAACATCGTCTCATACATGTCATATAATGCAAAAGTATGATTCAAGAGTGCAACAGTAAATGTGTTAAACCAAAACAAAACTTCATTAAATGTTTGTAGTTTATACTGAAAAGTCCTAGGAAAAGTAATCTCAAGCAATAAATAAGTACTGACAGCCCTGTATTTATGAGGCTTGTGGAGAGACAGAAGTGTAGTGAGAAATACTTATGTTGAATATAAACATCTTAAAAACTTTTTAGAGAAAATTGGTGTACAGCGTTATTTAGAAGACTGGAAAACATTTTTCATGGACAACAGAAAAGGACCATTTTACAAATGCACTATGGCACTACTGGCAAAAGGAAAAGAAATGGCAATACAGATGTCCTTCTTTTGTTCTAAAAGTCATAATAATATGTCTGTTGTTTTAGAAACAAACAAAATTGAAGTGCTTCAATAGCAAAGCAAACAAATTTCTGTTATGGACAAAAGAGGTGATGCATGTTGACCGAGTAAGAAAAATAATGTATTCTTATAATGCAAAGCCATTTTAAGTGAAGACAATAGCATTTATTATATTTTTGTGCTGAAAAGAAGTTACGGTGTGGTGTCTTTTATCTCACACTGCTTTAGCTTCATTGCTGGGAGTTTGATATCAGTTTCCATCAAAGTGTGTGCTGTTGATTATGATAAATGGATGGCAGGAGGTCATAATGCATGCAGCACAGAACATAACATACCTCAGTAAAAATCAGAGGTTTTGTCTTAGTTATAAATTCAATCAATCCAAATAGAAACTCTGACTAAATCGCAGTACAATCCAAGGTGATGGTATATGCTAATGTATTTAAACCTTCTTGAATAGAGACTTTGGATAATGAAGCCATAAAAAATTAAAATGGATCAAACTTAACAAAAAATTGTTGGAATTATACTATTAGTAAAACTTCTACAAGTATCTTATTTTGACACTCCTTTGCTTTCTAGTTGACATAAGAGCACCTTCATAATGCTCTGCCCAGGGGAGAGCTCAGATGAACAGTTCCCAGCAAGAATGAAACAAAAGGAATAAATAGTTCTAGAAGAGATTGTTGTTTTTCTGATGTCTTTTTTTCAATCCTAGTGTTCCCAGGAGGCTCCTGAAGAAAATAGATTCTGATGATAATTTTAGCATTTCTCCAGTTAAACTGTAGTACAGACATAAAATAGTTGAAATGAGAAGTCCTATTAAAAAGATGTAGTTTTAAAGCTGGGAAAAGGAGACAGCTGTATGAAACCCACCCACCCACCTAAACAAAGCAAACCAAAGAAAAACAAGGATACTGAATAGTAAAAAGTTAGACGAAGCAGTTTAAGTTCACATTTCAAATAAAAATGGGCAGAGATAGAACAACTTCTAACAGGGAGAGGCTTTGGGCTACTAGCTGGTCATTTTCCCCTTCTCTACTGACCTCTCAAATGACACTATTCTTTTCCATGTGCAATCCACAGTATTTGTTGGCATGTGAACCACAGCTTTTCCTATATAACTGGCACTCCACAGTTCCTCGCAGAGTGCACCTATACCATGCTGTAGCATGGAGGAGGTCTTTTAGGTGCTAATTTCCTTTGTTGTATATTTAGTATGCACTCAAGGGTGTCACTGATAGACTTCATGATTTCCTGATTTGTAGGACTAGGGCTGAAGTTATACCCTAGGGGACCTTTGGAAGTGTCACTCTTGCAATGGATATGTCTCTGTCTCAGACTAAAATCTGTCATGAGAATCACTGCTGGTAAAGTAGCAGTCTGGTTGTGATTGTGTGGATCAACCTCATGCCCTTTTCTCTTTGCCTTTCTTTAGTTTTAATAAAATGTATGTGGAGTACACTGTCATGTTTTCATGATGTTTTATGTCCTACTCAGAATAAATCTTACTAAACATGCTTTATTTTGTTTAACTTTGACATTAAGAATGTGTTTCTTTTTCATTCAAAGGACTTGCATTTCTGCAGTTTGGGGAAAAGGAGTGTCAAAGACTAAATGCTATATATATATTTTTTT
>VXBX01004297.1:54476-67119 GCA_013400415.1 Scytalopus superciliaris | reverse complement strand
GGGGGGAGGTGGTTGTGTGACAACCTTTTCCCCTCTGCAGTGTTCTGACTCTACTATGAATTAATCTCAGAAGTATTTATCTTTAGTAATCATGAGAGGACATTACATGACTAGTGATGTAGTAGATGGCCAGATACATGAAGAAAGGAAAAAATCCCTCTCCTAACCAAGAGACAAACTATCAGAAACAGTCATTTTAATATGACAGGTTTGTTTTGAGATTTTGTCTATTAGATTTAAAACAAATATTTTCAGCCTTCATTTCAAACCTTAGAATTTTCAAGAAAGAAATTGCTTTTGTGAATAACAACCTCCAGGTAATCCTTTATCTTCCAGGTCAGGACATTAACATTTTTAACCTCCCTTTGCCAAAATCATTAGATGTAGGAAGTCTGAAGGTTAAAAGTGTTTATTTAAAAACTGTTTCCTTATAGAAGAAAGAAAAAGTGAGTAGATGATTATAGGGGGTAAAAAGATTCTTGGTTTTTTTCCAAATCTGGTATACATGCTTTTAGTTTAAGCAAATTTACAGTCAGAAAACATATTGATGTGCTTTTTCAGGTTACTATAAATGCATACTTATCTCTATCTAGAAAAAATTGTCTGCTGCTGTGTTTGGAAATATTCTGCAAAGGAGGGCTTTTGATTTTATTAAATGAAAGCATATACTATTTATTGAGAAAATATAATAGTGAGGATAGTATGAAAAAGAGATTGCTCAACATGAACAAACAAAAAAGTTAGCACTCGCAATTATCTGGTTTTAAAGTATGAGATTACACAAATTGGTTTATAGATTTAGGTGAATCTCTAGCAAATCCCTAAAGTATGTTTTCAAATTCCACAACACATGACAACTTAAATACATACATAAGTATTTTAAATCAGAATCACAATAAGAAAAGTATAGACTACTGAAAAATAAAGACTTACATAATTCAAAATGTTAAAAGTATAAGTTTCTAAAGATGTTCAACAAGCCAATGAATTTTCAATGCACAAAACCTTTAAAAAGTTAACTTTTGTGATCTTTCTTTATATTTAAATTTCAAGCAATAGCTTAACCAAACCACAAAACAGTAACAACCTATAGGTAACATCTGAAATTTTATTTTATTAAGGGTTTACTAAGGTGATACTTCAGCTTTTAAGTATACATGATATTTAATACTTTATAAATTACTGGCAATATATTTGTTATAACATTGAGACACTTTAAAAGACATTAATGTTTTTAATAGGAAATAACTAATCAATATTTACTGAAAGTGAAAACTATTCTATTTTAAGCAAATTGATTTTGTTGGTCAGGTTTTATTGGGTATTTCCTAGTAACAGTTCTCACGTTTCTTTTCCTTTTTTCATAAGTGGAATTCACCTTACTAATCTTCTATAAAATGGTTATAATGCTTTATCATCACCATCAAAAAAAAAATAAAAATCATAGAATTGTTAAATTATTTGAGTTGGAAGGAACTCATAGAGGTCATCTAGTCCAAGCTCCTTGCCATAAAGAGGGACATTTTCCACTAGACCAGGTTGCTCAAAGTGTCATTCAACTTGACCTTGAACACTTCCAGTGATGTGCTGTGCGTGACATCTTGGGCAGCCTGTTTCATATTTTACCACCCTCATTGTAGGAAATGTCTTCACTATATACAATCTAAATTTACCCCATTTATCTTCAAAACACTGTCCCTTGTCTTGCCAATGTAGGCCCTGCTAAAAAGTCTTTCTTTCTTATAAAAGCCACTTTTAAGTATTGAAAAACTGCAATAAAATGATCCCAAAGCCTTCTCTTTTCCAGGCTGAAGAGCCCAACTCTTGCAAGCCTTTCCATATAAGAGGGGTGTTGGTTCCCTCTGATCATTTTTGTGGTCCTCCTCTGCATCTACTCCAACAGGTCCATGTCTCTCCTGCACTGAGGACTCCAGAAATGACAATGATTCTCCAGAAGGGATTTCACCAGTGCAGAGCAGAGGGAGACAATCACCTTCCTTGATTTGCTGCCCATGCTTCTATTTATGCAGCCCAGATAGGAGATGATATTAAAAAAAAAAAACAAAAACAAAAACAAAAAACAAACATAACAAACTTTAAACACGCACATGTTAAAATGAATATAATTAATGTATTTTTGTTGTTGTTATTTTAAAAATGAGGGGTTTGGTTTTGTTTTTGTTTTTTTTAATTGGAGAAGACTCAGAATATAAGGATACCTCATGCTTCAGAGGGAAAATATATATGAGTAGCAACCAAATTCAACAGTATGAAAGATGATTCATCTTTGACAAACAGAAATTCCACTATGTGAAACTAAATCAAAGGAAACTGGAGTGTGAAGCAATTACACCCTTACTCAACAAAATAAAAGAAACAAACAAAAAAGCCGTCTTTTGTTTAGGTGGTTTTGTTTAAGTGAAAGCAATATACCAATGCAAAAATAGTCTACACATTCACAAAGACATTTTTCTTTCCTTTTGTATTTTTGAAACTAACTATGTCTTGAAGGCTGGATGAAGTATTCAACATCAAAACTGCTTTAAAGCAGGTCTTGAACTTTATCATGTTTTATCTGCTATTATTATACAAAGTGTGAATTTAAAAAACACTTCAGAATAATGTTTGACTCAGACTTTGTATATATATATATATTAAAACCAAGAAAGATGATAAAACATCAGGATTACTTATTTCCCCCAAAGGCCACAGTGCTCTATTTCATCTTCCTGCTTGGTTCTGGCAAAACCAGATATGACTACACCCTTTTTTTAAAAAATACCTTCTGTAACTGCAGAATTTCAGATTTCTGAATTGCTGCATCAAAATAGTGTATATGTATGAATGTGACATGAAAAGTTTCCAGATTATAATTCAAGGGCCAGTAGCACATGGATTTTGGTAAAATACAAAAACAAGTACTGAAGCAAACCTAGCTGTTCAATGAAGACAGATTTTCATTCAGTTTGCTGAAAAGATTATTTTGCAAGATTTCTTGAAGAAGAAACCAAACCAAACCACAGCTTTCCATGAAGAATTTTTATAAAGACAGATTGACATAAATCAAGAATCATAATTTTAAAAATAACACATGTGATTCTTTCCAACTGTGATCACATCAGAACTGATTTGTCCATATTGTAAGAGAGATGAGGTGGACGTGAACTGTACTGCTCAGAACTGCTTGTCCTCAAAAAGGATTATTCAATCCTCTAAGCACTGTTGGCTGCTCATCACTGAAAGTTGTGTTCATGTGCAAGTAGTTCTGATGATGCCTCACATATACATTCATGCAGCTCTCTTTCATTTTGCTACTGATTGACTGCAGACACTTTACAAAATTTATCTTAAAATTGTTAAATTGATCAAAGCCCACTAATGTCTTTCATTGCATTTCCAACTACTAATTCTGCTTGATGATCAAGACAATGAATCAACTGTAACTTTTGGAACTTGTTTAAGCCCTGTGCTAAACCATTTTTTATCATCTACTGTTAGTAATTTCAGTGATGTCTCCTCTGTTGCATTTCCAAAATATTTTCCTTGAGAAGTTAATAGACTGGGAAACTAGAGGCAGGCTTGAATATGGTTTCTGTTGTGAGGTGTTATTTTTTTTTTCCCTCCATCCAGAATTTTCAGAAAGACTTATAAAAGTTTTTTTGAATATCCATTTTCTTACAAATGAAATCATGTCATAACTCACAGAAATACAGAAGAAATTTAGTGACAGAGACATAATACTATCAGCATACACAATGCATTCCAGACGTTTTCAATAAAAACAATAAATTAATTAAAGATCTTAGATATTTTATCAATATTGGGAAAATCACTTGATATGTGAACATATGCTACAGAAAGAGATATCAAAGTAAAAAAAGACTGAGAATAAATAAGAAGTAAGTTCCCACTTGCTTCCTTGGGAACAAAAATTTATTATAGATCATAGGATTCAATTAAGCTTATGATATTTTACTGTATTTAGGGGAAAACACATAATTATAAGAATGCAGGTAGACAAACATAAACAAACATGATATCTAATGAAGCTGAAAGACTTTTCTCTTTTTATCCCATCTTATTCTTTTGATGAAGATTCAAAGAAAAGAAAAATAAAGGCTGTTTATTTTGTAAAGTCATTGGAATTCACTGGAAGAATAGTTTGAGGTTCTGTGAAGACAGGAGAACAATTCTGTTGTCTAAATACAGGTATCTAGAGCCCTTATATGAAACGTGTATTTATATATACAACTCTGGAACAGGAGGATAGGACTTACAGGACCCACGTAGCAGAAGCAAGAGTTCAAGAATGAGAGACACAGCATCTGAAAAAGCTCTGGATTTCCATTTTTAAGCACCTTCCTCACACCCTGAGGGTCATATTTCCAGATGCTGAGATGATGGAATGGTCTAACTATACTTGTTGCTGTCTCAGACCTTATTTTAGTTCAAGATGTAGAGTGATGTATTGTGTAAGCAAATATACAAACATACAATTTTTTCTCTACTTATTTGAGTGTTTTGTTTCATACGGAATCACAGAATCATTAAGGTTGGGAAAGACCTCCATGATTATCAAGTTCAGATTTTGACTGATCACAACATTATCAACTAGACCACAGCACTAAGTACTATGTCTATTAGTTTCTTGAACACCTTCAGGGATGGTGACTCCACCACCTCCCTGAGTGGTTTTTTCCAATGCTTAATAACCTTTTCCTTGAAGAAATTCTTCCTGGTGTCCAACCTGAACCTTCTCTAGCACAGCCTGAGTCTATGTTCTCTCGTCCTGTCACTACTTGCCTGGAAGAAGAGGCCGATGCCCACCTGGTTGCAACCTCCTTTCAAGTAGTTGTAGAGAACGATAAGGGCTCCTCTGATCCTCAGTTTCTTCACACTAAACATCCACAGCTCTCTCAACCGCTCCTCATATGACTTACTCCCTACACTCTTCATTATCTTTGTTGCCCTTCTCTGGACATGCTTCAGCACCTCAATGTCTCTCAGAGTGAGGGATCCAAAACTGGACACAGGACTCGAGATATGACCTCACCATTGCACGGTGAGTTCTTCACAGCTAAACACCCAGCGGTTCTCTGAATATCTTGGTTAGAGGAAAAATGGATACTTTCACTTTGGAATACAAAGATCATATTTTAAGGGAACAGTTTAAGGAAAACAAGGAGTTTTTATTGGTATTATGGCTTAAAATAGATTGGAAAGCAAATAAAGACATAAAGAGGTTTACTCTGTTTTATTTTATGCTGGGTTTAGCTCATCTAAAATGAGATGGTGAAAGAAGGTTTTTGTCAACCACAATAAATGAGACAGCCTAATTAATATATGTGCAATATACTAATGGATTTACCTCCGGCAGTGTTTGCTAAAATACATTAAACAAGAGTCAAAACTAATCATTACAACAGATTCAAATAAATAACATTGTCACACATAAAGCAGCATATTAATAACAAATATAGTATATAGTGTACAGGAAGCAATTTCTTGCTTCACTTTCCACTTATTTGCATCTTTAGATAAGCAATTAATGTCCTTCCAGCTGTTTCTGGATATTGTAGTTCTTGGGACTGATACTATGCATACCCAAACTAAATTAATTACATGCAGCAAAATACTTTACTTGTTGAAACATAATTTCTAAAGCAGATGCAACCAGCCATATTAGTTAAATGCAATGGTTTATGTCTGAGCCTCTGGATGTAGTGAATGGGAAAAATCTGAAGGGAAAATATAAGAAAACTCCCATAAGAATATGTCTCTAGAAAAATCCTCAAGAACTGCATGCAATATTGAGATTTCCTCAATTAAAGAATTTGTCTCTGGAGTTAATTGTGACCTATAGTAAAGTAGAGAGAGACACAATTTGCAAGGTGATGCTCTTTATATAAAACAGCTCAGTCTCATTGACAGTTGAATTCTGCCATAGTTAAGAGCATTAGTTTAACAGACTCCATGTAGGTGCAAAGGTTAAGTGCCTTAACTAGCTGTTATGCAACATTCATCCCTGAGGAACACCACTTGTCCCTGCTCTCCACTTTCACATCAAACCATTGACCGCAACTCTCTGAGTGCCAATTCCTTAGATCCACAAAATCTGTCTGTCCAGTTTAGAGAAAAGGATGTCATGTGACACAGTGTCAAAAGCTTTGCACATGTGTTTCAGCTGTGCTTCCCTCAACCACCAACCCTGTAAACCCATCATAGGAGGCCACCAAATTTGTCAGGCATGATTTGACTTTAGTGAAGCCATGCTGGCCATCACAAATCACCCCTTTATTTTTCATGTGCCTTAGCATAGTTTCCAGGAGGATCTGCTCCATGATCTTGAGAGGCACAGAGGTGAGACTGACTGGCCCAGACATTTCTTACTTCCCTTTTTAATAATGGGCATTGTTTTCCCCCTTTTTCCAGTCAGAACATTACCAGACTGTCACAAATATCGTGGATGGTGGCTTAGCCATTTCCTCCACCAGTTCCCTCATGACCCGTGGATGCCTCTCATCAGTTCCCATGGATTTGTAGTCCTTCAGGTTCTATAGGTGTTCTCAAAACTGGTCGTCTCCTGTAGTGGACCATTCTTCTTTCTCGCAGTCCTCACCTTTGCCTTCTATGACTTGGTGGTGTAGCTGGAGCACATACCAGTGAAGACCAAGGAAGAAGTCCTTGAGTACCCTAGACTTCTCCATGTAGCAGGCAACAGAGTCTCCAGTTTCCTGTTGGAGGGGGCCTTCATTTTTCCCAGTATTCCTTTTATCACTGACGTAAGTATAGAAGTTTTTCTTCTTGATCTAATGTCCCCACACAAATTTAATTCTTTCAGGGCTGTAGCTATCCTAACCTGATCTTGCTCAAACAATATCTCTATAGTCCTCACAGACTGCCTGTCAATGCTTCCATTCCTGTAGTTTCCTTTCTGTGTTTGAGTTTGTCCAGGAGGTCCCTGTTCATCCATACAGACCTCCTGCCATTCTCACCTGACTTCCTCTGCTTTGGAATGCATTGTTCCTGAGCTTGGAGCAGGTGGCCCTTGAATACTGACTATATGGAAAATGTCAGTCTCTTAGGAAACATTCATACATCATTAGATGTTTCAAGCACTGCTTTGCAAAAATGCAGTCTCACCCTGCCCTTAACCCAATACGAAAAGTAAATGATACACAAATATTGAGCTCCAACACCTGTGACATGTTATGCGAAATTGTATGTTCTTTGGGAACACTGTAAAATGAATTTATACAGAAGGAAAAAAAAAATATAATAAAAGGAATTCTTTGACAAACCAAAGGAGCTAAGCAGTTTTTGCAGAACTGTTTCAAAAATATTTGTAGGTCAAGCAAATTTGTTCATTTGCCATTTGAACTTACCTCCCTTATGCAGGGCAATCCTTTATTCTTTTCAACTTCGGTTATGATAATTGTGAAGTAAACTTCCATGTATGCCAAGGTGGATTATGATGCTTATGAGGCACTTATTTTTTGATACATATGATGGAAATTTTTCAGAAGCCTGAAAACTGCTTAACATAAGGCGTGTGTGACATCCTTTAAATACGCTGACTTAAGACTTGGAAAAAAAAAATCAATTATCATCTTGCTGCTAAGGTTTAAATAAGAAAAATGCAATTGCATGTAAGATAAACAACAAGGGAGAAAGGAAATAAAATCTTTGGTTGTCTTGCAGCAACACTTATTGCTAGTTCCCTGTTTATACATGGAAATGCCTGTAATCTAACACATAGAGTCTCCTGTAGTGGGTCATTCAGTCTAAGTTAATTGCCATATTTCCTCAGGGAAATTCATATGAGTTCAATCAAACTTTCTGCTTTAGGAAGTAGAAAATATTATAAAATCTGAGATATAACACTACAAACTTGAAAAATATTTTTTTATATGTTAGCTAAACACAGTGTCTAAAACACCTGCAGAAAGTAAGAATATCAAGATAACCAAGTACAGTTGCTGCACAATGCAAAAAAGCGGCTCTTTTCATTTTCCATGCTTAAGTTCTTTGAGTTACGTCTTACTTCTACAGTTATTCCCTTTATATTTAATGTATAAAATTTTTCAGTTTTAAAAATGTTTGCTAATTTATTAGATAATGCTATACAATTATATATAAATTAAATGTTGATCATATATTCATATATGTGTAGCCCAGAAAAAAAATTAGTTATTTCATCTGCATAGAAAGCACTATATTGTAAATGTAATCACAGACATATATTTGAAAGTAAATGAAAAATACAAAGCCTTGTAAAAAATCTTGTCCCACATGATGCCAATAAAACTTCTTGCCATTTCGAGATAGGATAATTTGGTTACTGTTTCTAAAGCATGTAAAGCATAATAGAATTAACCTTTAAAATGTTAGGTATGCAATAATGCAAATATTTTCAAGACACAAAAAGTCTATTATTGCACTGATAACAATTATGCTTTCTCATTAAATGTGCACACAATAAAAATATAGTTCTCATATAGAAAAATAGGTATGCATGCACCCACTTTGGTAATACCTGTCACTGGAGGATTAAGTCAAAGACCTGTATCAGTAGCATCCGATTTACTGTTCTAAAAGAGTGGATAAGCTCTTGGAGTGATGGTATTTACCCAAAGCAGCAATGAATTAACTATTTGGAACAGATACTTCAGTCAAATCTCTGTGCATTTTTTGTCAGTCAGCAGTCCAGATGATTTACACAAGTTAAAGGTTATTGTAAAATACATAACAGTAACTGTATTGCATAAGTAACATCACATATTCTGAAAACCACAGCCTAATTCTTGCTCACATTTCTGCTGCCATTTCTTACAACTCTTTTCTTGATTCCTTTGTGCTCCCTTCTGTACAGCTGCCATCTCTGCTGTTGTCTTTCTCTTCCTATTTCTCTGCTATGTAGAACTACTCAGTCATCTCATCCTGCAAGTAAATTAACTTATTTTCTTTCAAATGCTCCATAAAATGATCATTCTGTAAAATGTGTAAATGTTAATGTAGGTTGAAAAATAAGATCTTCACCACAATGTTAAATATTGTTTTCTAAACAGCCTGGGAAAATCCCATTTTATGTGTTTATTTGTTAAATACTAATTTCTAATTAAAATGTTGAGAGCTCTTGGATATGTTCTGTTGACTTTTTTGATGTCTTTCACATTAGAAGCACTCTATCACTGAAATGACAACAATAATAGTAATATCAACAACAACAACAAAAATAAACATACCAAAACAAAGCAAAACCCAAACCAAATAAATGAAGCTATTGTTTATGGCCAAGAAACACCAACTGAGAAGAAAAACAGATCATTGAAAAACTAAAGGTAAAAGAATCTTAGCAAAATTTAATGTGACATCTTTTACATGCTCATTTTGTAATACTCTATTAATATAGAACTTCTTTAATATGATATGATGTGGCTAACAAAATACAGAATTGGCCCACAAAACTACACTTTATATATGGTCAAGAGAGGTGTACCTGATTAAAGTGGAAAAAATATGTTCAGTTTTGGATGGGGGTGAGTGGGTTGGTGACAGTAGGCACAGATAAGATTGAGATATTCTATATGTTGTTTGCCTCAGACATTAAGAAGTTCTTGCAGACCTTTGCACTTAATTGAAGGGTTTTAGGAAAATGATCAGCAATGGATAAGGATGAAGTCAGGTGTTACTTCAACAAACCTGACCTATATAAAGCAACAGGACCCAAAGGGCTGCATCCAGCTGAAGGAACTGTCATTGTTTCCATAGTTTAATATTACAGATTGCATCGAATAAAGTTCTGTCTGGTTTAAAATTAATTTTGTGCCCTGCAGTTATCATGAATCTGGAATTTTGTTGGATATGGCAGTGGAAACGAAATTAGATTATTCCAGTATTTCCCATTAGGTTCTAGAGGGACTCTTGCAGAGTTCCATGTTTTAATGAAGTATTAAGCATACCTTATAAATTCTTGGCAATACTGAATATTGATATTTTAGCATAATGTATGTATTTTTATATAGGCAGTTCCCCTCCCTCCCACCTCATATTTCAATAAGGGATGGGATTTTTCAAATTAAGTGGCATATCATATGATTTGAAAAAATGGAATTTTAAGTAACTCTGTGAAACTCTGTGAACATTTCCAGCTAATGACTTCGAAGCATCATCCACCTTTTTCACCACATTTTTTCCTAATGCAAGTCTTTTTCTGTATGCAGGTCTGTTGTCATGTCTGATGATGAAAAGGGTGCAATGTTGTGATGGGTTGTTTTTTGTAGGCCTTCCTTGATATCCAGGGTCAAAATCTTGGAAGTATTCCATCCCATCTCTTTACATAATCAGGTGTATATAAGGCGAAGGGGGAGGTGTTCTTGCTCTTTTGCTCTCTTTGCCTTCTTGGGCTAGCGCGCTGACAGGCTCTCAGTGTTTAGGCCTANTATATATATTTCTTCAATTTTCTCTTGCTGCTTTTTGCCGTTTTGGGAGAGGGAGGGGGGAATCTTTCTTGTGAGGTTTGGCCATTGGTAGAGAGCCAACCCAAACTTTCACAAATGTCTAAGCATTAAGAGAAAACCTCCATTGTCTAGAAACCTTTGAGATTATGGGATGCTTGGGGATTGTCCTGGTTATAGTGACCAGGACCAGTTTGTCACTGCGTGGGTGTTGCTAAGACTGTGTATTCTACACCCTCTATGTTATTTCTCATGAACTGCTAACAATAGATCATTTGCAGCAGCTTTCTGGGGCACACCTGCCCCCTCAGGCTACAGGGTGGGTGCTTGGGAACTTCTGTGAGATAAGAAAGGTTTCCTGTCTTCACACCAATGATTCAGGTGTGATAACGCCCCTCTGCAGAGCTGTTAGCACCTCCACACCCAGCCTGAGGGGTCATGTCTGCTAATGGGCCATCAGGGTTTCCAAAAATATGCCATCAGGGGGTCCCAGAAAGCTGCTGTAAATGATCTATTGTTAGCAGTTCATGAGAAATTACATAGAGGGTGTAGAATACACAGTCTTAGCCACACCTACACAGTGACAAACTGGTCCTGGTCACTATAAACAGGACAAATGCCAGACTAGAGTGGCACTTTCAAGTAGATGAACTTGTTGACACAAAATGCCTTTAGAGAATTAGTGACAGCAAGAAGAACAGATGAGAAACTGACCAGATGATTACAGGCCAACAGAAAACACACTCAAAGATACTACTAGATGAGTTCATTTTAGTGATTAAAAGTAAAAAAAGCTTTTCTACTGGAAGCCAAAAAAAAAGGAAAATTCATTGTGAGAAGTCAGTGAGGCAACCTAAGGGGAAACTTTAGATTTACGAATGATCATAGAGTCATAGCCCCGTTCAACAACTCTTTACAGAGAATGATAGTGCATTGATGCACTGAAGGAATTACTTAAAATCAAGCACTGAATTAAAAATAGTTGAACCAATCCTGAAAGGCAGATGTGTTGAAGTACTCAGGAAGAAGAGGTCTTCTTTTATTTTACTTTGAAAATGAAGATCAATAAAACCAAGACAAGTGTGAATTGAATGAGTTTTCTAAAGAGGAAAGCAAATCCTTTAAACTTCCAGTATTTACTACACAAACTTTCCATTCAATCATAGCAACACCAAAACTGAAAGAACAAAGTTTTCTTTCACTTTTTACATTTTAAATTGTTCAGATATAAAAGTTTCACTTCCTGTATGGTTAATGCAAGCTTGTTTGAACTTTTACAATTAATAAACTCCGCAAAATTTGACAAAATTGTGCCATGAAGATGAACAAGAAACAACAGGTTTAAAAAGAGTTTAACCCTCAAGAACAAAATGCAAGTTCTTCTAGAGCTAAAAGAAATAGAAATTTTACAGTTCTTATAATGAAGTTATTATTTAATACATTAATCCTCCAGTACAGCTATGATATATTCAGTATTGCTTCCTCTGTAAGTCTCCATCTCTTCTGGAAACTACATAAAAAAGGATGGAGAGATAGTGGTCTTGCAAAGACTTCACAAGAAAGGGAGGTCATTAAAGTTGTTTTTATTTTGCTTCCTTCTCTGATACTAATGTAATTTGGCCAATTAGTATCATATTTGCGGTATTTTAACAGAATTGGATGAATTCTCCAAAGTCAGTAATTGAGTGTCTCTCCTCTGTGTTGGTTGGTTACCAGCACTGGACAAAAGTTTAGAATTATGAGATATGTGGGCTGATGCTCCTCTACAGTTCTGAGACCGGTCTTATCTCCAAACACTACCTAGGGCTCCTTCATAAAGCCTCTGTGTGTGTGTGAAAAACAGGCAGGCTATTTCATGTCAGAATAACATGTTTTACATCACTGAAAAAAGACATTTTACACATTTGTCTTTTCTTTCATCACTCTTTTCTTCCACTGAAGATGTCATTGCTTTTTAAATAGGTCAAAACGTAAAAGTATCTTGAATCCTTGAAGATGAGGTAGATTTTTTATTTCTCTGGGCCTCTTTGGTCTGTTATTGAGTCTGACTGCTATGGCATTCATACTAATCCCATGCTATGCAGTTTTAATGTACACCTATATTCATCCCCTTTCATACTGCCATGGTTGTAACACAACTTCCCCTTTTACCTTCATTGACCAAATAACTTCTTTAAGTTCTTTTT
>VXBX01004297.1:37751-54422 GCA_013400415.1 Scytalopus superciliaris | reverse complement strand
GGTTTTTTTGTTTTTTTTTTTAAAGAAATGTACATATTAACTATAGTGGATTGACCTTGCCTTGTCTTTCAGGTCCCCACCAAGCTTCTCTGTCACTCTTTCTCCTCAGCAGGACAAGAGAAGAGAATGTGATGAAAAAATTTGTGGATCAAAATCAACTACCATAGTAGGCAAAACAGACCTGACTTGAGGGAAATTAATTTAATTTACTGCCAATTAATAACAGAGTAGGACAATGAGAAGTAAAATAAAACTAAAAACCACTTTCTTGTCTCAATAATACTGATAAATCTTCTAACTCCTCCTGCCTTGAGTGGTGCAGGAGAGATGGGGGAATGTGGGTTACAGACAGCTCATAACATCTTGTCTCTGCTGCTCCTTCCTTTCCACTCTTTTCTCTTGCTCCGGTAGGGGGCCTCTACCATAAGATACAGTCCTTCATGAGCTTCTGCAATGTTGGTCTTTCCCACAGCCTGCAATTCTTCAAGAATTGTGCTAGGGTGGGTTCACTACAGGCTACAGTTCCTGCCAGAAAGCTTGATCCTGTGTGTATTCTTCAGAGGCCTCAGTTCTTGCCAGGAGCCTGCTCCAGCATGGCCTCTTCACGGCATGCAGCTTTCTTTAGGGCATATCCACCTGCCTTGTCCTTCAGAGCAGATCCACCTGCTCCATGGGCTGCAGGTGGATCTGTGCTTCACTGTGACCTCCATGGGTTGCAGGGAGACATCCTGACTCACCATGGTCTGCACCATAGACTGCAGGGGAATCTCTGCCCCAGCACCTGGAGCACTTCTAACCCCTCTTTCTTTGCTGACCTTGGTACCTGCAGAGGTGTTTCACATTTTCTCACCCCTTTCTCACACAGGTGCTGCACAGCAGGTTTTACCCTTTCTGAAATGTATTGTCAGAGGCTCCATCAGCACTGCTAATAGGTTCAGCCTTGACCAGTGAGGGGTCCATGTTGGAACTGTCTCTGTTGGATACAGGGGCAGCTTGTGGAGTCTTCTCACAGAAACCATGCCGTAAGCCTTCATCCAGTTAGTAAAGTCTTGCCACACAAGCCCAATGCAGTAAGAAATTATAATTATTTGATATTTACTGGATGTTTGCTAAAAGGATGTGGCCGAGTGGCAGAAAGGTTTCCTGCTTCTAAAATTCTGGCTTATGCAGTCTAGGTCAGACAGAACCTTTTGTAAACAGAAATTGTAACCAGAATTTCTGGAGGGACATGGAGCAAAGAGAGACTAAAACTGAGGTAAGAAAGAAGTGTGCAGTATTAATGGGAACTAGAAGGAACAGTGTATAAAAAGATATAATGTCGGTCTTCAGAGATAATAAAAAGAGGTTTTCTACTTTGAACATTTTGGTCCACCACACCTTGTTCTTCTTTTTCAAGCCCCCAGTTTCTTCTGCTGAGTTGCAACTTAATCTGGTCATGCCTATGATTAACATACATAATGAAAAAGTAAAAGATTCATGGCGCTGGATATTGTCACTCTATTGTTGATGAAAGATAGCTGAAAAGGACACCCCAGGGTCTACTGTTCTCATATAGAACTACCAGTAGTGCACCAAGCCATGTTGCTAAGGATGCTTGGAAAAGAACCTTTACTTGGGCAGGGTGGCAAGGAGGGAAGGGGATAACAAAAAATTTGTGAAGTGCTGGGTACCTTCTCCCATGACTGTTATAAGAATTCACTCAAGCTCAGTATTGATGAGGAAAGGAGAGACTGGTATTGCACCATTCTCCCCTCTGCTTTTCATTTTTCAGTAGTTCTATGTGGTGCAGACCAGAGCTATATTTCATTTAACCACTTTAATCATACCAGAGCTACACAGGAAGCACCCTTCAGTGAATCTGGCCAGAATGATATACTGTTACAACACATCACCCTATAAGCTGAAAATGCACAAAAAGCAATTTTGGCAGGCTCTCTGAGAGGCGTAGCAATATAGATTTCATGTTGTAATGCAAGAGGAAGAGGAGATATAACTGTCTATACTAACTCTGTCTAAGCAGCCATGGAATCTCTTGATGAAATAGGATTAACTTCTTGTCAGGTATTAAAATCTATAACAAGAAATATAATAACTGAATGGTCTTGATGGCTGTTTTTTTTTCATTGCAGAAGGGATCTAGAAGGTCTGCCAAGAAGACGAAAGATTTGAAATAAACTAATTAAGTGCTGTAAGCACTTAAGCAGTTTAAGAGAACTGTGAGTTAAGCATGCAGATTAAAAAGTTTGAGAGAGGCTAATAAATAACAAATAAAACATTACGATTAAGCCATTTCTATTTGGCATAAATTATACAATTCTTTCCTAAATAAAATTTCACTGGAGTCCTGATTCTCTACCCAAATGGACTGAAAAATAGGTGTGTAAGACCAAAGAACAGTTTTCTTTTAAATGAATACTTTTCCCAAATGTTATTGAATATTGATTTTACAAGAAATGTTTTTGATGAAAGTATCACTGCTTATTGTAGTTGGCTTAAGAATGACACTTTACCTTCATGACAATATTCAAGGTTTCAAATTTGATCTGCATTTCATATTGAAGCTTTTGTTCTCAAGACAGAACTACCCTGAAACACCACGTTTAGGATACTTTCATTAAGGTTGCTCACTTCTTTCTTTTTAGTGATGTCCAGTCTGTGTGTCCAACCTTTGACAAGTTATTTCGGGGCAGCAGAAGTGAGGGAGGAGGTAAAAAACCATTGTCATTTGGTGTAATGAAATAGAAAGTTTAAAAAAACCCCTAACATTCTAATTTAAAAGCTTGGATCTAGGGTGTTGCTTATTTCAATTTTATTTGTATAACAAAAAAAGAAACTTTAACTGGCAAAATGTCAACAGAATCTGTACACTGCTATTCACTTTGTGAGCAAGAACTACAAAAATAGTTACCTTATGTGAAACTTGGGAAAGTACATCACTCTGTCACACTAACATTTATTGGGACACCAAGAATGTAACTAGCCAGAATTATCAGATTTTTCCCCTCACCAAAAATGAAATGTTTGTACTAAAATAAAATGATCACCCCATTAGGGTTTGCTTTTTCATTAGTTTACCTTATCTAATAACGGACAGAAGTATGTGTGAGTCAGGGAAAGTGCATTTTTCATTACTGCATTTTCGTGCAAAATGCAAACCAGGAGTGGTAAATGTCTGCTAGTCCTAAGATTACATCAATAGTGGGAATAATCCCAGCTGTTCTTGTATTGATTTATTAGCTAATGGCAATGTACAATATTGAAATAGGGCTGCAAAGAGTTTTACAGCTTTAAAATGCTAGGTAAGGTCTAAACTATTGTGCAATCAATAGATTATATTTTTTTTTTTTAACTGAGAAAGCAAAAACAAAATCTGTTTATGTGTTCCTGTTATTATATTGCATGCTAATATTTTGCAGAACTGTAAGATTTCATATTAAAAAATAAAACAAAAAAAAAGCTCAAGCAAGTTCTATGTGCCATAGGACTTAAAAAGCCCACTTTCTCATGGGTTTCTATTCATTATTCTCTTCACACTCTGCTGCAACCAAATGCCTATGACAAGTTTTCATACCTACAATGGCATTTTTTTCCATGTGCCTCAGTCCATGTTACAGGTGCACGTCGATTCTAGATCCTAAGCTGGTCAAGCAAGAAGTTGCAGATCTGTGTCTGCTTTGGAACTGTCCTTCTGCCTGCATGGCAAACATATGTATAAAAGAAACTTAAGGAGGACTTATTTCTCCTAATTTCTTCCTCAGTGCAAGGATAATAATAGCCCCAAGCTCTACTTGAAAACATTTAGAGTGAGATTTAGGTCTCTAACAGCTCAAACCACCTACCTTAAGGCAGGTCACTACTATCTACTAAGGTCCTTAGGATATCTGAGGAAACAGAGCAGATTCGACACAGAATATACAGAATATATTAACATGTTTCTGGGTTAGTAGCTGGAGGTCAAAATGGATAATTTAGGACACTCCAGGTGGTATTGAATGCTTAGGGAACACCTAAGGACAACACTTAATATATGAATCTACATGACATCCAGGTCTCTCAAATCTCATTATAATTAACAGTTATAGTCAATATAGTCAGCTACACCTGTAACAGGAACTCTAGAATCTAAAGTTAATACTTACTAAAACACTGGACAACAATCTATGGATTTTTAAATCTGGGAATCTAATTATGGTCTGCGTGATGAGTCCATCCTTATCATTCAACTCAGTTGTGTGTCTAAAGTATGTGTGTGTGTATGTGTAATTATCAACCGGATCAACCAGGTGATGAGAGTTTTGAACAAGGTACATCAAGAGAGGGACATGATGACTCACAGTCAGGGAAGAAAGCCATGGATCAGGTTGGCAAACAAAGGATGAAGGATGAAAGATGATCTTGAAAGTAATAAAAAGAAACCACAACCAAAACTGAAGGAAGACCACCCTGAGCCTATGCACACAAATACAGATGTGTTGAGAGAACAACATTATGAGGAAAGTCAAGCCAAGACACTAATCCATGTTATTTAATTAATTATTTATTAAATTTACATTCTAGTGGTCTGAACTTTTACCTCATTTTGTTTATAAAGTTCTTGTGGTGGGTTGATACTGGCTGGATGCCAGGTGCCCACCAAAAACACTCTATCATCTGCCTCCTCAACTGGACGAGGAAGACAAAATACAACAAAAGGCTTATGGGGTTGAGATAAGGACAAGGAGAAACCAATCGGCAATTACTGTCATGGGCAAAACAGACTCAAGACGGGAAAGTAATTTAATTTATTACCAATGAAATCAGAGTAGGATAATGAGAAATAAAAACTAAAGTTTAAAACACTTTCCCTCCTTCCCTTTCTTCTTTGTAGGCTCAACTTTAGTCCCGAGTTCTCTACCTCCTCCACCTCAGTGGCGCAGAGGGACAGGGAATGGGGGCTGCAGTCAGTTCATCACATGTTGTCTCTGCCACTCCTGCCTCACAAGGAGGACTCCTCACAATCTGTCCCTGCTCCAGCGTGGGGTCCCTCCCGTGCATTACAAGTCCTTCAGGGATGGACTACTCCAGCATCAGTCCCGCAATGGATCACAGATCCTGCTAGTAAACCTGCTCCAGTGCGAACTTCTCTTTTCACAGGTCCACAAGTCCTTCCAGTGGCCTTCTCAAATGCAGACTTCTCATGCCCCCTTCAGGGCACATCCACCTTTTCTGTTATGGTATCCTCCACAGGCTGCAGGTGGATTCTCTGCTGCATCATGGACTTATATGGGTTGTGGGGGCCAGCCTGCCTCACCATGACCTTCATCAGAGCCTGCAGGGGGATCTTTGGTCTGGAACCCCCCTCTTTCCTCACTGATCCTGATGTCTGCAGGGGTGTTGTTCTGACATATTCTCACTCTTCTTCTTCAGTTGCTTTTGTATAGCATTTTTTTCCCCCTTCCTGTATATGCTATCCCTGAGACACTGTCACTGCTCGACCTTGGCCAGCAGTGGGTCTGTCTTGGAACCAGCTGGCATTGGCTCTACCAGACATGGGGGAAGCTACTGGCAACTTCTCACACAAGTCACCTGTCACTGCCCTGTTACCAAAGCCTGTCTGCACAAACTCAATACAAGGCTACAACAACAATGAAAATAAATGACAGGATGTTCTAGAAGGTAAGGTATTCTTTCAGTATTAGATACCTATGATAGTAAGGGTCAGTGGCAATCTGGAGAAATCTATTTTTCTTGTTAAATATAAAAAGATTTTGTATAACTAATCTAAAAAATTATTCATTTTTTGATGCCTGAATGTGAGATAAAAGTCAATGTTGATGCTTACTGGAAGCTAAAGTTTAGAAATTAGATTTGGCACACTGCATGAAATTTCTGATCCAGAAAAAGAGAAGGGGAATCTTTTTGCTCTACTAGCAAGTTGATATTTGTTTTTAAGAGTATAAAATACTTCTCTGTGTGATTTAAAAAACATTTTTCTCATTATCCCTGAAGATAAAGTGTTTGAGTAGAATTCAGAACTTGATCAACAATAGTAGATCCTTCACCCAAATATTACATAGTGTAAACAGTTATTTGAATATTTCCAGATTAGAATCTTGTCCTTTAGAAACACAGTTGATACATACAGAGGGTCTGTTGGCTGATTATTTTCTATCACATCTGTTTGGATGGCATCATGCCCATTCATAAGCTCATCAAACCCTTGCCTGAGGGCAAAGCTACCAACTAAGCAAGCACTAGTTAATAAAAAGCCAGTTAAGAAGATACAGTAGACTAAAATGGCATGCTGTGAGGTAAGAAAAATAGGAAGCTACATAGATACTTCAAATATGGAATAGCCTTTGGTTATACTGAACATGAAGCTTGGAGGAATGACAAAGATTTTTTTTTCTGAGACAGCAGTATACTAGAGTTGGTGAAATGCTATCAGAGACAACAGGCAGCACTTTGTTAAGTGTATCGTGGTAGGGGCAAAAATGTGTGCAAATAAGACAAATAAATGTTATTTTTGTTAAGAAATTATTTTGAGAAATCAATAATAATGCTACTAGTAAGATCAGTGAGCAAACAGATGGTGATACATGTATTTGTAGTACTTCACTCAGTGAGCATTTGTAGCACTTTAATTAGTTCAGCTGCCCAACCCTCTTTCTCCCCCATGTCATCCTTCATGTAGTATATCAATAGACAAGGAAATATCAAAATTATTATCCTTATGGTACAGATGGAAAAAGTGGGATAAAATTATGGAGGTCATAAAACAAGACTATAGAAATGCCTTGGATAAAATACAATTTTGTTTCCAGTCATGGAATATAATTTCAGAGAAAAAACCTGAAATTGACAGAATGCTTAAAGCTACAGTATATAAAGAAATGCAGATTGATCTCGATAGCTAGAGATTTAAAAAAGCAGAATGAAATGCTGCTTATGATTGTAGTAATGGACTGTACTTACTTTGTATTCTAAGTTATATTGATAAACAACACAGGTATTTAACAAGATCGTCTAAGATATTATTGTTGAAAGTATTGAGAATAGTTCCGAATAACAATCAAAATAATTGCTGTCTGGAGAATAGTCCTGGATAGAAAAAGTGGGCTTTTCATTCTAGTTTTCTCCATATCTTTCACCATACAACAAATCTTTCAACAACACTTTTTCTTCTAATATGTTAGTAAGCAAAGACAAAGAAAGTGTGTCCAATCCTGGTTCTCACATTGTGATGGCGACACACATCAGAACTTGCTAAACAAGGACCTTTTGTGTTAAAAACATAAAGAACTGAAAAACTCTAGGCATATTTTCTGAACTTTAAACATAACACAATTTCTGAATCTAATTAAACTTAATTATTAAATTAATAATTATTTAATGAATATAGTATTTAATCTTCTCTTTAAAAAAATTAAGCTATTTTAATTGCTTTTACTTTGCCCGGGGATGGCTTTTCTGTGTCTAATGGTAAAACCAGCTTTCTTCCTCAACATGAAGATGTGCCCATGGTATCTTATACAACTTCAGTTTGCATGGTTATTGCCAGTTATTCAACAAAACTAAACTTATCAACAGCATTTAGTTCCAGATTCTTACAACTAACCTGCATTTAAATTTGAGCTAGATGTCTTTACAATCAATATATCAATATTGAGATATAGTCAGTACTGTCAACCATCTCAAGAGTGATCTATTTCATCATAACGTAAGCAACCATATGGATCAATTGGATAGCTCTCTAGGATCTATTACCTAGATTCACTACATACATTTCCATTAAGTGTAAAGGGAATTTAAATACACCTAGCTCATATGCAGACATCTTTGTCAAAGACACCGAAAGTTAGGTTGAATGCTATTTGTAAAGTTTGTGATGGATAATTTTGACTAACCTTGATGTCAGGGATGCTGAAATGGCACATTTTTAATAACTAAAATATAATGGGGCAGATTTAACTAGACTGAGAAACAGTGCTAACATTATCATGCTGGACAAGATCTAGATTCAAATAGGAAGGCAAGTGTCTCTCCTGTGTAAGTCCCACACAAAACCCGTCCTTTAGAAACACTATAATTTGTTTCAGATCTGTTTAAACCTTTAATATTGGATTATTGTGGAGGAGGGTGAGCAGTTGTTCGGTTTTGGTTGGTTGGGTTTTTCATTTATTTGACTTTTTTTCTTCATACTCGAACTTGTTTCTGTAATGTCTAGGAGAACCATTCAGGAAATTGGCAAGACAGAGGAATACCAATCCAAACTTTGCTATTCTACACATTTGGACAAAGAAACTCTAAATAAAATTTGTGAAAAAAAGCTATTATGTTCAAAATACATCTGACTCCATCACATGTTCTGCAGCAACAGACCCATATTTGAATTATGTCTCTTACAAAGCACCTGAGTGGTGATAACATATACTTAAAAAATGTGAAAGCCAAAGAATTTAGAACTATATATTATGTCTTTCAGGATACTGTTCCAACTACTCACAGATATAATATTCTAGGAGAGTTTTTATCTGGCATGAAATTGGACTGATGTGCCATTAAAAATACAAGATATATAGTTCTAGAACAGAAACAGTAAAAACCAAACTGATTCAGTGTTCCAGACACCTCAGGTTAAGAGATAGGGTGCTCCATAATTGTACTTAGCTACATCAAAATACAGTACACATCATAATCTTGCTCAAGGAGTGTTCTTGTGAAGTAAGTAGAACCATGAAAGCAGGGTAACCCTTGAAAGGCCTGCATTATTTCTCAGAAGCCAAGATGGGCCTGAATTTGTAGCTCTCACTTTTGCAGACAGTCATGATTCTAAGTGAGGTTATTACTAGGATATAGCTTAAAGTTTCTAGCATATGTCTGTGTACTGTAGTTTCATTTGATTTTATATCCACACATAGTTATTCCACACATAATCTGTTTCTACTCTTTGCCTTCAGCTTATGATATAATGCTGCCATTTCTTATTCAAAATGGTAGTATGTGTAACATTAGGTGTTGCAAAAGGGAAAATAACAAATTGTAAATACAGACAAGAAATGTTAATATTAACAATGCATGGTTCAGTATTATAAGAAGTAAGAAGGGTTCTGAGGCCACAAAAGACTAAAAGTTTTCTGAGAACTGTGGGGATCTTGATGGCATATTTTAACTCCTTTAAAATCTTCCAGGAGTTCCACACAGCTCTGTGTGCTTACGTGCTCTAAAACACAGCATAAAATAAAAAAAAAAAAATCAAATTACATACACAGGTACATACACACTTGTGGACAATAATTTCGATCACAATAGCCCTGATTATTTGAATAGTGTCTACTTGTGTAGAATTTTAAGAGTTTTGATAATATTTCCATGAATAAAAGTTGTATTGGGGACAGAATACAATGTTCAACCAATGTTATCTGGAAAGAATTGCAATTCTTTCAAGAGAACAAAAACAACCCCATAAATCATCAAGAGTATTCAGGCTATTCTATGCAGCAACACATTCTTTACAGGATATTAGAATTCTGGATTATTGTAGGGTTTAGATTTTGATACTAAATTAAGTCTTCATAAAAATAATAGAACTAGCAGTAATAATATTAGTATACGTAAAATTCTGATAATCTGTGCCAGTAGGAAGGGAAATCTCACTTATTAAATCCCTTCAGGGGTAATAGTGAAGGAACTGCTTTGAAATATAAGTTTTAGAGCTGAAAACCTGGTTTATTCCATGGTTATACTTGTTGTATGGGTGGGTATGACGACTGTGCCTGTGCACAGTTACAGCACTCTTAAATCATTAGTTCTCTTTGTGGTCCAGGAGCTCCTCAGCTAGTAAACCATATAGATGAGCTAATGGTCTTCGTTGATACAGTGAGCAGATGTCAGTCAAGGTGATGAACTAAACTCCAGACTTCCACAATAATAGTTTTAACTGATTTGTGTAAGAAGTCTTTCAATATGAGTTTTGGGCTGTCCTGCAGATTGCTGCAGGAAGCTTCTGCTCTGCATAGACCAATCTGAATGTTTTAGCATATTGAGCAATACTCTGGATAAAATCCCATGAGTCTTCTCTTCTCCAGTCTGAACAACTCCAATTGTCTCAGCCTGTTTTCATAGTAAAGGTGTTCTAGCCCTGCAATCAACTTAGTGGCTTTCCTCTGGACTCATTCCAACAGGTCCACATCTTTATTGTGTTGGGGGCCCTAGAGCTGGAAACAGTACTCCAGGTGGGGTCTCACAAGAGCAGACTAGAGGGGGAGCCTAGGATGTGGTTTGCCTTCTGGGCTGCAGGCATGTATTGCTGGTTCATGTTGAGCTTTTCATCCACAAACACTCTCAAGTTCTCTCTTCAGGGCTCTTGTCAATTAATTTTCCACCCAGAACATATTTGTGCTTTGGACTGCCCTGTCCCAGGAGCAGGACTTGGCATTTGGCCTCATTGAACTTCATGAGAATCACACCTCTGAAGCCTGTCAAGGTCCCTCTGGATGGCAACCCTTACTTCCAGAGTGTCTACTGCATGACACAGTTTGGTGTTGTCAGAAAACTTGCTAAGGCTGCTCTCAATCCCACTGTCCATGTCGGTGACAAGACACTAAAAAATGCTATAATACTTTCCATTTAAGAGACGTTAGAAATTTTTCAGATTTGGTTCAGCCAGTTTCTAGCAGTTCAAATTTGCAACACCTTCACTGATCCGTTTAACACATCGCTAATGAGAAATGTTTGCAATTGACAAGGTAAATTTGCGTAACAAACTTTTTCAAGTACTTCTGTTTAATCTGTGTTAATTATTCATTATTTTTTGCTGTCTATATTTTAAAACTCCTGTCCTCATTTTGGTTTGGGACCCTTTATTTATTCAATATCTGGATATTTATTTATTTTCCCTTTGCTGGAGCATACTTCAGAGTATATATCCTCCTATGAAAGGCACAATGTCTTTGTCTTCCTTGAAGTTTTGTACACCTTCCTGTTTCTGTACTGTTTCTACAATTTTTATATAGAATTCCACTTTAAGGTGAGCTAAGGAAAATCTGTAAGAAGCTGAGGGATATATATATATATAATCAGAAATAAGTTATTGAATTTTAAGTTAATGAGAACAATTTTTAATTTTTTTTTTCTAAATACTTCTCATTTCTGTGGGGCATAGAATATGAAGCAGTTATGGTGAAGTTAAAAATACAATATTGACATAATTAATCAGACATTCAGGAAGAAACAGAGAGAGCAGACTAGTCAGGCATTTCTGAATCTGATGGCTGGAAAAAGGCAAGGTTTTTTTCAGCACAGGCAGAATACATAGAACTCATGCAAACACTAACAGCATCAATGGCCTTGTTCCATTCTCTTCTATGGCAGTTTAGGATGAAGGTCTGCTAGTGGATCCCTAAACTGTCCCTGTATCCTCTTTCTCCTCAGTTGCTGCTATTTTGTCATGGGAGTCACTGAGTCCTACAGGCTAACATGCATGAGTGCACACACACACACACACACACACACACACACACACACACTTACATGGCCCTTTGGAATTTCCTGTCTCCAGCTGCCTCGTGCATGCATAAAACACATGAAAACATGTTTCTCAGTTGACCCAACAGCCTCTTCAGTAGCTGACTAGGACCTACTGATCCCTCCAGAAGCCAGTTTGCAGACCCTCTCATTTGTCCATTATCTGGTCTAATCCAAATTTAGGGCTCCCAATTTTCTATCCAACTTGCTGACTAGTCTGGCTTTTCATTTGCTAGTGATCACACACCATTATATAGAATCATAGAATCATGCAATCGATCGGGTTGGAAAAGACCTCTGAGATCATCAAGTCCAACCCTTGGTCCAACTTCAGGCCGTTTACTAGATCATGGCACTCGGTGCCACGTCCAATCTCAGTTTATAAACCTCCAGGGATGGTGAATGCACCACCTCTCTGTGCAGGCCGTTCTGTCTTGCTCCAGTTAGTACCAGAGAGACATTGTTCGCTTTGACCTATGATCCCATCACATTTGCTGGCATATAAGCCTCAACACACACACATACAGGTACACAGAATATATGAAAGAACATCTCACCCAGGAAAATAATTAGAAATGGACTTCAATATGACAAAACTGTTCATCAGGTACAGAACATGGTCAAATGTGTAAACACACAACTATACCCTTTATCTGTCAATTTTCTCATGGTTGATCCCTTCTAAACAACCTTGATGCTTTCTTTTCCCTTCCTTTGATTCTTCTTCTAAACATGCCATATGTTCTGTACAATCCTAAAATGCACTTCCCCTGAGTCTTATAATGTGTCCCATACATACAAGAAAGTAACTCTTCTCAGCTTGTAAGGTGATCTGGAGAACCTCTTCTGTTTACTCATAGTAAGGAGTATCATTCCTGACTCATGAACCTGATCATCTTGGCAGAGCACAATTAGCATTCTTGTTTCTCTGATTAGGTTATTAGGGTTTCATTGTTTGCCATTTTTCCTTTGTACTTCTTCATGCTTGTGGAGATCAGTATTTTATCATATATCCTATAACATTATTAGAATAATGTTTCACCTAAAAGGGAGTCACTAAAAAAGGAAAACCAGGGCATTAGAAAAAATTTTGACTATGACTCAAAATTCTGCAGAAGCAACAAGCAAATGCAAAGAAGACTTTCAGTCTTGTGTTGACAAATAGCAGCAGAGTTCAATATTCCACAGTAAATCTGGGGATGCAAATAACTGGGAATGGGGTTTTCCAAGAAGCAAATGAACAATTAAGACAAGTAATACTCATGTTATACCACTTATGTTCCCTTCCTTCCTTTTCTGCCTCTCCTCTATCCTTTTTGACTTTGCCTTGTCTTCCTCTCTTCCTTCTTTTCCTCTTCTTTCTTCCCTTCATTCAATATGGACAATTGAATATTTAAAGGTTTTAAAATTGGTTTTATCCTCTCTGTCTACCTACATTGCTTATTGGCAGATAAAAAATCCTTTTAATCTATTCCTCTCATGAAATATCTTTGACACTTGAGATTCCGCCCTTAGTGTTGAAAAAGAATAAAATAATGGATATCAGTTTTACTGAAATGTAGAATGGAAGAAATTTTGAAACATGCTTGCAGATTTTATTTTCTTTCATGATTACTTTCTAGCTATATCCAAGAGCTGAAAAACAGGAATTTGTTTTGCAAACACTTCCTAGCATATTTTTTTTTTATTTGGGGAGCAGAGATCAGTGATAATATGATATGTACCTGCATCACAGATTAAAAAGACAAAGAAGTAAGCCCCTATAGTAAATTTAGCATGAGACAATGGCATATATATATTATCATGTAACAAAAATAAATTAATGTATTACCTATTTTGTGCATGAAAAGTGTGCTGGTTTAAATGTAAACCGGCAGGAGAAATGAACCCAACTCACAAAAGACTGCAAGTCAGAACTACAATTTATTAAAAAGATCACAATAAGTACAAGGGTACAGAGGAAAAAGCCCGTTTGACCGACAGAAACAGGTGTGTAACCCAGCACCCTGGGGCACAAACAGAATGGAGCTCGCCAGCCCCTGTGCTGAGCACCACCCAGCCCCCTTGAGTACACAGTAAAAGGAAAAAGGAAAACCTGTTCCTGAGGATGATGGTCCTGGTCTGGTCGAGAGTGGCAGTCACAGTCCTGCTGAGGCTCTGGTTCTTCTCTGGATCCAGCAAGGGAGTGAGTTCAGTCCCAAAACCCCCAGTATATATATGCTTAGGTTCAGGTGGGAGTGCCCAGTACCTCCCCCAGGGTGGGAAGTTTCACAATGGGTGAGTCATGGCATATTTTTGGAAACCCTAATGGCCCATTAGCAGACATGACCCCTCAGGCTGGGTGTGGAGGTGCTAACAGCTCTCCAGAGGGGCTTTACCACACCCGAGTCATTGGTGTGAAGACAGGAAACCTTTCTTATCTCACAGAAATTCCCAAGCACCCACCCTGTAGCCTGAGGGGTCAGGTGTGCCCCAGGAAGCTGCTGCAAATGATCCATTGTTAACAGATCATGAGAAAATACATAGAGGGTGTAGAATACATAGTCTTAGCCACACCCACACAGTGACAAACTAATCCTGGTCACTATAACCAGGACAAAAGTAAATGGAGGTAAGCTGCATACCATAAACATTTTTCAAGTGACATTTGAAAAGCATAAAACACAGAGAAAAGAGACACCCTTGGAGAGGAAATAACATGCAAAATCACACTCTAGACTGAGAGAATATTGACTGTATATCCTTTCAGAGGGTAAAGCATAAAGCACGATTATGTTAAAATATTATGAAATTGCACAGTCATCTGTTATAAAAGAATCATGAATTTATAGTGAAGTGGGAAAGAAAATATTTACAATATATACCCTTCTAATCCTGAATTTTTTTTTTCCTCAAACTTTTTTTTTTTTAATATGTGGACAACCGAGGAGCAACAGCAATAAACCCCAAATTAGTTCCAAGTTCTTCCAAACCGCCTCATAAAAGCCATTGTTCATACATTGCAGCTAGAGATGCATTCAGACTTTACAGTCTGGGTTTATAGTTTTCCACAAGCACATATCTTCTAGGAAACTTCAGTGATCCCCTTTTGCACAAATCATATTTCTCATATTAATTTCTGGAGCAAAAGTAGGTAGTGATGGTCTGTTAGTAAGAAACTGTTAAAAGATGAAGTCTCCAGATGGTTCTTCAGAATTAGGACAACCTTCTGGGATGCTACGGAACAGATCCCCATACATTCAGTTCTATGGTGAAAATAGACCAAAAGAGAGCTTTATAGCCTATTATGAGAATACCTATCTTAAATACTCCTGGGAATAAATGTAACCATCTTCAAACTGGTGCATAAAATACCCTCTGTCATACTCTCCTTTCCATTTTCTCTCCCTTAAATAGGCTTTCAAAATGAGATGGCTCTAGCTTTTTCTTCACAGCATCCACTAATTATAGTTAAGAAACATATATAAGAGAATTACCATTTTTTCCTGTGCTTACTATGGATACTCCATCAAAAAATTCATTGTAAGAAATAATTATTTTGAAGCTACTTATTTAATCTGTCTGTGGGCAAGCCACTGTGCAATCTGCAAAATTAAACTGACAAAGAAAAGGAGTACATTCTATACTGTAAAACATTCAAATAATATCCAGCTGACAAAAAAAATGGTGTGTAGAAACCTTATTTAATTTTAATCATCTGAAACTTAGTCATAGTTGGACATCTTGACAAAAGAAGTCTTCTGCATGCTTTCCTGTGCAGAAAGACAGGGCTTTCTTTCCCAAGGAGGTTTGAAATGGTTAATCTTTTTGTGCATGTCTGTACCAACTAATACAGGCCAAGATACCTGTGTTTTGGTAAAGTAATGCTGTTTACCATGCCGTATTTCATATATTTCAGCAGTACTCTTTCAGTACCCTTTTTTCATTGAAGAGTGAGATTTTCAAAGGACATTAAGATCATAATGAAAATGTTCTGTAACATGCTAACTGCTTTTCATTTACTCTTCTAAGAGTAAAAAAGTTCTAGATTGAAACATGAGGTACCATGTTCAGGGGGAAAAAAAAAAAAAGGCAACACTTAGTAGATTTGAAAATTGTAAGTTTAACTACAGGCATGTTATCAAAGCTGTATATCTTTCCTGAACAGGAAGCTGAAGATATATAATGTGTTTAATAGCAAAGAGGTTTTGAGGGCAGGAACCAAGCAGGGTGGTCACAGGGACTTTGCATTTGCATCTGAGAAGAGGAGAAACAATCTAAAATAAGCAATGTCATCCCAAGAAAAAATGAACAGCTCCACTGGAGAACTGAGCTTATAGGAGTCACTGTTAAAAAATCTATTTATGAATAAAATATGATTTTTCATAAATTACTTGACTCTGTTGATCTGAATCTACTCTATCTCTGTTTTAGACAGTTAGGAACATGCAAATCAGTTATATAATAATCTTTTATAAACTATCCAGAGACAATGAATTTTAAACCTAATTAGACAAAAGAGAATGGTGAAATTTTTTTTTATTCTCCCTTATACCTTTCTCAAAATTGAACTCCAACATTTGGTTTCTTGTATAGCAGGTATATCTACCATTCTTTTTATAATTAACAAAATTGTAAATATTTTACATTTACAGAGTTAGTACGAGCTATTTATTTATTTTTTAACTATTATTTTATTTTTCTTAAGGTGAAACAAGAATTTAGCTGTGCAACCCACCTAACTTGCACTTCTTGACTGGAAATTGTAGCAAGTTTTGTCATTCAAGGGAAAACACATGGTGACAATAAATTACATCAGTCTGTCTTTTTCTGATATAACTTTTTTCCTCTGAGACTGGACTTTTAAAGTGAACTTATTCTGATAACTTGTTTTGTCTGTGCTTTGGTTCACATAATTTCTGAGAGACATCATCCATCCTTTTTGAAAATAGATTTAGACAGAGCAGTCTTCTAATACCTGCTGTTAAAAGATTTTAAGCTTAAAGTTCATGACAATTAGATTAGGCAGTGGATCCTGGGAAGTGTAAAGCATCTTCTAGAAATGTGTTTCACTTTTTATGTTTTTCTCCCTCAGGGATTTTTTTTTGTTTGTTTGATTTGGGTTTTTTTTTGTTTGTTTGTTTGTTTGTTTTGGGTTTTTTTTTTTTTTTTTTTTTTGTTTTTTTT
>VXBX01004297.1:26368-37642 GCA_013400415.1 Scytalopus superciliaris | reverse complement strand
TTTTTTTTTTTTTTTTTGGTTTCTGAAATATGTTCTGAGAAACTGTTCAGTTGGTGGGCATCTGGATAGTCATTTATGTAAATTTAGAAGATCGACATAGACTACACTGCCCAATGTATGCATGCAAGTACAACAGTTATGGTTCCCTCAGGTTTTAAGCAAGAAAAACATGATAATCCATTGAAGATTTGTTTCTAAAAGCAGCAGGTTCTTGAGACATCTCCAGATAAATTCTTCTGGGAATGAAGTTTTGTCTTCTAATGGAGATTTCCTTCAATACACAATGACTTTATAAGTAGTAAAACAAAAAAATACTATCATCAGGGAAAAAAACCCAGAATAAATGTTTATTTTAATTTATTTTTAAAAAATGCTTACAACTTTTGCAATTTTCTTGCATCAGCTACTAGGGCTATCTCACCTGCTAGAAGCCCAGTATTGTCAGTTAGACACAATACTGAATCAAAGGTAAATATAGTCATCAGTCTCATGTAGCTACCTAAGTATGTTTGTATTCTGTGTCACCCATTTTTTGTAAACTATATTAATTAAAAAAACCAACATTAGCCCCCTCTCTGAATGTTCTTTCCCACTGCTGTATACAAACAGAGTGTATTTGACATATTTAGGGCATGTTGAATTTATTCAGCTTACACAGATTGTTGGCATCAGCAGCAGATCTGATTCACACCCAATATATTATATATTTCATTTATATTGTGCGAGTGATCTGTGTACTACATGTTTGACAGTTCTGGTTGTCCTGTGGCCTTGTCAAAACTGCAAATTCTGAACATGTCAGAAGTCCTTAAAGTCCTCTGTAACAAAATTTACACGTAGAAAGAAGAAATATCTTGGCAAACATGAACATATGGTAGGCTCAGTCTTACTTCCTGCAATCTTATTTTTTCCTTGAAAATGATGAAGCTGCAGGACATAGAATGTGAATTAGCTTAGAAGGGTTACCTAGGAAACTCTTCTAGTCAGAATTCACTATTGTTCCATTCTGCTCCTTTCTATTCTGATAGAATCATAGAATCATTAAAGCTGGAAAAGACCTCCAAGATCATTGAGTCCAACCAACACCACCACCATGTCAAATAAACTGTAGCACCAAGTGTTACATCCAACTGTTTCTTGAACACTTCCAGGGATGATGTCTCCACCACTTCCCTGGGCAGCCTGTTCTAATGCTTAACCACTCTTTCAATGAAAAAATTCTTCCTGATGTCCAAACTGAATCTTCTCTGGCACAGGTTGAGGCATTTCTTCTTGTCCCGTTGCTAGCTGTCTGTGATAGTCCTACTTCACCCATTCTCCCCACACCACAAACCCAAGATAATACAAAGGTCTAATTTTTTACAGCATACATTTAGGCAAGGTTTGAAGCTCAAAAGACTTTTATTGCAAATGTAAACAAAATTTAAAAAAAATTAATTGTTAAAACATTACAGCAGTATTATTTTTCATCCTTATTATTCTAAAATAGCTTTTTTTTTTTTTTTCAATACAAGATAATGCTAAATTGCACAGGTTTGTGGAATTGATGTGCCATCAAGAAACTGAGGCAAACCCAGACTTTGCAATGGATGAAGATGAAAGCCTGGTGGTTTTGTATGTCAGAGTAGGTTAGTGGGGTTGTGTCAACTGATGTGCAGAAGGAGGGGGAGCAGAGAGGAAAAGAGATGGTGATTAGTAGAAAGGCATATAAAGGGCATTGGTAGTGTGTAACACAGGACTGGTCAGTGTGCTTGTCTGGCTGAGCCCTGTGTTTGATCACTGCAGTCTGTCCTGTCTTTCTGTATCTCCTTGTTAAATCTTTTAATAACTACCTCTCACCATAATCTCACTCTCTAGGCTCTGTGTGTGTATGTGCTGCTAGAACACAGGGGAGACTTGAGTGTGAACGAAATTTGGGAGCATCCCTGGCCATTAGTGTTAGCTACAGGAGAGCAGCAGCTGCCTCTGTAGCTTGCACCCACATTGCAGAGCATGGATCTGGTCTCTAGCTACTGGGGCACGAGGGATTCTGTGCTGGAGCAACTGGAGAAGGTGACAACAGTCCTAACATCCCTAACACAAATCATTCTTATCTTCACTGGCTTGTGAATGATTAACTGTGGAGGTATTTATAAAGAACAATTGCTATGGTGAAGTATAGTTCTCACTAGTGCAATAGTCTTCTATTCCCAAATCATTGACACCATTGGATTTGTTTGTTACACTGAAAATCTTGCCACAGGAAAAAATGAAGCATGGCTTATAGGTGGAGCTGCGAATCCATTGTCAGTCCAATCTAGTTTTAGCAGTATACTAGTCCACATAATTAATCCAGTTACAGAAATTCCTAGTTTAGAGCACTGCAGTAAATTATCCTCCTGTCTGGAGGGATGCAAAGTTTTTGTTAGAGTTCCTGTTTACTGGGAGGAGCACGGTTCTGATGCTGACATTGAGCCTTACATTCTCCTGGGTGTGCATTCCCTGACTCTCATTTCCTGCATTCTGGGGGTCCCCACTCAGGAGGGGAGCAGGATGGAGGAATCAGTTCCAACCAGGCAAGGCAGCTCTAGCCCTCAGAAATCCCTGCCCTGCCCCTGCTAGTCTGGTGACAGCAGGCAAGGATGGTTTTTGACATCAGAAGCACACTGATCTTGCTTGAAATCATGGTCACCAGTTCATAATCTGCATGTTAAAAAATGGCAATGGTCAAACTATTCCTTTTGTTTTCCAGAGTTAATAGTCGTTTTGTTCCTGTTCTGTTTTTCATAGCTACAAGCAGAGAAAGGGAAAACTGTTTCCATGGAAATAAATGAAAAATTGTTAAAAAAATTTGAGTTGTTTATTTTTAGCATTATACGCCTAATAGACTGATTGCCTAGTAATGAAAAATGTTCATAGAAATAATGAACCTAAGATGCCAAATTTTGCATCGTCTCTTTTGTGTGAGTGTGATTTTAAGTACACAAGTCCTTTGTGAGCAGAGGTTATGAATAGCTCTCATAACATCACTATTCCAAAAACTGATTAATTCTGGTAAAAAATTCTTTGAAACCCCTCTTAAACTGGCATCATTCAAGATATATATCTGTGATTGTCCTGTCTAGAGGTATAAATGCCCTCTTGTATGAAGCCATGCAAGGGGATCTGAACCACAGCTGTCAAAAGACAGAGACAAAATCTATTAGTTTCTTCAATAATATTGTTACACAGATCAATTTCTCATTCCCTGTCTTAGCCTATAAGTTTTCCCACAGACTAAATCTTTAACAAAAATTCATTTCTGTTGTCTCAAGGAGAAGAAGAAAGGATTCTACATAGATACTGCTGTTTGCTTTTAAGGTTTGAAAGCTGGATATGCAAATAGGTTCTGTCAAATGCTGGTGACAATTTACTATATATATACTATGAATTTGTAATTATTGTTTGCCAGCTTTTATTGTCGCAGCAACAAATTCACTTCAGTTGGAGATCTGTACTATTTCCAGCATGGCAACTTGCTGGAGTTTGAATATATAAACTTTTACCATTACTAATTTCATGCTTCTTCCTAAATATAACATACAACAAAGGATTCTTTGTTAGATTAAATGTTCAGACAATACTCTTGTCTATTCAAAAGGACTTTTTGCTGGCTTAGGCAGTGAAATATTTATGCAGTATAGTCATCTAGGTATTCATTTTTCAGACTGGAGGAGGCGGGGAAAAGAGAAAAACAGAAAAACAAAAGATGGGAAAATGTAGTTATATGGTAAAATATCTATTTGCACTCAGTGGAAATGCATTCACTTTGGTCTACCTCTACAAGTATTTTCAACTGAGTACAAGAGAAAAGCTAGAGTTCTTTAGAACTCTAGTAAGCATTCCTCCTTCTCACTACCACCCCTTATACTGCCTAATCAATACCATTTTCAATAGGTAAAAGAGATGCAAAAAAATGTTGAGGTGGGGTTTTTTAGCTGCATGAGAGGGAACTACTTTTGCAGTCATCTATTGTCAGCAATTTCAAGATCCAATAAGATCTCAATGAGTCTATGAACTAGTTACTGCATGACATTCTCTTGTATTCTGATTTAGATGAGTTTACAACAAATGCACTTTTAGGATGGGAAGACCAGATAAAGGGAATACTGTACTGACTTCAATGACCTGTGATTTTTCTGTGATGACTATTTGAAATTCTCATTGCACTCTAGCATATTGACTTAGATATGCAGGAGATGGATAGAACGGGGCAAGAAAAAATCCATATCAAGGTTTAAAAATTCTGGTAGAGGATCATTTACAGGAACATTGAGTTGCTTGTATTGGAATTTAGGTGTCTAAGTTCTACTGTTCTTAATTTATGGAATTTTGTCATTATGACATTTAGATAACATAACAGATTTAATTCCTATTCATATCTTCATTTTTGAGTTTTGGTCGGTTTTTTTTTTTGGTTTTTTTTTTTTTTTCCCTTAGTCCAAACAATGCAAAAATTGAGAGTAGAAAAGACACCTTGGGTCTATATATTCTTACCTATGTGTTGAACTCATTGGAAAACTCACATTTCTTTCAGTATTGCCTTCTTCTGAATGCAGATATGTTCTTGACTTCACAGTGACCCAGTTTCAAAAAAGTAGTGCTTGGCCTGTGTGCAGGTAGATGGGATTTTGAGAATAATTATTTTTTCTTTTTCCCTAGAGACACCCTATGTGTCCTAACTTTTGGTGAGCTATAGTTCTACAGAAATATACTTTTTATCTCTGTTGCTAAGTCTCTTCTTTTCAAAAGGCAGTTCAGTGTTTTAAACTCCAGGTGGAAACTAATATTACAAAACCACAGGTGAAGGGCCTGTTTTAATTACCCTTCTGGTTTCTTTTTTTTATTTTTTTTATTTCCTTATAGATGCCTGCTATACATTAAATGAAACAGAGGCATTTAACATTATATTTAGTGGATGGAAAAGGAAAGATTCTCTTTAACACTCTGATGGGGCCTTTAAAAGTTTTTGGTTTTCTTCACTGACAATACTGGTTTACTAACACCTATATTAGGAATGCAAAGAAGTAGTAACCATTGGGAAGATAATCTTTGATATTACAAAGCTAAAAATAGAAATTTAATATAGGAGGGTAAGTGTGGCTTACAGATTTGTTTTACTTTCAGCTAGCTCCACCCACTCCAGCATGGGGACCTCAAAATGAATCTCTAAGTGTAATCATGGAGGTTTCCGTGGGAAATTCAGGCAAAATCCCAACTAATAACCTGCCCATTATTCTTTTCAGAATAAAAGAAAAAAAATATACAAGTTTGGCATACCAAAATGTTTTTTTCAAGCCCAGATAAAGTTCAAAAAAAAGCCACAGCTGAAAATGGAAATAAATTAGTAGGGGTTTTTTCCCCTCTCTCTTTTGGAATGATTTCATGGTTAAGAAGCATAGTGTGGGTGAATTCTGTGGCCCTAAAAGAAACTAATTTAGCAATGAGAAGCCCTCTAATAACATGTCTGCTTCCCCTTTCCACCTACAGTCTTTCAGGAAAGAGAATGAGGACATGTCCCATTTTCAAAATCAGAAAACTCATGTCTCAAGAAACTTATGAAACATTTTTTCTTCTTCAGTAGTGCTGATGTTCACAGGAAAAGATGACCTATCAAAAATACAAGTAAGACTTTAGAAATCTTGTTAAGTTATAAAAAATCAAACCCAAGAAGAAAAAAAAAACAAAAACAAACAAAAGAAACCCCCACTACCTATACACACCACATTTCATTTCAGTATGATGTAAGTTACACACACTGAAAGAAATTAAACAAGGTCCAATAGAGTTAAGAGAAGATATAAATAGCTTATGATGAATTATACTGGTAACTGGTAGTAAACCTGAGGGGAAAAAAAACTCCAGAAGAGGAAAAGTATCCTGACTTTTGACTTTTCCTGTGCAGAAATGTATAACCAAATGGTCTTTTATTTTTCATATGAAAGCAGTTAAATGAGGAAGTTTTACAACAATAATAAAATATGAAGAATTCAAGAATCTATTCTGTGGAAAATCAAAAAACTAATTTTGATAATGAGTCACTGGTTTTACAGTAATTAGTGAAAAATCAGTTGCAAGTGGTTACTGTCTGTCTGTACCTTCTTAAGTGCGTGTTTTCTAATGGATCACATATTTTGTACAGTTGACTTTTTGGTGACCTTACAGCTGTACTCACAAGTGACTGGGTTATGCAAATAAAACTACAGTTTAAAGGCTACTGAAGACATATAAGATTGCATCAGGGACTCCCAAAAGGGCAATCAGAAGCTGGCAGCAATAGCCTTGAAAGGGCAAGCATGGGACAATAGACAAGGTCCCAGGCTATAATCACAAATCACTAATGATTAATTACTCATCACTAAAGGAACACAACCTTGGCAGCTGGGTCAAACCCATTTCAAGATTAAAAAAGAAAACAGAAATGGAGCCTCAAGCATTTGTAAAACACACCATATAGAGTAAAACTTGGATGTAACATGGAGTTTATGGATTAGAGAACAGAGAACAAGTAAACTATATTAGCAAATATTTTAAGAAATGATCCAAGTAAATCCAAGAGTCAAGAAGAAGATTAATTAATCCACTTTTCCTTTTGGTATGAATGGCAAAAGTACCTGAAATTCACAGGTAACTGAAAATATAGGCTGAAATGAGATGTGAAATGTAAATCCATACAGTAAGGAATTACCTTTACAATAACTACAAAGTATGCCTTCACAATTTGACTATGATCACAGATACATACCAAGAGTGCCTACTTCCCCCTCCACAAACATTTGTGCATTGTGATATTGTGATTATATATGAACCATGTTTCCCAAGTTTTGTCATGAGATGACATGTGTGACAGAGACACCAGAGAAAAGTAAAAAGCTATATTACACTGCTCCCCCTAGAGATTAGAATAGTTAGGCTGATAAGGAATGAAGCTGGATTAATTTTGCATTTTTGTCAAAGCTATCCTTTTTCTTATGGTATTTCCTTTAAAACTGATTTTTAAAATAATATATTGACAAGTCATTTCCCAGATAAAAATTAGGCTGACAGATATGTCATTCCTCCAGACCTCCTTTTCTTTAGTTCTTAGGGCATGCATATTCTTTTTCTATAAATTCTATAAAGTTGCAAGCATTACTTGAAATATCCTTTTGACTAGTTCTGTTGCTTTAGGGTCAATTTCCTTATGCTTCGCTGTACTCGAGATAACATAAAACTTTTGTTGCTTGTTCTTTCTTTCTTCTGGCCTATATTCTTATCTCCCTGTCAAAATTATTTGCATGCTATGCAGTATATGATTAAAATTAGGCTTTTTTTCTTTTTTTTAAGTGATGACTGAAACAAAAAAGTGTAACAAGCTATTGAAGACATTTTCATATCTATTTTTTTTCCTGTTCCTCTGCTGTACTATATCTGTATTCTTCTTCTCTGTTTATCTATATGCAGAAGGTTTCCTTGTTAGCTCTTTTTTACTAATAAATATAAATGGATGTTACTTTTTCTAGCTTTAGTATCCCTTACTTGATGTATTTCTTCTTACTGGACCTTCATAATTGGGTTGTCTTTCCACTTATGCAATCTCTTTTTGATTTCCTAGTCACTGACCAACCGTTGGTGCACTCATTACAATATCACACCATCTTTATTTCATAATGACAGTTTGTTGTTTCAAGTTAATATACCTCATTAAATAAATCCCAGTTACTTTCCACTGTTCTAGACAACAGAATATTTTTCCAGTGATTCTATAAACAATGTTTCTAATATTAACTACAAATCATGTAGTTAATGTATTGACCATGCATGTTTCAAGAATATGTGTTTTATTTATTTAACTGAACTTCAAAATGAACTCTAAATTTTTATTATTCTCATTAGTATTTTAAAGGGATTTTTTGTGTTTAATTATACTTTTAAGTACATAGGCAGTTGTCTATTTCAGAGCCTGAAGGCTTCAGTGAAACAGTTTGTAAGGATAAAACACCCTTTCCAGAAGATTTTGCTTGTGGAGATGAGGGCTTTTTGTTTAAGAAGCTTTCCTACCTAGTAGAAGCATCTTTCCCAAAGACAGTTTTAGATGTTTTTTCCTCCTGCATTCTAGAGAGGCTCTCTCTAGTATGAGGAAAGAGGCAAACACAGACTTGTTATGGGTATCCATGGTGGGAAGGGCCAGAAGACCTCTTGGCTTTCATCTTCCCTTCCAAAGGGCCTTGATCTACCATTGGTTCTGTGTCATATCTGAAACTTCATGAAAATATCTTTACAATGAAGAGCATCTCAAGCTGTATTGGATTCCCTGCTATGGGTCATTTACTTCATCCATTACTCATACAGAATTTATGTTTGCAAAAGTTTTTGTCTTTCACTATAAATCCCTCCCAAGGTTTCTCTCAAAGTTTAATCCTAAGTTATCAACAAACAGTCTGATAATTGGTATATAATTACCATGGTCTCTACTGTGTCAGATTTGGGTTTGCTTGACATGATTCCTAAAAATTACTAGAACAGAAGTGATCATTTCTTGAGGCTTTAATGAATAACCATTTTCTCTGTAAGAACCACATATGAACCCCTTAGAAGTGGTCATTAGACTAGATCTGAATTTCAGATGATCGATATGAGAGTTCATGTGGTTTGATTCTGTTTCCTGTCTGAGTTAGCTTTGTGATAAGTAAACAACAGAAGAGGAGCTATGTACTTGGAGGGGTGGGGAAGAAAGTACTTAAATCTAGACTGCTGAGAGAATGAAAATAATGAACTAAGTCTTTTTTAGGAAATGTCAGTTACAAATAATGAAAAGTATGACAAAATTGTTTTCTTTAATTGAAGCTGTTTTCTCATACAAGAGGCAGTTTCCTGTTGTAGTTAACTAGAAATGTTACATCCCAGCCCTCATTTCTTCTTGTTTTTGAGCATGACTCGTAGAAGAACTATATTACATTTTATAAATAGAACTCATTGTCAAAATACATCATTTTATCAAAAAATTTGCCCCAAAGTAACATTTTGCTGATATGCTATAAATCTTTGCAAAGTGACATTTAGCCTCTGTATTGGTAGACCCCTGTAAAAATGACAACAATTCAAGATATGGCTTGTAGCATCAAANCAGCCAGTGGCAAGCTCACCATAGAGCACAATCTTAGGGAGGCGGTGATCCTCCATCCTGGAGACGTGCCCTGCCCAGCGCAGCTGCGTTCTCAGCAGCATGGCCTCAGTGTTGGTGACCTCTGCCTGCTCAAGAACAGACACATTAGTCACGTAGTCTGTCCAGTGGATGTTTAGAATTGTACGGAGGCAGTGCTGATGGAAGCGCTCGAGGAGTCGCAGGTGGTGGCGATAGATAACCCAGGATTCAGAGCCATAAAGAAGAGTGGACAGTACAATGGCTCTGTAGACCTTGATCTTTGTACTTTTCTTCAGGTGTTTATTGCACCAGACACTTTTATGGAGTTTTCCTAAAGCTCTGTATGCCTTTGCTAACCTGTTGTCTATCTCTTTGTCAATCTTACCATCTGAGGAAATGATGCTTCCCAGATAGGTGAACTGCTGGACTGACTTAAGTTCTGATTCGCCTGTGGTGATGTGGGGATGGTGAAAGATTTCCTGAGGTGCAGGTTGATAGAGGACTTCTGTCTTCTTCAAGCTGACTTCCAGCCCAAAAAGCTCAGCAACCTCTGCAAAGAAGGATGTGAAGCGCTGCAGAGCTGCTTCTGTGTGAGCAACAAGGGCGGCATCATCAGCAAAAAGCAGCTCGTGGACAAATTAAACCTTATATAGCTTTTACAAAAGCATAAAAATTAATTGATCATTAAGGAGAAAGGACATCAAAACAAATATTTAGAAATAGAAAAGGTATATTAATGACACATAACTAATACTTTGACTTCATTAAAATAATTTTTACTTTTCTTTTAAAAAAGCCAGTTTTAAAATTCTAAGTAGCTACTGTTCTGTTTATTGAAGTAAAAATAGATACAGATTTTAACTTTATCTATATCTAAATAGATATAGATTTAACTTTTAAAAACAGTATTATTTTGACACACAGTATGACATTTAAAATTAGATATTGTTTTTTATTTCTTCCATAAATTGAGTGGTCATATGTGTCCTACTAAATGCACTCTCTGAGTGTGAATGACAGAGTACAGGTCATACAGTTATTGGTTTTTTCTCTTTCAGATGGTGTTGTGCGGCCCTGAGGGGAAAGGTGGGGGAGGGAAAGAAAGGGACACACTCCGGGGAGCGAGGTTGGTGCTGCCTCGGCGAGCACGAGGAAGAGAAACTTTATTCAAAACGCTACAACTTAAATAGGGTAGGGGGGTTGGGTCCTGACCCCAGGAGCACCCTGGGAAGGTTTCTGGGAAGGGTCTGGGGCAGACCCAGCCATACAAGGCAAGATTCTTCAAAACTGGAACAGAGAGCCAGGTGATACCATATAAGGGAATGCTACCCTGCTGCAAGCAGGGACCAATCACAGATGGGTTACATAGAAGTTTCCAGCAGGGACACACAGTGAAATAAAGAGAATGATAAAATCCTCAAACTTCGTACAGATTTCAAACTGCAAAACAGTCCTTAACATAGCAAGAGTCCATACAAACACAGCAAACAGTTCTTAGCACAGATCTGTGCTGCTTTCCACAGCTAATTTCTCTTCTCTCCTCCAACAGTGTTGGTTTCATCAAATGGTTTAGTGCTAATGTTTCCTGCCCATGTCTAGCTTTGGATTGTGCCTGGGCATTTTTTGGGAAAGTGGTGTTTGACCCATCTTAAGATTGTACTAAAATTTAATAGTAAGGACAATAAAGTGCCAATGTTGTAGCATTTACTTTCTTTACTTTAATAGGCATAGATGTTATTATTATCTTATATATTGCCTATGGTTCTCATTCAGTAAGTAAATATAAAAATACTCCTATTAAATTTAAGAGGACTAATCAAGTTTGTAAAGTTATGCACTTAAACTTGTTGGATGAATGCTACAAATGAAAAAAACATCAATTTCATCTCCTTACAAAATATTATCCCTTTCAAATGATCTCATAATCCTGAAAAACAGTATAGCATGGGATCTGAAGTAGGCATACAGCTAGAGAGATATTAATGGATAGATCATGACTAGCTGATATTTTCCAGCAAATGATAAAGGTAATGATAAAGAGGGGGACAATGCCCTTTGTTTGAATCTTGAATTTGTGCTTGGATAACAAATAACAATGTTTCTCTTATTGTCTGTGTAAATATCAGTATATA
>VXBX01004297.1:0-26307 GCA_013400415.1 Scytalopus superciliaris | reverse complement strand
AAAAAGAGTTTGTATGCTACAGTGAGAAACCAAAGAAAGAATCATCAGAAAATACTGCAGTCTTTTAGAGAAGGAAAGACAGAAGACTTGAGAAAAGAAATAAAGTAAAAACAATTTGAGGCAAGTATCATTGGACAAGTAGCAACGCTGATTTTCCCTTGGTTATATTTAGGAATAAAAAGAAGTATTAGTTGCTTTGGAGCTTTTTTCCCTTCACTTTTCTCTCTCCTGAAATGGAAGCAATCAGTTAGCAAAAGCCCCATATAAAAGTATCCAAATTAGAAAATAAAATAGTTCCAAGATAAAATTAAAATACCCAAAGACCTAAAAACTACACACTTCTTCCAGCCCTGTGTTCGCTCTAATAGTTAGGATCCCTAAATTATATGGAAGAGAAGGAGTACTTGTCTGTCCTGATCAGTTTCAGTCTCTGCACCTTTTCCTTTTGCCTTCAGTGATTTTTAAGACAACTACAGTGTATCTCTTCTAGACAACTGTTAAAGTAATGTAGACAAAAAAGATCCTGGACATGGAAAAGCCCCCAACCAGAAAAGGAGAAAAAAGTAAAAGGAAAAGCAGAAAAAAAGCCCACCACATAATACTTTGTTAAGTATTTTGTGCAACTTCTTTCTCACTCAGATTTTCAGTTGAGAGATATACCAAACCAGACAATAACTCAGCTTGAAATAGTTCTGCTTACAGGGTGCTTTCTTGCTTGCACAATATTAGATACAAGAAATAAAGAAATAAAAAAGTAGTTTAAAAATGTTTTATTTTAATAGGTTTTATTGGTCTGGCATTAGCAACAAACACTTCAAAATGTACTAGTATTTTTATAAGATGGCAATCATCAGGACCTGCATAAAATCCTCAGTAAGTTTGCAGATGATACAAAGTTAGGTGGGAGTGTTGTTCTGCTTGAGGGCAAGAAGGCTGTGCAGAGCGATATTCACAGACTGGATTACTGGGCTGAGGACAGACAACTACGTGACATTCAATAACTCAAAGTGCAGGGTCCTGTATTTAGGCCACAACAACCCCATGCAGTGCTATGGCCTTGTGAAAGAGTGACTGGAAAGCTGCTCAGCAGAAAGTTACTTGGGGGTGCTATTTGACAGCTGGTTGGAGATGAGCCAGCAGTGTGCCCAGGTGGCCTAGAAAGGCAGGGGCATCTTGGCCTTTATCAACAATAGTGCGGCCAGCAGAACTAAGGAAGTGACTGTTCCACTGTACTTGGCTCTGAAGTGGCTGGACCTCAAGTACTGTATCCAGTTTTGGGACCCTCACTTGAAAAAGGACATTGAGTTGCTGGAGCATGTTAAGAGAAGAGCAACAAAGATGGTACAGGCTCTAGAGAGTAAGTTGTACGAGGAGTGGCTAAGGGAGCTGGGGGTGTTCAGTCTGGAGATGATGAATCTCGGGAGGAACCTCATTGCTCTGTACAACTACTTGAAAGAAGATTTTAATAAGGTGGAGGTTGGTCTTTTCTGCCACTTTTTAAGTGAAAGAATGAGATGAAATAGCCTTAAGTTGCACCAGGGGAGGTTCAGATTAGATATTAGAATTTTTTTTTTTAATTCACAGAGTGCTTAGGCATTGGAATAAGTGTTCAAGAGGTCTCTGCATGTGACACTACTGGATATGGTGTAGGGGTGATTATGGTGATGCATGCTGAACAGTTGGACTAGATGATCTTGAATGACTTTTCCAGTCTTGATGGTTCTGTGTTTCTGTGAAATCTGCAATTTGAAAAAGGATTGTCAGTTTTTCTCTTGTACCTGATACTTCTTCTGTCACTTTTAAAAGTTTAAAAGCTTCATTATTTTATTATTTCTATTGTTATTTTCATAGAACATTCTTGAGAGAACAAGGACTTAGCATCTCCAATGCAACAGCAATAAAGATACGATATTCTTTCTAAATAAAGTGACTGTAAAAGAAAAATGGCAAAACAAAACCCAATGTTAATACCTTTTCATCACATCCTTTTCTCTAAATGTTTCCATAACCTTACCTGTGAAATTCCTAAGACACTGATGGCTGCTCATCCTTGCAGTCTTTTTGCATTAATTTCTCTCTATTATAGAACAGATACACAATGCTTTTCAATAAACATTAAGGATAATCCCTTAATCTCTTCAGTTACAACAGTGACTTGCAGGCTGGACGTATGTATCAAAATAGTGTCATTTTTAGGAGAATGCAGAAAAATAGCATAATTTATATATTTAATATTAATCACAGGAATGAATTTCAGTGCATCAAGCTTATTAATAAGAGAACTTTTGCCATGCTCATTCCTGGAAAACTGAATACATCACAGAACAACAGCCTGTGATGAGAAAACAGTAGTTCCTGCAACAGTACCCCAAAACCTAAGATACTTTTATTGAACAGGTTCCATGTACTCTAATTAATGTTGTCCATGAAGCTATCATTTCAGCACCACCAACATGCATACAATTTTATAATTTTAAACTAAAGCAAATGTAAAACATGCTTAAAATTATTGGACCCATTTATTTCTCTTTCAGTAAAACTTTTGTTTCTCCTATTATTTTTCTCCTCACAGCTATTTCTCAGTATGAGTAAAAAGATTCTTTGAAGTAATGGCAGCACATCTTATATCTGCTGACAAAACCCAGAAGCAATCAGACTGACATGGCCACTTGCCTCCTGTTTATTATTAAAGTATCATTTTAACCTTTTTCATATCCTTGCTTGGAGTAATTTTGTCTCCTGCAATTTAAAAAAAAAAACAACATTCATTTTAAAAATAAGTAAAAATTTTCAGCCTGTCCTGCTCTCACTCCACTCTTTCATGTTTTTCTTTTACTTTTTGTTCTCTCCTCGAGGGCTTTAAGTGTCTGTGTGTCTATACATATATAAAAGCTTACAAGTACACAGCGTGTTACTTGATTATTTAATACACAGGTCCTGCTTAGAAAAGCCTGTTCTCAGATATTTCAACAACTTTTAAAACATAAAGAACTAAAATCTGGATGATCATGTCTGGTTTATACCATACCCATCCCTTACATAAAATAGGAACAAGTATTTCACTGTGTGGACATCATTATATCTCTAAAAATAATAATCTAATGAATATGATAAAAGCAAAAAACAACAGCAACAACAACAAAAAAAAAAGCCCAACAAAACAAAACAAAAAGCCCTCCTGATTTATTCATTGACAGAACTAGGACAAACTGTCACAACAATTTGGCCCCAAATAATTACTACTATGTGCCTTTTGCCATGATTAGTCCTAGCCACTGGGGTAAAAAAATAGGACATTATAAAGGCTGAATAGGTCAAACAGAAAACTGTTTAACTGACTATGCCTCTAATTTATTCAAACACTAGATACATATATATTTGTTTTTAGTGAAGTTAAGCAGTTATATTTTGTTATATATAAACTTTAATGCACAGATAACTTTTTGATGGGGCCTAGACCTTCCATAATGCATTTAGATATTCAGATAATTCCCATGTCAGGTAATTTTGTATAGGTTGTATAGAATCTTGCTTTGGTTGCTTTTTGTTTGGTTTTTTTTTTCCTTAAAATTTCTTGGAACCATTTGATTACTTATTAGTGAAATACCCTGCTCTGAAAAGGTGTATGTACAAGAGGCTCACCAAAAGCCATCACAATGATTAGGGATGGTATTTCAAATAAAATGGTGTTCCTCTCTGTTAATAGAGATCTCTGAAACTCAAAAGAGGTAATTTCCTTCCTTTAAGAGACTACCAAAGGAGATGGAGTCTTAGAGGGACAAGGTTCAAAAATAAATCTTTAACCTTCCAGGCATATGTCTAGGTTTCAGGAAGAATTTCTTCACTGAAAGCTTTTGAAAGCATTGAAACAAACTGCCCAGAGAGGTCATGGAGTCACCATTCCTGGAAGTATTCAAGAAACAACTGGATTTGGCACTTAGTGTTGTAGTCTAGTTGACAATGTGGTGATCAGTCAAAGGCTGGACTCGATGACCATGGAGGCAATTTCCAATCTTAATGATTCTGTGGTTGTGGGTTCCCTACTACTGTCTCCAGTCCAGTCTTGAAAACTGCTATGAACAACCTCTATATATGACAATTTGTTCCACTTTTTGACAGAAAACCAGAAATACAGACTGAAATTGCAAAACTCTCCCTGAAGATAAACTGTATTTTAAACTTTCCTCAAAGTGTATTGAGCCTCCTACATATTAGGAGATGAGAGTTTCTAATAAAAGCAATACTATTTTCAGTGTTCTAGTAGTTTTAACAATTGTTTATTTTGTTCTTAACTTAATTAAAGTAAACCCTTCCCACAAAGATAATATATTCTTAAAAAGCCGGATGACTACTCATACCCCAGAGCTACATAACCCTTAACACCACCTTCTCCTCTTTTGTCTGTTACTGCTTATCTAAAATAAAGTTAGAAGTGCAATACAAATTTTGTTAAATGAGGGAATATCACTTTACTGGATAGGACTCCAATCACAATATATAAAATACTGAGTTTCTGAATCTTGAACTGTTTCTATATTTCAACTTAGGATCTGAGTAGATTTTTAAAAAATCCAACTACACATTGACACACTTGTTTAGGGTTTGCCTTTCCAGATTCTAATTTTTGTTTTCTTTACTTGCCAATACTGTGCTTCAGCTGGGTGCATGAAGTCTGCCTCTTTTTAATACATTTTTCCTGTATGGATGAAGGTCGTCTCCTGAAATGTAAAATTCATGGGCCCTTCACCCCCAGTTTGAGGATCCCCCTACATCATATCCCATATTTCTGAACAAATGGTCTGTATGCTAAGTTAAATTCACATAAAAGGAATAAAATACTTAAATATCTAAGTATCTAAATCTTAAACTATCTAAATAGCATACTTAAATATCTATGCTTTAATCAATTAAAATCTATTTGGTAGGTACACCTTTTTTGAATCCTTGCAAAGGATACAGAAGCTCAAATGTATAAGTCCATGGCACCAAAACAAGTTCAAACCATCAACTAATTGTTTTTCTTTAAGCCATTCCAAAGTTAGAACTCTTTTCTAGCTACGCTCTGAGGAATTTAGAGGACCTAAATCATCCTTGCAAATCCCATTTTTAGAGCTGGGCCTGTAGCTTTCAGTTATTGAAGAATAATATTCATAATGCCTAATGTTTTTTTAACTATATCTATATTGCTAAAATAGTAGCCCTGAACAGTTTGTGTTAGTACTGGTTAGTTCCATTTCTGACTATCTGTATCTACATGCAGTCCAGATATGTTTTCTGTTAAATCTAACTTTATTTTTCCTTTTCCTTCCCCCCCCCCTCTTTTTTTTTCTTCATTTTGCAGCAACATAACCCATTTATTCATCTGAACTGTGATCACATAAAACATTGTCTTTACGGTGTTTGAAAGAAATTACAAGCCTGAAAACCAGTTATTTTTAATCATGTTAGTGCTTTCCCACTGCACAAGGTCATAACACTATATTCATTATAAATGCTCAAATATTGGCCCTAAAATGTATTGATACCTGATGAAAACACTATTGATTTGCCTGGGATTAAGACATGGAAACTGAAAATGCTTGTCACTCTGACATGGACAGTATATTGGTACTACAATTACATTTATAAAACCAATGTGCTGTGGGAAGACAAAGTTTAAAAAGCTCATCCTTCCAAATATAAAATATACTCAAGAATCATAGGATCATAATATCATTTAAGTTTGAAAAGATCGTTAAGGTCATTGTGTCCAGCTGTTTACACAGCACTGTGAAATCCATGTCCCTGAGAGCCACAACTACACATTTTTCAAATACCTCCAAGAATAGTGACTCAGACACTTCTCTAGAAAGACTCTTACGGTGATTGACAATGCTTTTTGTGAAGAAATTTTTCCTAATACCTAGTTTAAGCCTCCTCTGGTGCAGCTTGAGGCCTTTGTCCTATCACTTGTCACCTGGGGGAAGAGACATCCCTAATCTCACTACAACCTCCTTTCGGGTAGTTGTAGGGAGTGAGTGATAAAGTCTCCACTGAGCCTCTTTTTCTCCTGACTAAACAAACCCAGTTCTCTCAACTCCTCATCAGCCTTGTGCTTCAGACCCTTTTCTAATTTTGTTGCCCTTCTCTGGACATACTCTGGCTCCTCAAGATCTTTCTTGTAGTGAGAAGCCTAGAACTGGACACAGTTCTCAAGGTGTGGCTTTACCAGTGCCGAGTACAGGAACGATCACTTCCCTAGTCCTATTAGCCGCAGTATTCCTGATACAAGCCAGGACACTGCTCATGTTCAGTGGCTGTTGACAAGCAGCTCCAAGTCCTTTTCCACTGGGCAGTTTTCCATCCATTCTGCCCTGAGCTGTAGTGTTGTTACATGGAGTTGCTGTGACTCAAGTGCAGGACCCAGCACTTAGCCTTAGTCAACCTCTGGCCACTCTGAGAAGGGATTTAAAGGCATTAAAAAACTCCCCAACCAACCCAAACCATAACTAATTAAAACTACAAACAGCATTTTACAGTTTCATGATGCAATCTTTAACTTAGTGCAACCACTTCAGTGTTTTAATTGCATTTTATTCAGTGTTTTATTCCTTGCCATTAATTTTGTCTGAACAGTGTCTAAAAACCAGACATGATTTCACTTGTGTTACAAATTAATGCCACAGAATTTATAATATTCTTTCTCTTTTTGTCAATGGAACAACCATAAATGATAACTCACCAAGAATAGACACACATACATTAGGATTCTGATATATGAACAAGAATATATTTTTATTTTGATTTCTAGCTATATGTGTATGTATGTACTGTTTTTCTAGGCAAAGAAAAAAGCCCAGTGTATTGGATCTGGCTCAGATGGAGTTAATTTTCCCCATAACAGCCCTCCTAGTGTTGTGCTTTGGATTGGTAGTGGGAGTATTTATAACACACCACAGTTTTGGCTACTGATGAGCAGAGCTGGCACAGCATCAGCACTTGTCTCCCTGATGTTCTGCCCCCTGCCATCAGTAGGCTGGGGATGGACAGGATCTTGGGAGGGGACACAAGGACAGCTGTCCCAAACTGACCAAAGGAATAGTCCATACCACATGATGTTGACTCAAGTGTAAAAGCAGGAAGATGTAAAAGAAGGAAGAGGGGGTAGGTATTTGTCATTTACAAGGTTTGCCTTCTGGAGCAAGCACTATATGTGCAGAAGCCCTGCTTCCCAGGACGTGGTCTGTTAATGGAAAAGTAGTGAATAAAATTGTTGGCTTTTTTCTTTGCTTGTGCATGCTCAACATTTCACTTTTTGCTTTAAAAAACTGCCTTTTCTCAGCCTATGAGTTGCTTTCCANTATAACTTACATGTTTAATATATAGACTTCCTGATGATGATTCCCTGAAGGTCTTCACGACTTTATGGTGTACAAGGCTGATTGTTAATCCATGCTGCCATTTTAGTAATACCTGTTTGTCAATTTACGACTCAGAAGAAATTATAGGATCTATTTGAATCAATGCAGAGATCTGTTTGGTGGAGTGGTACACAAATTCAGTCATATTAGGTTGTTATTAAAAGTGAAGATAGCATTTCTAGGACAGCTTGCATCATGCTAAAGGAATTAAAAGTTTCTTAGACAAAACAAGCAAGAGACCTCATTCCTTCTGCACTGAATATTAACAAAACATATGAAAGCTTCGATGTAGCTGTCTGTAGTAAGTTGGACCTCTGATCTCACCCTTTAAATGCTTCTGTAGAGGTTCTGGCAGAATTTCTCTCACTAACATCTTACTAAGTTATCTATTACCAGCAAAGGCTGCCCATGGAAAAGAAGGATTTCTGGGAGACAATTGGTCTTGGAAGATCAATTCTTCTTCAGAATTTCTGGGTACAATGAGGACAAAACTAAATTATATGATATGGCTTAGTACTATATCACTTAAGGTATGTATATCACTTTTAGGCATGTATAGCCAGTTTGAGACTGAACCAAAGACTTAATCAACAGCTAAGCAACACAAACAATGAGAAGTCCACCACTTCAGCTCCCTCCTTGACACCTTTATTTATCAGGATTTTGTACATCACATACAGAAAAGGAAACTATTATACTCAAAAGATGACAATCTTCTGTTGTAAAACTGGATGGCTCCAGAAATAAAAATAAAACACAAATTTATCTTCCAAAGAAGCAACAGAAATGTGACCAAAAAAAAAAACCAAAAAAAAATACATTAATTCAACCAATGCTGTTGCAAGAAATTAGTTTACAGTACCAATTTTCAATTTCTGGAGTTAAAAAGAAACTTAATTTTTTATTTTTGTCTCCTTTTTTTATTTTTTTTCCTTTTTTTTTTTTTTTCTCCATTTTTTAATTTCTGGGAAAGATTGAATTAAGCATTGATTACTGAATTTTCATTAGGGTACTAATGGACATAATCAGAGAGATTTTTAAGACTCAAACTAGTAGACTTTAAGAATTANCGTGGTCTGTTAATGGAAAAGTAGTGAATAAAATTGTTGGCTTTTTTCTTTGCTTGTGCATGCTCAACATTTCACTTTTTGCTTTAAAAAACTGCCTTTTCTCAGCCTATGAGTTGCTTTCCATTTTATTTTCTCTCTCCTGTCCAGCTGAGAAGGGGAGTGATAAAGCAGCTTGGTGGGCACCAAATGACCAGCCAAGCTCAATACAACAGAGCAAGAAGAGGTGAAAACAAACTAGAAATTATTACCAAATTTCAAACTCTTTTTCAAATTATCATAATTACTTGCAGTGATATGTTTAGGACTCATGTTAACCCATTCTATTAGAATGTTTCCATGTTTACACTTAGAGAGGTTAATCCCACATTCTCTTATATATATATATATATANATCTCACCCTTTAAATGCTTCTGTAGAGGTTCTGGCAGAATTTCTCTCACTAACATCTTACTAAGTTATCTATTACCAGCAAAGGCTGCCCATGGAAAAGAAGGATTTCTGGGAGACAATTGGTCTTGGAAGATCAATTCTTCTTCAGAATTTCTGGGTACAATGAGGACAAAACTAAATTATATGATATGGCTTAGTACTATATCACTTAAGGTATGTATATCACTTTTAGGCATGTATAGCCAGTTTGAGACTGAACCAAAGACTTAATCAACAGCTAAGCAACACAAACAATGAGAAGTCCACCACTTCAGCTCCCTCCTTGACACCTTTATTTATCAGGATTTTGTACATCACATACAGAAAAGGAAACTATTATACTCAAAAGATGACAATCTTCTGTTGTAAAACTGGATGGCTCCAGAAATAAAAATAAAACACAAATTTATCTTCCAAAGAAGCAACAGAAATGTGACCAAAAAAAAAAACCAAAAAAACATACATTAATTCAACCAATGCTGTTGCAAGAAATTAGTTTACAGTACCAATTTTCAATTTCTGGAGTTAAAAAGAAACTTAATTTTTTATTTTTGTCTCCTTTTTTTATTTTTTTTCCTTTTTTTTTTTTTTTCTCCATTTTTTAATTTCTGGGAAAGATTGAATTAAGCATTGATTACTGAATTTTCATTAGGGTACTAATGGACATAATCAGAGAGATTTTTAAGACTCAAACTAGTAGACTTTAAGAATTAATTCGATTTGAAATAAAATTTAAAGGTCTCAGAATATTACTAAGTGAGGCTCTGGACAGATAAATTCTCCCATGTGAGGTTCTGGAAGCAGGAGGTGTTTCACCACTAGTCCTGGCAACAATCACCTCTGCTGTCTTGGCAGTGGTATGTACAAAATTCTGTGTCAGGAGAGACAAACTAGGCAGTAATTGGGCAGAAAATCGCTGGGACTGACCAAATGGCAATGCATATGGTGGAGATTTGAAAAACAAGGATTACTTCTGCTGAGGGAGATGGGTTGTTTAATTTATTAGATACCATCTGGGAGAATAACAAGCAGCATTTCTCTCCCATCTCTTCATAGAAAAGCAGCACATCCAGTTCTCTGGCATGCTCCCTTGCTTATAGTCTTACATATTCCTTCCCTTCTTTCCTCTCTTAGAACAGGAGCAGCAATTTGGCATTACATGTACTGCTGCCCTCTCTTTTCAAGTCACAAAATTTGATTGCAAAGACAATACCAATAAACTTTAAGTCCTAAAGTGTGAGTTTTCTAATCCTCTTCAGAGAAAATGGGTAATACTAGATCAAGAGATTCAAAGGCATGGTCTTTTTGAACGTGTCTAACAGGTTAAGAAGTGTTTCAATGAACAGCTCTATCAGCAGTAGTGGTGGGGGAAATGTATCAGTAAATGTGGTGGCTTGACCCTGCCTGGATGCCAGCTGCTCTATCGCTCTTCTTCTCAGCTGGATTGGGGAGAAGAATATAAAGACTCATGGGCTGAGATAACAATAGAAAGAGATCACCAGTTACTGTCACAGGCAAAGTAGATTTGATTTGGAGAAATCAATTTAATTCAGTATCACTCAAATTAGAGTAGGATAAAGAAAAATAAAGCCAATTATTAAAACACCTTTCCTATACTCCTTCTTTCTGGGCTAAAATTCACTAACAATTTGCTCTACCTCCTTCCCCTAACAGGACAGGGGGATGGGAAGTGGGGGTTGCAGTCAGTTTCTCATGTGTTGTCTCTGTTGCTCTTTCCTCGTCATGCTCTTTCCCTGCTCTAGCATCGGGTCACTCTCAAGGGAAAGAGCCCCCCATGAACTTCTCCAATGTGAGTCCATCCAATGGGCTTAGTTTTCATGAACTGATCCAATGTGGATCCCTTCCACAGGGTGCAGTCTTTCAGGACAAAAAAGGCCTCAGCATGGGGCCCCCATGGGGTCACAGGTCCTGCCAGTAAACCTGCTCCAGCAATCACTTCCCATGGGGTCACAACACCCTTAGGGAATCCACCTGCTCTGGGCATGGGGACTTCCATGGGCTGCAGGTGGATATCTGCTTCATTGTGGACCACCATGGGCTGCAGGAGGACAGCCTGCCTTACTGTAGTCTTCACCATGGGCTGCAGGGGAATCTCTGCTCCAGAGCCTGGACCACCTCCACCTTCTCCTCCTTCACCAACCTTTGTGTCTGCAGGGCTGTTTTACATATTCTCTCTCCATTCTCCAGCTGCTTGTGCTGGTGCCTCTTCCCCCTCCCTGTCCTGGGACAGCTCTACAGCACCAGGACTCCCCATTATGTCTTGGCCTGTGTGTAATGAGTTGTTCAGTGAAATGTCCCTTGACTGTACCAGGAACTCTTGGGTGGCTAAGGTGGGAATTGCACAGAGGTGAAGGACAAGAGTGAGTACAGTGAGTTGTTCCTGACAGTCTTGGAACATTCGCTACCAGAACCATACTGTGAGGGGAATGGTATCATTGTTCCTGGACAACTAAAGCCAAACATCTTATGACCCTATAAACAGCAATACTCAGTGAGGTCTTTTGAGTCATCCTAGACAGCATCGGGCTGTAACCAGCATCTCCCCCTGACTGGAACATCTTTCAGAGATCATAAAATCTCAAGTTTATGAAAATTGGAGAACTGTCACCAAAAGAAGATGATGTTGCTTGGGCTGATACCCATCCAGTCACTGAGGCTCAACCCTCACCTGTTGAGAAATGCAAAGGCATTTAATGTATTTCACTGACTCAAGGGGAATCTTTAACAGGCACCCGTGTACATTTGTACAGCTTTGTGTCTGTGTGTGTGCATGTAGTAATAGATTTAAATACACGGTAGCAAGTATAGCATAAATATTGCCTCTCAGATCTATAATTAAGTCACTGTTGCAATTGACCAAAATTGTGGTAAATTCTATTGAATCATTTTATTAATGTTAAATTAGTCAATTGATTAAGTGCTGCTAAATCCTTCAGACAAAAACCATTGATCAAGGCTGAGGCTAGGTTCACAAGGCTGTCCACTCTGATCCTTAAGACTCAACAGAAGGGTCTCCCTTACACCTTTTCACCCTTGCCATTTTCCATTCTTCGTCTTTTGATTCCCAGTCTCCCTGCAATTCACTCTAAATTTATTATGATTTTATTTTACTTTGCATGTTTCACCCATGTAGTAAGTTGTAGAGTGAACCTTGCCATCAAATTTTGTCAAGCTTTTTCAAATTTATATAAAAACTGCTTTTACTTATACCTTTGCTGATAATGTCTTAAGCGAATTAAACCACCTATTGACAACATTGCTGTTATGCAGCAGGTTTTACTCCTCCTTAAATATGTTATCACATAGGCACTGTCACTGATGGGCTCAGTTTTGACAGCAGTGGGTCTGTCTTGGAGCCAGCTGGCATTGGCTCTGTCAGACACAGGGAAAGCTTCTGGCATCTTCTCACAGAAGACACCACTGAAGCCTCTCCTCTGGTCCCCCTTAAAACTTTGCCAAAAAAGCAAATACAGTAAAGGAAAGATAAAACCAGCAATTTCTCTTTCCTACTACTATCTTCCAAGTGCAAAAGATTATTCCCCTCTTGAACATATCTGAATTGGTCATCTACATTGGCCCCCTGCTAACAGCATTTTTTCAAAGTTGATCCCAAATAGCCAGTGGCACAAGTTCAATAAATGGAATAATTTAATAATTTACAGGCTGTTTCAGTAATTTTGCATGTTAAGTATCATGTTCCTCATACTTGTAAACTGCCTAATTACATTATACATATGCTGAACACACACTCAAAATGCCAATCACTAACAGTGTTTTTTATTAAATCCCTGTTATAAGTCTCAGATTGTCAATTATGTAATTTTCTGTTTTCTTTCTAGAATATCAGAACTGTCCTGTGTAGGCTTTGCTAGTTTTGATTGACTTCATGCATCCCTCTCATTTAGTTTATTTTCCTGCTTATTAGTCATAGACACATGTATGTTTTTTACATCAGGTATCTGATTTGGGAGTTATTTTTTAGCCTTTATTTTTAAGGTCAGGGTGGGATGAATGTAAGATTACCTTCTGGTTCAGCTGGATTCAGAACTGAATATGTTTCAGTCATGATGCAGCTAAATTCCAGTCAAAAGGTTCAAGGGTAAAAGTTCTTGTAGCCTTACGACTCCATCAGATCAAGATGAAGAGTAATGGAATACAAACAAGAAAAATGTAAGCACAGTGATACAGGATGTCACACTATATACCATATATATATATTTATGCTCAGTGGAATGAAACTGAGGAAAGTGAATGAAAAAAACCTACAGGTTAATACTGTAGCAGCTAATAAGAAATAAAAAATTGAAGAGTTGGAAAACTGAAAAAAGAAAAAAGCTTATATCCTAGGGATAAATTAAAATGGATAAGTGAATGCTGTCACTTTCATGAGCCACTTGTGCAGATCAAAACAAGACATATTTAGGATTTAAATTGTTACCATGTATGAAACCAGAAAAAAATTAAAAAGACGGGCAGTGTTTTAGGCTGGGCTTTGGAAATGTTTTTGAGGACAAGGATTTTTTATTCTGACTTAGGAAAACCATCAGAACAGATAAGGGTAGTATTTTCCCCAGAACCTCACAGCTGACAGTGTGTACACAAATACTTTGTAGAAGTATCTACTAATTTTTAACCATCTTATTCAGCTTTTTTCCTTCTAAGTTCATCTTAAAATGAGAAATTAGAATTTTAATAGGAATTTCAGTGTTAAAAAACCAAATTATAAACCATTCTTTTAATTCTTGCTACATTTAGCATTGCAATAGCATCAAAGGACATTAAAAATTTCCTGTTCTCATGTACTTTTTCCAAATTGCTATGCTGCAGTAGGTTGACTTTGGGCAGCTGTCAGACAGTCACCCAGCTGTATTCTTACCACCCACCCCCATCTTAAATGGGATAGGGGAGAAAATAAGATGAAAATGTTTCTGGGCTAAAATAAACACATTTAGTAATTGCTGTCCCTGGTGGTGAAGAGACTCAACTTGGGGAAAAATAATTTGTTTAATGTCCAATTCAAAATGGATTTGGATAATGAGAAACAAAACCACAACCAAAACAACCTTCTTCCCACCGTCTTCTCCTCAACTCCTTTCCTTTGTTTCTAACTGTTTTATCTCCTCCCTATCCTGAAGCACCTCCTCTCCTTCCTCATTCTATCATCTTGGTGACTGCAGGACTTACTTTTCTGTCACTTCTCACATACTGCCAGTGAGTGTTTTACCCTTTCTTAAATACCCTTTTCCTGAGGTGTCAGCACCTCAGGGTGTCAGTACAGAGGAGCTCAGCCATGCCCTATCGTGGGTCCATTACAGCTGCGTGGAACCAGCTTTGTCTGGCGCAGAGCAGCCCTGGTTCTCTGGAAGATGAAGACAATTAAGACTATTTTTCTTTTAACATACAAACATTGTAGAGCAATGGAGACAGTAGCAATTTATATAGTTTCCCTTAAAACATCCTTATTTTCTTTTGCAAAGAGAGATTTTAATTTTTTTTTTTTAATAAAAAAATTTAGGCAAAGAGAAACAAGTTGTCTCTTCACTATGTTTATTGAAAAAAGCATCTAAAATATCACTAATGAAAGGCTTTTTTAACAAGAACAGGCATCAATTTGCCAAGTCTTTCAAATTCAGCTAAGCTTGGAAAATGTCTTTTAGCATCAATTGAATGGTCTAGGCCAGTTGTTCCCAATGTTTTTGTAGACAACAGTAATTTAAAAGTTAGAGAAAATTTGAATCCTGATTTAAATCCCTCCTGCTTGAATTCTTTGAATATTGAGTTATTTTAGACTTATTTTAAAAAGTTCATAGAAGGGTGGACTATTACGTACAATAATATTGCTCTTCAATTTTTTCCCCCAGAAATATGCATAACCAAGAAAGCATTATAGTAACTAAAGATGTTAGTTAACTTCCAAGGATCAGTTAGCACACAGTTTGGGAGGATGAGGCTATTTGGGCATTTATACAGTCTAAAGTGCTTTTGCAGAAGATGGAGAATCCTAGTAGAGGGAAATATCCTGCACAGAAGTAAAAACAAAAGACTAAAATATTTAATTTTTCCTAGCAGCTAGTTAGATAAATTTTGATTTTGCAAGTGTTACTGGGTAAAAGTTATTATTTGAATTGATATGAGATTCAGACATACACAAATCAAATGTCTAAGCTCCCGCTATGATCATTTTGAGCTATTAAGTTGCCCTACATCACATTTCTGAATCTACTGTAGCAGGAGTCCGTTCCTTAAACAATATTTCCTAAGGCCATTTTAGATGTCCTAATTCACTCCATCTGGCCTCTCACTCCTGCTCCAAAAGAGCATAGGTAAATTGGGTCCTCTACCATATCTGCTATCTCCATATAATTGCACTGAATAGCCTAAGGTGTCTTAGAAAATAATATTCAATATCTGAATTTAGGCAACTGAATCACACATTTGACCATATCAACTCACTCTATATATAATCTAGGGATTTCAAGGAAATTTAATCTAATTAATATGTTGATAACTGAAATGAGAGGTGAATTGAATAACCTGTGACAGATGAGCATGAACAGGGAGTTGACATACTTGAATTCTGCTCAAAGCTCCACTGCAGCTTGCCATAAAGCCTCTATTTGTTTTGTTTTCTTTTTTGAGAAAACAGTGAGACTTAGCTTCTATTAATTATATAGCACTATCAGATCTTCAGACAAAAAATGGTGAGTAAGAACTATTAAAATTACTCAGTCCTGCCCTAGGGATGCCAATTAATGATTAATTCTTCTATTACCAATGTTGTTACTAGTTATAGTCATTGCAGAAAAGAATAATGTAGGCTTTCTTTATACCAACTGTTTAAAATAAGTGTTTCAGACTTTCAGGATACAGTGCTTATACTCTGACCTTTGGGTCTACAAGTTTACTGAAACCCGGCAATACTTTTTCCAAGTCACTCTGAAATCATTAACCATCAGGGCTTCCATCAAACTATCATCATTCTGTTGGTTTCTTAGCTATACAAGCACCTATTTTATTCCTTCTATCTCAAGTTAGAGATATTTATATTTTAGTAGTCTGAAGAAGCATGAGAACTGAAAGAGAAACATACATTTTGATACCTCAGAATGTAAGTATGCCTGTGAAAATGTACACGCACACACACATTATTTTTTTTCTGAGACCATAATTTTTTCCTCCTAACTTAACAAACTAGGCATTTGAAATTACTAATTGCAAAAGAAACTATACTATCAAATAATTTTTGCTAAGAGTGCAGAACAGCTCATAGAACTCATAAGATTATTTCATCTCTCTGGAGCATTATTGTTATTTCTATACATAAACATGTTTCATGGAAGCAGCCAAGTTATCATTTTACTGTCATTCAATCCACCCTTCTATACATACAGTAGTGATGGTTTGTGTGCTGTTCCAAAAAATCTGGTCATGTACTCTGAATGTGTAGCAAAATACATCAGAAGGAAAGGTCAAATGATTTTATATCCCACTTCACTGCTGTGTTTATTCTGATAATGAGATACATGAGTAGAAAGATGAGAAATCTATTCCTGTACATGTTTTGCAAACTAAGAATCAAAAAAATATAAATTCAGACAGGTAGATGTGTTATGAACAATAAGTTTCTTACTCATGTAAAATTGTCTCTTTTCTTTTTCTTCTGTGTTCCATTTCTTACATTTTATGCCCTTTCTTTTGTCCTTAATACTCTTTAGGTCCTCATTTACGTTTAGCTTTTTAGTGTATATTTCAAGAGTTGGGTTGCTGGGGGTTTTTTCCTTCCCTATTTTCAAATGCCTTAAGCCTTTTTAATGTAAATCTTCTTAGTTCAGCATTGCTATGGTAGTGAAAGGTATGACAATTCTTTAATTACAGCTGTCTCCATTGTACCTTTTAGACATGTTTTTAGTTTCTCAGGCATTTCCCTTTTAATGCCATTTTGTTATTCCATTATTGCTGCTAATTTTACTCATTTGAGAAGACATTAAGAAATACTGAGCTAATTAAATAAGATGGATTTCAGTGGTAAAGAAGATTTATTTTTCATTGTGTGGGAAGAAGAAAAGAGGAAGATTAAAGAAATAAATCTGCCTTTTTCTAATGAATTACTGAAGGAAAAATACTGAATATATATTTATGAAGAATATCAGTTCCTAGTGAAGAGAACAGTGGTCTGATACTCATAGATGAATATCTGATTTGTTTGTTGGACTACCTTGGGCAAGGTACTTCACCTTACTGTCTTTCTTCTAGTCTGTTAAATCAAGGTAGTTTCAATGGTACAAAAATTTTATTTTTTTTAGCTACATTTTGTTAGTTTTTCACAATGGAATTTAATACCACTGCATCTAATACCAGTGCATCTAATACCAGTGCATCTACTTAGATCACACATTCTGGGAGTAATTTTGGATTACAGAATCACAGAAACACAGAATATGCTGAGTTTAAAGGGGCAAGGATCATCAAATCCACCCCTTAGCCCTGCACAGGACCATTCCCAGAAGTCACACAATGTGCCCAAGAGTACCATCCAAATGCTTCTTGAACTCTGTCAGGCTTGGTGCTGTGACCACTTCCCTGGGGAGCCCGTTACAGTGCCCAACCACGCTCTGGGGGAAGAAACCTTTTCTAATATCCAACCTAAACTGCCCCTGACACAACTTCAGGCCATTCCCTTGGGTCCTGTCACTGGTCATCACAGAGAAGAGATCACTGCCTGCCCCTCCTCTTCCCCTCACAAGGAAGTTGTAACTGCAATGAGGTCTCCCCTCAGTCTCCTCTTCTCCAGGATGAACAGATCAAGTGATCTCAGGTGCTCCTCATATGGTTTCCCCTCAAGGACCTTCACCATCTTAATTGCCCTCCTTTGGACACTCTCTAAGAGCTTAATATCTTATATTGTGGTGCCCAAAACTGCACACGATATTCAAGGCGAGGCTGCCCCAGTGCAGAGCAGAGCAGGACAATCCCCTCCCTCGACTGGCTGGCGAAGCTGTGCCTGATGCCCCCCAGGACACGGTTGGCCCTCCTGGCTGCCAGGGCACTGCTGACTCATATTCAACTTGTCATCAACCAGGACCACTAGGTCCCTTTCTGTGGCACTGCTTTCCAGTATCTCATTACCCAGCATGTACAAACAGCCATGGTTGCCCCATCCCTGGTGCAGAATAGGGCACTTTTCCTCGTTGAACTTCATACAGTTGGTAATTGCCCAGTCCTCTAATATGTCAAGGTCTCTCTCTCTACGGGGCCTCCCAGCTTTGTGTCCCTGGTATCCCTTCCAGTTCTGTGTCCAAGTAATTTCTGAAGATGTTGAAGTGCACAGGGCCTAAGATGGATCCCTGTGGAACCCAACTAGTGACAGGTCATCAGTCTGATGTTCCGCCATTCACTATTACCCTCTGTGATTGACCCATGAGCCAATTGCTCACCCACTACATGATGTGTTTATCCAGCTGTGTGCTGGACATTTTGTCCAGAAGCATCCTGTGAGAGACAGTATCCAAAGCTTTACTGAAATCCCAAAAGATTACATCAAACTGCTCCCCTTGATCGTCTGGGTTGGTTACCTTATTGATAGGTATATGAAACCATATCTGGACCTGACTATTGGAAGAAATTACAAAATCAGAACCATTTTAATAAAGTCTGAGATTCCCAATACATGACAAAGCATTCAACTAAACTATTTTTCTGACTGCCTGTTTTACATGTGGTAACGGGTAACACTGCATGTAAGAAATAAGTATGTATGAAGCATTGACTACATTACTGGAAAGATGGCGAAGTTATCAAATTGAGTGAAAAGTTAATTGAATTAGCATTTTAAACATGAAACTAAAATGATCTAAAATTTCACATATTGTTCCTTGACAAACATCAAAGTAAAAACTACAAGTTTTGCATTTGGGTCCTCTGCAACCTGCCAACATACACATAAATCTCTATCTAAAACAAGTTCTGTGCAACCATAGGGACCTTAAAACTAGCAAATCAGTTTCAGAAATCTGTTCTTCCATCTCAGGAAACGTGTTTTATAAAGTTAAAAAAACTAGGGAGGGAAAAAAGACAAATTCAGTATTGATGTAAATGAATGAGATGCAAAAATAAGCACTCTAAAGATGCTCAAATAAGAAAATGTGTGTATGTTTCTAATCAGGAATGATGGTAGCTGAACATTTTTAAGTTCAAGAATATATCTAGCTTTGTACAATCAAATTGACAACAAGTACTTGCATTAAATATGGTATTAGCATGGGTTTTACAAGCTTTCTCCTTCAAATTAAATGCAATTACCTTGAGATCTCTTTATATGTGTTGAAATCCCAGTAGAACTTCAACAAACATTGGACAAATTTCTAATCAATAGAGAGTCAATTGGTCTGCTTAGAAAACAGAAAGAGAGTCGTCTTGTTTATATATTTAATGGAAGGCCATGCAATTAATTGAAGGGGAAAAATGTAGGTGAAAATGCAAGTATGTAAACTCCTCTTCAGAAGTGAAATTCTTAATAATTATTTACTTCTATTGGCTGTAGCACTGTGACAATACTAGAACAAAATGAATCCATAACATTGTCTACTGATGGTGGCTGTAAAACTTTACAAGCACACACTCACCTGTTTTAACAGTCACTAATATGATTTCAAAGTCAAGGAATGAAAAGATTTAGGGACATAGATTTGCTTCAGAAACCTTAACTTGATAACCCTTTCTATATAAATTTTGAAACCATCTTTACTTGTATGAACTTTTCCAATTACACCCATGACTATTGCAAAGTTCCATTAAGCTCTTCAGTTCTTTTGTTCCCCCAATATTACATGCATAGTTGTAGGTTTTATTTGTCTTATGCTAATTGAGAGCTGTTCTAAATTAAAAATTATTATTTCACAGGTAATTTAAGTTCCTCTTTTTATTACAACAGTATTGGAATACTGTGTTAATTTGGCAGCATACACTGTGTCTACATGACTGTGAAAGAAGTATTACTACCCTGATTTTATGAAGAGTAAAGACTAAGCCAACAGCATTACCTTCAACTTCCCAATTTTAAAAAACTGTGGAATAATTTTTCAGACCATTTAGTGTACAGTATTCTACATGTTCAAAGTCCATTGACTCAGCACTTCTACTGAATGGACTATTGCTTTTTCACTAGTACTCCATAAAATTAAAATTATTAGAAAGCCACAAAAGATTGTTTGCATTATAGTAATGATAATATAACAAGAAACTAGTTATAAAAAGCCTTAAGCAGCCATATATCATTTAACCCACACTTTAGATGCAAAAGTAAAGAACAACAGAATTCTCATCATGCATTGATAATCCATCACATAAGCAGGGTGTTCATCTGAAAAAAAAAAAAAAAAAACCAGCCAAGAAAACCTACATTTCCTTATATAATTTCAGTCAGTGTAATTTTCCCACAACAATCTGGTAGCTTTGGAAGTTTTAGATGTGGTACAAAAGTCCAGTTTATATATCCAATGTCACAGTTTGGAGAAGTGAAGAACATGGTACATTAGGATCAAGTTATGGGCCATTTAAACTAAGTAGACACACACAGGTTCAGGAGACCACATGTAATGTATTCAGAGGAGCTGAAATAATTGAGTTATGTCACTGGGAGGTCATTCTCTATCATCTGTGAAAAGTCATAGTAATCAGAGGGGGGGGGAATGGAGGTGTCAAATTCAAGGAGAGACAAAGGAAAATTTAGGGATATATGGGCCAGTCAGTCTATCTTCAGACACTGGGAAAATTATAAAGTCCTCTTTAAAGCTACTTCCAAACACAAGAAGAACAAGAAGGTGATTTTTAGCAGCCAGCATGAACATCCTGATTGTATTTTGTGGTGTGTTGACTGGTTTTGTGTAAAACAACAAAACAGAGGATGATGTTTTTCTGACTTTAGCAACATGTTTGGCATTCTCTCCAATATTTCTCTCCAATTATACTGCAAGGGCTCTGAGTGCGCTAATAAGACATAATGAACCTGAGGAGCATCACCCGGGGCTTCACATACACACATCCTACCCATAAGCACAGGACCTCTATTTAAGCTCAGTCCTTAGTTTTACTTCCCTGTCTGAAGTATGTTGGAAGAGTATTTGTCTCTAACATGCTCTCTTTATACAACCTGCTGAAACAGAGCTAAAGCTGTGGCTTGTCTTTTAGCCATAATAATCACTAGCCTGATAATCATGCGATCTGTTTCTAACTCTGAACCTTGGATAGATTTCCTGGTTTAATTTTGGATCTGTCTTTTCACCATGAACTTGCTTGATGACTTAGACTACTGGATGGGTGTCAGACTTGAGGGGATGCTCTTTGCTCTGAGCCCTTTCAGGTGCCGGCAGGGCTTATAGGAGCCTCAGAAAGGAGACATCATAGCCGAGGCTTCGGAGTGCACACAAAGAGAGTTTATTCGTACCATCCCGGGGGTTTTAAAGCCCTGGGGCGGGCCCAGGGAGCAGAGCTATCATTGGATGAAGTTCCGGGTGTAGGGGAGTGGTTTGGGGGCCCGGGTAGCCAATGGGAGAGGGGGAGGATCCATACCCAGCAGGAACCAGGGATTGGGGGAAGGCTGGGGAAGGATGGGGGAGGCGGCCAATAGGGTTAGGGGAAGGGCGGAGCTGCTCTCAGGGGAGCAAGGCAGCTTGGCAGCGTCCCAGCAAACCACGTGGTTGCTGCCGGTGGGCTGCTTTACAGAGCTTAAGGGGACATTTATTACTATTAAACACAAGAGGTAAACAGTTCTTTGCTTCTTTGGTCCTGGAATGGTTTCTGTGGTGATTTCAGTTCTAGGGATGTATTTTTCCATTTATCGTAGGTGTCTCTGTTCCCCACAGATGGGCTTGTTATGCCATGCTATCTCTTCTGGCAGCCCTTGAACTTTTAATTCCTGTCACCATTCTGTTCTCTTTGTCTGGTGCTGGCACTGTGGTCTCTTGGTGAAGTCATTGCCTGGCAATGTGTGTGAAAACCAAATTTGATTATTCACATTTAATGATAAGATTATGTGGGAGTGCGAGAATCTCTATTCCAGCAAGATTATCAGATCAGTAATCTCATATTTGGGAGTATGAAAAACATAACAAAAATCCTAAGCATATAAAGACATAAACTTGACCAAATTAACGTGGAGACAATTACAAGAATCAAACCTTGCTAGCCACACTAATTGATGGACTATCAAGAAACTACAGGTGTATTTGAGGGGCCTGATACCAGACTAGGAGGAATGAGGGAATCTACCGGATTTTATAAGGCTACGGTGTGAGGGAGGGATGGCAGGGAAGTGAGAAAGGAGGTATAAGAAGGTGCTATACACAGCAAAAGGTATTAAAAACATCAGGACATACGTAAAACAGGGACAGTCAGTATGCTTGTCTGGCTGAGCTCTCTGCTGTTTATTGCAGTTTGTCCTGTCTTGTTAAACAGTCTCATAACTAACTGTGTCATTTCACTCTATCCTGTGTGTATGTGTGAGTCTGCAAAGATTCAGTGTAAACTACTAAAGAGAATATCCTGAGACTACTGGTTGTTCAGTTACTTGAGTTAAAATAGGGCTGTGGGTGCCCTTGGTCTCAGGTGTGAGCTACTGTAGCTCATGGGGTGTCAGCAGCGCTGGAGACAGTGAGCACTGTTAACCTCCAGCCTCTCAGGGGAGAATGGTTTGTGTCTGAAAACCAGCTATTGGGTGGACCAGGGTGAGTGAGACAGTGCCAGCCACTGGAGCAGGACTTCACGGTCAGAGACTGTGTGTCATAGCCTGGCTGCTGGGAGCACGTGTCTGTATCTTCACCAAAGAGGTGTGCATGTGTATTTGCTGTCAAACTTCAAGTTTGATGTGGTGGTGAACAGGGAAGTGTCAGGTTCAGGTTAGGGGATTAGTTGGGTGGAGGGTCCACGCTGATTTTCAAGAGAATCCACCATTAGTGTGGGGTGCCTGTGGAATGACTGTGTGAGTGCTGCAACAGCAGGAGTACTGGGGACCAGTGGGATGTCAGGGGGCCAGGCAGCAGGTGAGTTGTGCTGGTTCTAAGGGAATGTGAAACTCTGTGTGTGCTTGTGAACCTGGAGAGTGCCGTATATGTGCACTCGTGACCTCCTGCCTCTGCCAGACAGAGGAAAGGATGTGGCTATCCAGACTTGTATCTAGTGTGAATCATGTGTATGGCTGCTGTTGAGGACAGAGCCTTGTCTGTGGTGACCTCTGTAACCAGTCTTGTGAGTATCCTCTGAATACATCTGGGACATGTGCTCAGCTTTGCTGCTGGCTGAACCTGTAAATGGGAAGGCAGCGTATGCATCCTTCAGCCTGGGCAGAGGGCCTGAATCCCTTGAACACTGGTCTGGACTTCAGCAAGCAGACAAAAGGGAACCTTGGAATGGAGCTGCTGGAGGTGACTGCGCCTCTCCTAGCATCCGTTAACACAAGGCAAATCATTATCTAGTGAAGAGTAGTATATATTTGGTCCTAAACTCAATTCTCACAGGGCTGCACATCAGAACATGCCAGAAAAGACAGCATCATTTGCAGGACTGGACTAGGAGATCTCTTCCTTCATTCCCAAACAATGCTGTGAATTTGGCAACTAAGCTAGCAACACAGCAAAGGTTTTACTGACAAGAAGGCCTTAACTTTAGAAGCTACTAGAGGCGTAGCTAAAATCTGAAATTCTTATATAAATGTTCAGTGTGAACACTTAAACCGTTTTTCATATCTGTAACCAGAGCTAGGGTATTTGTAAGGGATGTTCTGTAGGAACATTTTTCATGTGAATTCATGAATTGCAACTCATGTCTCAGAGTGACCTTAAAAATGTTGGGCAAAGATCTTCAAATTAGGTAAAGTAGAGGATGCTTTAAACGGACAAATGTATATGAGAGTAAGACAACTAGAAATAGATATATGACACTGAAGCTATGTATTCATGGAAGCACTTCAAACAAGCTTGCAAAAGCTTCTCTGCACTGCTGTAGACATGAATATCAAAACTTCAGAATGAAAACATTAATGCAGCTTTGTAGCCAGACATTTTACGTTTAGTGTTAATGCAACAGAGAAAAGCACAACTATCATTCATAACAGAATATTTTAAAATTACTGTTCAGTTAACCAAAAGGTTTCTATGAGTATATATGTCACACCTTCATCTTACTTGCTCATAACAGTAATGTATAACAGAGATTCAACTGCTGCTTACTGCCCATTTTATTAAAGAGTTCACAACCAGTTTGATAATTTTTATCTTAATGAGTGGGTAATTATTTCCACTACCAGTCAAAGCAACTTCCAAAATATTTTTTCCACAAATAAGAATACAGTATAAGACAAAATTAAATACAGAGTAAAATTATCCAGGAATTATAACCATATTTATCCTGTTTCCTTATTTATCCTGTTTCCTTATACACCAGATGAGATAGAGAATTATGGCCTCTACAAAGATAGGTACTCAATTTAGAGAATACAAAGTACACACAGTCTTTTGTGTGAAAACTGAAAGCTATGCTATTCATAAGAATTATTGTTTTCTTTTGACCTACTCAGTGTAGAACTGAAAAGAGTCATTTAGAATGAGTACATTCCCACAGTAGCAGCATTAAAAAGCTTTTTTTCCTCACATAAAGTTCAGAAAAGACAAACAATTTTAAATAATTTATTGGGAATATAAGACGTATCAAACAGTATAACAGGCTGGCCAGAGATATTGTGCACTCTCTGTCTCGAAGATTTCCAAAACCCAACTTGAAAAAATCTTAGCTGCCTTCTTAGCTGCAGGTTAACCCAAGAAGGATTACTTAAAATCTTTATGCACATCCACTTTATATGGCAACAATATGAAGAAAAGGCCCAAGTAAAATGAGTGTTAAATTTTTCAGTGTGGAAAAATAAGAAATTATTTCAACAAGACCATCCTGTAAAAAAAGATTCACTGGTAAATTCTCAAATGTTTCCATTTCTCATCTGTCATATGACTAACACTATATTACATGTAATGTAACCCAGGATATTAAACTGAGGTGTCAGAAACTGTACTGACTGCCTAGATAACACTATATATTTAGTATTCTTTCCAGCTGAAATTGTAATTAACGTTTAACACTAGTGTTGATAAAAATAAAGCAAATGGACAAGATAAAAACGTGAGTTTTAAAGGTATGTCATTAGTGTTGAATCTGATTTTTCACAGTCTACTTTTCCTACATTCTCCACCAACTTGTTGCATTGAAATTACAACTGAGGTTGACTCCACCAGGTATTTTTTCCACCACAAAGTGTATTTTATATGGAACAAAGAAAGATACTGTATATGGAAATTCAAAATGCACTGTTTAATTGCAACCTGCCAGGCTACTAAGTTGTCATTGATTTCTAGTTTTTACTTAAATGTATCAAAATTACTATGATTATAGGCTTTATACCACACAAATAGAGAAAATGAAGCTAATATTCAAACAATCAAGTTATTGGACAATTACCATTACAGCTACACAAATTGAAATAAAACTCCAGACGGAGCAAGCACGAGGCCTTGTCATGAGTGACTACAAAATTTTTGGTCTATTACTAGTAATGATGATACAATTTTTCTTGGACTACTGACCTCAGTGTGCAAGAAAATCCATATGCCTAATTTGTCTTGTCTGTGTTAATCCTACACAAAAATTTGGCTCTAGTACAGAGTCACAAAGGGATTTGGATGTGTAGATCCTGAAATATACTGAGACTTCATTGTTCAAATGTCATCAATCACTACAGTCAATCCTGTCAAATATATTTCATTTAATTCACATAGTTTCAGAGAGAGGGAAGCAAGGCTGAATGTTCAGGAATGGCAGAATTTGATATTAAAGATATACATACTTGTGTTATATCAACCGAACGATGTGAATTTTGGAAACTCTAGCAGTCTGTGTCTGAAAGAGCAGCTTATAGGTCAGCAGTAAACTAAATTTGCTCTACCTCCTGCCAGTCTTCTAGCCACACGTACTGAAGATTTCAGAGGGCTACTTGCAGCCAGTTGATGATATCTGTGCCTGATGGGAAGCTTGTATATGAAACATGTTCAGGAATAAGAAAGTTCTCTGTGTTTTGAAGGATGTGCACTGACTGTGCCAGAGCCTCCTCTTGAAGGTTCAGTTTACATACAGCAGACAAGTGTGTTTAGTATGTTCAGTAATTTAGCAACTATTCTCAAAATGCAATGTAGACAAAACTTGTATTTACAAGAGACACACAAGCTAAATATCCTACAGTAGTCTAATTCTCAGTAAACAGATAACTAGGGGAAGAAAAACTTTTTTTTTTTTTTTTTTTAATGCTGTTTGAAGAAGTAGCTAATCCTTTGTCCTGGTTATAGTGACC
>VXBX01004296.1:145712-163888 GCA_013400415.1 Scytalopus superciliaris | reverse complement strand
GTTGCTGAAGGGATGGGTGAGTCTGGTGCTGCCGAAGGGGCAAAACGGACCACACGCCTCCCATTCCTCAGTCCTGGCGTGCTCCGCTACTGGCACCCGATGTCCGACAAGGTGCCCTGGCCTTAGGGAAGGCCTTCACTTTCATTTCCCCTGCCCTTTCGGTACCGCTTCACTTTCACATCCTCCTCGTCCTCCTGTGGGGACTTGCTTTTTCTTTTCCCAACCCGGGGTGTCCGGGGTAAAGGGAGAGGGAGCGGAGGAGGTGGAGGAGGAAGAGGAGGTGGCAGGGGTGGCGTCTCTCGAGCCATGTGTATGACAGCCTCGATGGTGGCCATGATAGTATCTTGAGTGGCTGCTTGCTCCAATATTAAAGGGTTGAGTGTTGGTCTCTGACCTCTTTTGCTGGGAAGGTCAATGCATTTTTCCAGAACGGGCATTTGGTCTCTGGAGTCTTCATCAAAGGAAAGGGGCTGCTTCCGAGGACGCCCTCTCCGCTTCTTGACGAAGTTATTGCCTGTCTTTGATTGTCTCTGCAGCCGCTTGGCTTTCAGGATCTTGTTCACATGATCCAGGTTCTTTTTCGTGGACAGGGTCTTGGTGTAGTTGCACATCTTGCGCACCTCGCACTGGATTGCTTCAATTTCACGGCGCTTGAACCTTTTCTTCAGTGGTGAGCTGGCTGTTGGGAGACAAAGAGAGAAACAGGGGTAGGTCAAGCAACAGTCACTGGAAACTCTTCTTTGACTCCTTTCAGCATCATGAAGAGTAGATGAAAACACAACTTTGATATTAAGCAGTTTTCAGTGGTTTCTCTCTGTCTCTTTCCTCTTTTAAAGAAACAAACCTTTTGCACAGCAGTGTTTTACAGTGGGCTTGCTTCAGTCTCACTTTTAAACCTCTAGTGGGAGGGAAGGAAGCTTAGCATAGCTGCCATATTGGCCCATCTTAACTATTAAAACTCCCTATATCCTAAGGATATAATCCTGATGTCTTCACCCCGGCCTTTAATTCTTGTCGTGAATGCCAGTTAGTATGAGAAGTGTTTGCTTCTGAAACTAGTAAGCAGAGACAAGCTGTGTAGGTCACTTTATCTGTGGCAAATTCATTACCCCTGCCTGGGTTTCTGTACTATCATCTCTGCNCAGTCATTTGAGTTTGAAATCCTTGAAGTTTCCCAAGCAGCCAAGATTTCGAGAAAGGTTCATTTGGGGGTTATCACTCCCTTCACGGCTAACAGGCTAATCTTCTAGCAGTAGTTTAAATAAAGTTGCTATTGTAGCATTTTCTGTAGATAACCAGGAGCTGTCAAGTGGTAGAATCTCCTCTTGCTCTCTATGGGGGATGACAGATTCAGCATATAAACCTCATTCACTGGCCTCCCCTCTTGAAGAACATAAATTATTGGCTCTTATACCACCATGTTGCTTGGATTCAGTGAAGAGCTTGCGTAAACAAACCCAAGTTACAATGTAAGAAGTAGGAGTGAGTCATAAACAAAACACAGACATATGCTCTCTTATAAATAAAGACCTGGGATGGCCAACTTCCCAAAGTCTGGTTCTCATTAATTACAAAACAAAATACATTTTCCATATGTAACCCACTCCCCACACCAAAAAGAAAAATAAAACCCACTTGCAGTCACAGAGGACAAAAAAATAAAAAAAATGAAAAGAGGAATGCAGTCATTCTGGTACCAGAGGAAAAGAGAAAGGAAATGAAATATCCAAGNCTGGAAAGAGTACCCAGCATTTCTTGGCTCCTGGTCCTTTGCTTAGGACACGAGACCTTGCTTGTTTTGCCTAAATTGTCTCATTGTCCTTTACTGAACATGGCATCTGTTCAGAGTTCAGGATTTGCACACAGATTAGAAGTAACTACCCCTTTGTGAGGGAACCAGAAGGTATTAATTCTGCTTTTGCAATAACTGGTGCTCCCTTTCATTCCTAACATCCGTTCTGCGCTGCTGGAAAAGAAATGATGGAGTTCAGAATTTCTTTTCAGTGAAGAATAAAACATCCCACTAAATTAACCTCAGCCCACATCTACTTGCAAACTTAATTTACACCTGACTGTCAAGCAGTCATTTGAGTTTGAAATCCTTGAAGTTTCCCAAGCAGCCAAGATTTCGAGAAAGGTTCATTTGGGGGTTATCACTCCCTTCACGGCTAACAGGCTAATCTTCTAGCAGTAGTTTAAATAAAGTTGCTATTGTAGCATTTTCTGTAGATAACCAGGAGCTGTCAAGTGGTAGAATCTCCTCTTGCTCTCTATGGGGGATGACAGATTCAGCATATAAACCTCATTCACTGGCCTCCCCTCTTGAAGAACATAAATTATTGGCTCTTATACCACCATGTTGCTTGGATTCAGTGAAGAGCTTGCGTAAACAAACCCAAGTTACAATGTAAGAAGTAGGAGTGAGTCATAAACAAAACACAGACATATGCTCTCTTATAAATAAAGACCTGGGATGGCCAACTTCCCAAAGTCTGGTTCTCATTAATTACAAAACAAAATACATTTTCCATATGTAACCCACTCCCCACACCAAAAAGAAAAATAAAACCCACTTGCAGTCACAGAGGACAAAAAAATAAAAAAAATGAAAAGAGGAATGCAGTCATTCTGGTACCAGAGGAAAAGAGAAAGGAAATGAAATATCCAAGTTGCTCAGGAGAAGTTAATTAGTTGCACAGAATTCCTCCCAAGTAGGTCACCCCTAAAAACTGTGGATACAAGGTCCCTAAAGGCAAGTGGCAGAGAGTTATTTCTCAGAAATTTGATCAAAAAAGGTTAAATCCCTGTCATGGAAAATGATTATTCTCATCTGTCCTCACTGGTGATTGACATAAGGAGTCCCAAATCTTCAGCCTTAAGTATTCAAATCCTTTGAGTCTCCTCCAGATTCTAAGAGCAGCTTCATGTTAGAAGATCTTAAAAATCAAACATTTGGCACATTCACTATCCACCTTTTGTCTTCTGTTGCTATTGTTAGGGCACTGTTTTGAGCCCCTAACTCTCATATTGTTGTTGGGGGTTTTTTTGGGTTTAGGGGTTTTTTTGTGTGTTTTTTTGTTGTTGTTGTTGGGGGTTTTGTTTGTTTATGTTTTTTGTTTTTTGTTTGTTTGTTTGTTTTGGTTTTGTTTTGTTTTGGTTTTTTCCCAGAAAATAATGCAAGGTTCATGGTGATACTAGGAGATTTGACTTTGCTCCTAATTTTCATTGGAAAGAAAGTAAGCCAAAGGACAGGAAACAAATTTGAAATAAAGTACAGCCAAGTACCTGTAAAGATTTTATATCTTTACTGAGATTTATCTGTAGCCAGTTGTTTCTGCAGATTAGTGTTACCACCTGATTGTGGTCAGTGGAGACCTGGTGTGTGCAGTCAGTGGAGGATGACCTACACTTCTAAAATGAGAACTCAAAGAATTCAAGGTGACCACACACATCCTTTTGACAACCTGATACTGTACAAGAGCAATGCAGCACTCTTGTTCTTCCTGAAATCCATGGAGCATCTTGGGCAGTCAAGAGTTCACTCAGGCAGAGTGTCCTGACTGGAGCCTGATGGGGAGGAGACAGTACCTGAGTGGAAAAAAGATGGGCTTTTGCTTTCTGCCAAAATGCCCTCTCAGTGTCTTGCTTCATGTTTAGATACTTCTTTTGCTCTTATACACCTCTGCAAGCTTACAGTCTGTTTCTTTTAGCCCTGAAACTAATTTCTTCACTTCGAAAAAAAAAAAAAATTCTGTCCTGTTCTGTGCTGGCTTACTGCACTAATTTTTCCTTTGTAAATGCTTTGGGGTGTTTATGAGTTTCTCAGGAAACTTGTTAGAAGCTACTAATAATGTTTTTGCTTTTCTTCCTAGCAAGCCTCGGAACTCACAGGCTCTAGAAAGCATTTGAGTTCTGTTACACAGTCTGCCAATAGTCAGAATGCATGTACTGAATAAGTAAATATGCTTTCAGCTGAGGCTTTTTAAATGAGATATTAGGAAATTCAACATTATTTTGACTATTAAGTGTCAGGGACATCTGATTCTAGGTTTGCTGCAGGGAGACTGTGAAGAGAGTCTGATGGGTCTGCAGGGGGAAGATTTGATGAGGTGTGCATATGACAAAATATCAGGGAGATCTGCCAACGTAAACCACTATTGAAGTGAGAGCCATTAGGTGTTATCAACTCATCTGGAAGCTCTTGGTGAGCAATCTTTGATATAAAATATTTTCCTATATTGCCATGTGATATACTGCTCTGCTGAAAAACAAAGCTAAGTATTAATCTTTTCCATTTTATCCAGACAGAGCCTGCCCAGTGCTGGACCCAAGTTGGTCTGCATTGGTTTTGGGTTTTGTTTTTCTGTTCATGCACATATTTTTCTCTTTACACATGGAAATATTGCTTTGGGAGAAAGACTACTGTCTTGCTCTATCTGGTGGAATTCATTTAGAGGGGGCTGGGGAGGCAGGGGGGCACAGTAACTATGTCTGCATGCAGGCATATGAAAAAGGAAATATGCTCCTAGGGAGATGATACAACACGTGGTAACCTCCAGGCAGCAGGAATGCATAGGGGAATACTTTTTTGCCTGGGCATATGGATCTCCCTACACCTCCCCAGGATCCATGGCCACATGCTGCCTCCACAAAGGCCTGAAGCTCTTTTTTTGGCAAATCCAGCCCAAAATGAAGAGAAACTAGAAACATGTGATGCAGCATGTGCATTTATACTTTTCCTTCATCCTTTTCACACTCTTCAAACAAGATCATCCAAACAAGCAAGAACCAATGCTAGTTTCAAAACACAGCTTTACACACTTAAAACAAGGCACATGGAGGTCTGGTATTCCTCCCCTCCCCAAGGTGCACTGATAAAGTAAGGCTCAGTCTCACAAATTGAAATGGCCACAGGCCATTCCAGTAAGTCATGAAGGATTAATATGATATTGGAAATACCTTCTGGGGCAAAGAGAAAAATCTCTAGTAAAAATATACATTTCCAAGGGTAGCTTAGAAGTGGCTGAAGGACCTGCTGCAGCACAGTGATGGCAAAGAAGGTGAGCCCAGGGAGATCCGGTTGCTTTGGATGTTCTCCACTGGTCCCCTAGATTTATTCTGGATAGTTGTTATGTCTGAAGATCTAAAATGCTTCCTACTTGTCATTTGCCATCCCTTCAGAGATGCCTGAGGCCACTTGCAAGAACATGGCACAGAGAAAACTCTTTGCTCAAAGCTGGGCTCAGTTTGTTCCCTTGGTTTGACTGGAGGAAGAGGAATTTTCAAAGAGCTCCCTATTAATTACAGGAAACCCATAGCACTGTCCTGTTTTCCCATTAACACAGTTTCTTTCATTTTTCAACTAAATTATTTCAACATCTGGGCTACAGATAAACCAACAATTTAATTAGACTGCTGAAAATGGAAAGAATGAACTATGCAGTCAAGCATACGCTTTCATCTTGAAACGGATCATAAAATATTTGTGTGCTTTCATTCTCCACTGCTTTAAAAATCTGCCTGTAGTTTATATATAGGAAAGTGTTAAAGACAAAACAGACAACACTGATTTTTTTTAATATAAAAATGTATCTTTATAGAGGGTACTCTACATCATGGAACCCTTGTTTTCACTACTTATTCAGGAAATGAGAGGGAAATCAAAATGAGTGCATAGAAGCAGCACTTTCAATTGAATAATTAAATATGTAGTTATTCTGTTGATCAGTGATACAAATATGGTTTTTGCAAATGTGGCATCAAAAGTTTGGTTAGACTATGAAACTCCTAATGGCTGCATGTAAGGTAATGTACTGTGGATTACCAATTCATTGGAAGTTAAGACAAAATGAAAGATTAATTTCTCTGTGTATGCCCAAGAAAAAGTGTGATTTTCCATCAGTATAAAGATATCACCTTTCTGATCTGATTGAAAATTGAAGCACAAAATGTAAGTTGATAGAAAAGCATGCTATTCTGACTTATTTATCCTGATACTTTAAATTACCATTCATTGCCCCAGACAATTTTGCATTTGCAAGACGGAATACTATGCTAAAATCATTGAAGTATGCAGCAAAAAATCTTATCTGCTCCTTAGCTATTTGCTGTGTATTTGTTAGTTCTTGCTACAGGAATGGGAACATTCAATGAGGGGCTGAGAAAGGAACACAAGAGTCTTGTTTCAGAGTCCCCTGCTAGACCAGACAGGTTGGTGCTGCTTGTGTCCTCATTATTACATGAGTTTGGTGGTATGTGAATGAGCCACTTTTGATATGTCAAGATATGATCATGGTAAAAAAGTAGAAAAATTACAGCCTGATTATCACATTTGATATGCACACTTGCAGCTACTTGACCAAAGAGAAAGAGCAGTACATGCACATATTGTGCAGGTCCAGAAGGAAGAAGATGGGTAAGAAATAGAGGGGATGGAGAGAAACAGCATTACCTGCTTCAGATGTTGCTGCTGATGAGGGTAGGAGAGATAATACTGGACTTGGCATTGCAACACTGTCGACAGCTGTTGGCTTCCTTCTGGTCATCACGTTACAGGCAGCACTTTCCATTTTACCATGAAGGGAAGTCTGGTCTGCTTTTAAGTGGGGACCTGCAATTCCTGCAGAAAGAAAGAAAAGTTGGATGAATGTTGGTAAAGCAACATATCTGGGGAAAATCTGAAAAAAGAGTAGCCAGTTGTTGCCCTTGCTACGTTGATATATTTCTATATTTCCTGGTGTATCTTCTTGTGACACAGTCTTCATGGGATCATCATTCTTTTTTATTTTTAATTATTTTGCTGAAGGATGTGCCATCACCAATCTCTATAAACAATAGTAAACAAAAAAAAAACCACAACCCCAATCAATTCCACATTACTACTTTTTCTTCCAAAAAACCCACACACATCCTGATGCATATATAAAGACCGACATGCTTCATATTTCTGCTTAGTGGGATTGACTATTTGTCTTTCCCTGGGTTGTTTAATCTCCACATGTTCTTACATACTTCAACAAACACTTCACTTAGTGGGTATTTCATCTGAGTAAGGAACGGGCATCAGGTACAACTTCAAAATGTAATTCCCTGTCTAAAGCCCATTACACTCACTATTCAGGAATTCCCTCCCTAATTAAAATGTACCTAAAAACTCATCAAAGAGAAGGGAGTTCAAAAGAAAGAGTTCTTTGTTGTACATCTTTCTATCTAGAGTTTACAATGCAAAATAATAAATGGGCTGTAGAAATGCATCAAAGACATCAAATATTTCAGAAAAAGAGAAGGTATGTACCTATGTCTGGTAGATTCCTCCCCTTAACAATGTTTTTGAAACTCCCATATTTTGTACCCCTTTTGCTTGCTTATAGATGTGTCAAATTTAAACTACTGTGATTGAAATTTGAAGGTCTCTCCCAGTCTCTGTGATGCCAGGCTTCAACACAATCAGGACAGCTATAGGATTATCTCAAAATTCATCTTTCATAGATTCCTTTTCTTTTCAAATATCAACATGCACATGTGCCTCAGATAAAATGCATCAGATTTGGGCAATTAAATTGCACAAAGGCTTAAAAAAAATCATGTAGCAGCTAAGGTTGGAAGGCTCCTCTTGAGTCCATCTAGTCCAGTCCACCATGCTCAAACAGGGTCAGCCAGAGCAGGTTACATGGACCACACCTGGTCAGTTTAGAATATATCCAAAGAGACTCCACAACTTCTCTGTAGAACCTATTTATCCTCTCAGTAAAACTGCATTTTTCAGACATAAGCTGTGTTTCTGCTTGTGCCTCTTGTCCTGTCACTTTGCACCACTGAGAATAGTCTGGCTCTATCTTCTCTACTCTTTCCCATCAGACATTTGTGTACATGGATAAGTTCCCCCTGAGCCTTCTCTTCTCCAGGCTGAATACCCCAGTTCTCTGAGCCTTTCTTCATAAGAGAGATGCCCTAGACCCATAAACAATCTTTGTGGCCTTTTGTTGGACTCTCTCCTGTATGTCCATGTTCTTTGGCATGTCAGTCAATACTCTCAGTTTTGAACTTCTCCAGATTCATTGCAGATGTTATTTGCCCCAGCACTCTGGTCATTAATTAACATGTTGAATGTTTTTAGTCTCCATATCAAACTCTGGGGTGCACCTCTAATGACTAGTCTCTAGATGGACTTCATGCTACTCATCACAGCCTTTGAGCCCAGACACTTTTCAGTCCATCATTAATCTAGGCTGTATTTAATGATTTTGCCTACGAGACCCTAATAGAACACCGGGTCAAATCACTTGCTTAAGTCAAGAGTGTTGTCCTTCTGCCCTAGATTCAAATTCAGATAGACTTTGGCTTCCTAAGCCTAATCCTTGGGCATTGTAGCTCTAGTTCTCTCTGTCACCTGCTCCCAATCTTTTTTGCTTCCTTTTTGTACCTGGAGCTGCTTGGTCATTCATGAATGTCTCCTGACATCTTTGCTAGTTTGGATTTGCACTCTGATCTGGTTTGGTGTGATCCAAACCCCAGGCCAGCAGCAAAACACCCTGCACAGGAGGTCAGGCCAGCAGATGGGGTCCTTTATCCCCTGTGGCCATGAACCTCCACTGCACTTGGACAGCACCTCACCGTTTCTCAAGGGTTTTCCACAAGTACTCTGACAGTGCAATCATAGAATCATTAAGATCCACATTCCCCCAGCACTGCCAAGGCACCACTAAGCCATAGCCAAAAATCCACACTTTTTTTTGGCTTTTTAAACCCTCCAGGGATGGGAACTCCACCACTGCCCTGGGCAGCCTTTGCCAGGGCTCAACAGCCCTTTCCATGGAGAATTTTTCCCTAATATCCAATCTATACCTTCCCTGATCAACCTGAGGTAATTTGCTCTTCTCCTGTTGCTTGTTCCCTGTGAGCAGACCCTGATCCCCGCCCCCACGCCGCCCTGGCTCTCCCCGCCTGTCAGGGAACTGCGGAGAGTCAGAAGGTCCCCTCTGAACCTCCTTTTTTTCCCCAGGATTAGCCCTCTCAGCTCCCTCAGCTGCTCCTGCTGCTCCTTTCCTAGAAGATCAAGATCCCAAAGCAGAACCAGAAAAAGCTGCACAAACTTCTGAGTCTGAAAGAGAGGGCTACAGAGTAGGCCAGTTTGTGATAGAAGTGCTGATGAACCCCTGACCTGATAGCAACCTGTGGACTTAAAGGAAGCGAGAACTCTTAGTGTAGAAATAGTTATGAGTGAGACAGTACTGCAGGTCATGGCTTGGTGGAGATACAGAGGAGTCTCTGCCTCTTAGACCACACATCCTCCCAGAGCCTCAAACCTAGTATTAAGCATCTCAAATTTTATCCATTAAACTTCAGTCTCTCGCTGCTCAGCTTCTCTAGTGCAAATGAGAACAATAATATACCCTTCATCTCAAGAGCAGTCCTGTGAAAATAAAATTATCAACATTCATGAAACATTCATCTATTCATACCAAGGCGTAGAAATGTGGGATAAATGAGACATGATGTCATGCACTGAATAGCAAGAGGAAAATCTAGCTACCAAATAGCTGCTCATTAGGTGAGCGCTATACATTGAATAAAACAATGTCCCATAGAATAACTGGCATATTTGACTAGGTAATTACACCTATGGGATCTCACCACTGTGGAACTGTGCATATGCAAACCTGAGGTTTCACCACTCCACAGTGCTTGTTTCTGCCTTTACATTATTTATTCATGAATGTAGCTGGTGCACAAGAAATGTGTGTTTCTGGGTGCATGTATCAATGCACATACACATATATGCACGTGCATATGGTACATAATAATGCTAACAACCTCATAAATTCAACATCTGGCTCTAATTAAACTGAAGGGCCTCTATAAAGAGCCGAATGAAAACACGCAGCTGTAACCTGTTGACCTCTATTGATAAAAAAAAGAAATCTGTGAAGCTGTGTTTCAACATATCAAGGGACAGTCATTCATTTTTTCAAAGGTAATCCCTCACAAACCACTTATCCTCTCAAATCTCTACCTGCACACAGTGTTTGCATTAGGGACCTTGATTTATGGATTCCCACTCCTTGGATGGAGAGGCCAACTTCCTGTTGCCGTGGTTACTTGGATCTTGGTTCAAGGTTAAACTACTCCCAAATCAAAATCAGTGGCAGGCACGGCATCTAACAGCCAGGTTATTGACTACCCTAGGATGCTTAAAGGTCAAAGACCAAAGTGCTGCTTACTGCCTTTGGGGTGAGTCAATATTTTCAATATTTTTATTCTGTTTCTTCTGAAGAAGTAGCTACTGCTCAATTACCACCTATCTCAGTTTAGCAAGGTCATACAAATCATTGAGGAAAATCCTCCCCCATACAGAAGAGATACAAATGTAATGAATTACTTCAAAGTCTACATGGCCTAATTGCAGCTCATCACTGGTGAATCACAGGTTCAGACGTCTGTCTTTTGTTTGAGGCACTTGGATTCTTCACCCTGTATCACTCACCTCACTGAAAATCTCATCTAAATTGAGGAAAAAGGTCTGGAGCTGCCAATAAGGAGGAAGCATCAGGTTTCTTTCATGGGTACCAAAATGCAAATAGAGACTGAGCGGCACGGCTGGAAATCCATGGAGGTGCAACAATTTGCTCACAAGGCTTTGCAGTAGTGGAAGGTCTATTCCTTAAATGAATGGACCTGCTGGTGCAGTATCATCACCTTTTGTTGGACCTCTTCTTCTCATTTGGAGTGCTCAGTTCAGAGCACTTGTGTAAGAGAAGACCCTAATTTAAACTGCCTGTGAATCAGGTGATAACAATTCATTTGCAACACCATCACAGGGGAATCAGCGTTTAAAATTCACATACACACACTCATTAATCCAGGATATTTAATCCTTTGCCACTGCTCCAGAAAGAGAAGATAGTCAAAGGGCCAGAGCACCTTTGCTATGAAGACAGGCTGAGAAGAGCTGAGGTTGTTCAGACTGGAGAAGAAAAGGCTCCAGGGAAACCTTAGAACATGTTCCTGTCCCTAAATGGAGCTTATAGAAAAGGTGAATAGTGACTTTTGGCACAGACAGAAAGTGATAGGAAAATTGAAAACTGTTTTAAATTATAAGAGGGAAGTTTTAGATTAGATGTTGGATAGGAATTCTTGGCTATGAGGATGGGGAGGCCCTGGCACAGGTTTCCCAGAGAAGCTGTGGCTGCCCCATCCCTGGAAGTGTCCAAGGCCAGGCTGGACAGGGCTTGGAGCAACCTGGGCTAGTGGAAGGTGTCCTTGCCCATGGCAGGGTGGGATATAATGTTTAAGGTCTCCTTAAAGTCAAACCATTCTAGGATTCTATGATGTACACTGGTGGCATGATTCTGACCTTATTTATTACCTCTCTGTTGATCTTTGTGCATTTCATCCAAATCAAAACTCTCTTCATCCAGTGAAAGACCTTACCAGTGAAATACCTTCCCTCCCCTGAGTCCTAATGATAGCACAGACAATGCTACATGCACCTGCAAGCAAGCAATGGCAGCAGACCAGGGAGAAAATCAATCATTATCTGTATAATGAAAAAGGGTGGCTTCAAAACCAAGGGCAGGCATAAAAGAGTTTTTCAAGGATCTAAAATGGTGATGACATGATTATAAAAAAATAATCACCATAATCTCAAGTAAAAGGGTGATTCAGGAGAAGGACAATTCTAGTTCAGGGCAAACTGGCAGAAAGCTTATGTATGAGGGAAGACAATACGACTTGAAACTGGCCTTTTCTTAAAGATTTATCACATTTTTCATTCACTGGCTAAGCAACTTATGAGCTCTAACTGATAATTAATACCTTAATTTTAAAGACCTGGTAATTATTGCTATTGTTATTAAGTGCTAACAATGCAAGTAATGTGGTCTAACTCCATTGTACTAGGCTCTGTACAAATGGATTAATTAACCCTCTTTGCTTTACTGTTAAATCATGATCACTCTGCTTATTGCATTCATCTGTTTTCTCTCATCTTGTACTTGTATGGAAAGGCTCTTGGACAACATCCACCTTTTCTTCCTTAGTTTGTGTACAGAATCTAGCACAATGTGCACCTCGGCTGGAACTCTAAGTGCCAGTTCAGAAGAGATAATAAATGTTAATTTGCCATTGGAAAACGGAGAAAATCAGCTGATAAAAAATTATCTCAGTGAAGTTTCTGATAGGGAAAATTTTTCTTTAGAGAGCTCAGTGGATTGCATTTGTAATCCCCACTTCTGGAAATCCACAGCTGTACTTAAATATTGTTTATGCGTCTGACCATTGTTATTGGAAAACTCTTACAGATGATTTTTTTCTCCTGGTGTCTTTGCACAATGAAGCTACACAATGCAGCTGTACAGGAATGCACATCTAAACATGCAGTTAGTCATAGTATTTGCATTTTGATAACTCCTCAGTTCGGAATAAAGAACCAGAATAAACCTCATATCTGGGTGAATCTTTTCTTCAGGCTGGTTTCAAATAAATCAGTCAAAAGTTTGGCATTGCATCATATTCCAGAAGGGAGAACTGAATTACTATGTGATAAATGTAGTTAAGGAAAGTAATTATTCTTCTTAAAGTAATATTATTACCTTTCTAACTTATGGAATTCATTTCCCTGGCTTCTATTTGACGTGTATTATCATTTAAAATAACTGTACTTTCAATGTACAGCACTGCTTTATGCCTTTAAGTCGTTTTATCTTTCTGCCTTTTCCACCACCACATTAAAAACTTCGAAGTCCACGTCTTTGAGGGATTTTCTATTCTGCAGAATGTGTACCCCTGAATAAAACCAAGTTCCTGTAGAATAATAATGCCAAAAAAAAAAATACTCCCATTGCCAACAGGCAAAACTTTAAGACATGGAGTCTGCTTTATTTCACCCCAGATATTTTCCTGCTTTTTTTTTTTAACAGCATAGCTTTAGAGAAAGAGACTGAGAAAGCCATCATTAGATAGATCTTCTGATCTTTATCTGCAGTAGCACAGTCAGAAGAGCTAATGCTATGATGATAGCTTTGAAATCTCTTAGGAATTGAATAAAGAGAAGTGATAGTGATGAACTCCCAGCTAATAAACACAGAGTGCTTATTTCTGCAGAATGATCAATTTCCAGATGTCCTGAGGCTTGTCTGATACAGTTGATTTACTCATTCTCCCTCACTTCACTAATAAAGCTCAAGTCCTACATCAGATTAGAGAAGAGCCAGATTTCTTAAAGGGGCAGGGTGAGGACTGGCATCATGGCACAGAAATGCTGGGAGACATACTAATTTCTTCTGCCTCCTCCTATAACCACCAAGCTGTCTTAAACAGCTGCCTTCCTCTGCTGAAATCATACACTTTATCCGCTTTGGGTTAGTACAGTAATACAGACAATTAATTTGTTATCTTGTTAGTGGAAATTTAATGCAATGATCTAAAAGAACTCTTACATATTGTGATAAACTTTAGTGCCTCCAGGGCACTTCTTCTCCATAGGACTCATTTCACATCCCATCCATTATGTAAATGAGATGTGGAAATAGTTTAGTTCCCCTAATGTATCTGTACACTGATGGATTGCACAAAGTCAGCCCTACTGAAACTAATGAGGTTAAATGCATCTTGCCATTTCTTTCTACTTGGGTGAATCTCTGTGCCTGAGTTCAAGAAATGTAGTGTGAGTCTTCCTCTTCACTTCTTTATGAAGATAATTGTATTTCCTGACAGGGAGCACAGTTGCAACTGCTGAATACCTGAAGCCTCACAAGGCGTCACTTGAGCAGAGCAGCTGCTGTTGCTCTGTACAGCTGTGGGGATGTCTGTGGAGACACCAGATCCTCTTCCACTTTGGGGACATGAGTCCCAGAGCCATGTGGAGCTGCATGCAAAGACATGCAATGCTTAATAACTACATAGTTGTTAGTGTTATCAACGGAAGAGTTAAAACTCAGGAGGAAAAAGGATGGGGAAGAATTATTTTACTGATCATCAGGATGAATCTCAAAACCCCATTGCCCAGCCATAAAATTATAGAATGACAAGGTTGGAAGGGACCTTACACAACATCTAATTCCAAGCCCCCTGCCATGGACAAGGACACCTTCCACTAGACCAGGTTGCTCAGTGTGGTCTTGGACACTTCCAGGGATAGGTTAGCCACAGCTTCTTTGGGCAATCTGTGCCAGGGCCTCACCACTGTGACAGGGAACAATTTCTTCCTAATATCTAATCTAAGCCTGTCCTCTGTTAATGTGAAGCCATTCTCCCTTTTCCTGTCCATGCGCTTGTCAAAATTCCCTCTTCATTTCTCTCATAAAGCCCCATTTTTAGCTACTGGAAGGGTCTCTAAGGTCTCCCTGGAGCCTTCTCTTCTCCAGGCTGAACATCTCCAGCTCTCTCAGCCTGTCTTCACATCCTGTTTCCACCCAGTTGAACTCCTTTGGACTTGTTAAACAGGTCCAGATCTTTCTTGTGTTGGGGACTCCAGAGTTGGACACAGCACTGCAGGTACTTGCCAGAGTTGAGCAGAGGTGGAGAATCCCCTCTCTCGAAGTGCTGCCCATGCTGCTGGCGATGCAGCCTAAGAGGATGATCAACTGCAATTTGAATTTCAAAAGGCCAGTCTCCTATCTATTTCAAGCCTATATTTGTAGTGCATTAGACTTCCTGGCAAATGGAGTCTTGATCTTTGCCTTTTGATTTTGCTTTGGGATTCCCTTTTTCTTGTCCTGGGACTGGAAGAATCATGGATCCTTCAACTCATTCTCTCCTCTGCATATTGAGTATTAGTCAGGAGACTCAGTAATAAAGGACATGCAGCCTCAGTCACTGGAGATGAAGTGGTGAGTGTCTGAATTTTTTTATGTACTCAAATTTTTTTTTTGCACTCAAAGACAAGCATTTTGTGGAGCTGGTGGGAGCAGTTCATGTTCCAGGGCAGCACAGGATAATCACCCCAGGTGATTGCAAAAGTGCTCCTGCCCAGCATCCTCCAAACCCCCTGAGTACCTTTCACAGGCACTCCACCCTTTAGAGTGGGCCTGTGATTTGAAAATATAATGGAAGAAACCACCAAATTTTGTTATGCCAGAAGGTAATGAACATGTGAAATGAGGATTTCCAGTGGAAGTTGGATCAAAAGAGAAGAACATGGTAGTTATATGCCAGTGACAGCAATAAATAAATTTAATGAAAGAAAAACTTGAAGGATCAAAAGACTAATTCAGCATCAAAGACTCTGAGATCCCAGGCCTTGTGAGCAAGGATTTAAGGTAAATGGTTCAGAATCAAAGATTCCTCCCACCCAGAGAAAAAAACTTTTCGTTGAATAAAAAAATTACAGTTTACAGTTTTTGGTGACTGACAGAATCAGGAGGGACAAAGACCAGGAGTGTTGGAGAAATTAAATTTGCCATTAAATATCCCAACGAATGAATATTTAAAACACAGTGATGGAGAACTAAATTCTCTCACATAAGGCTGAGGAGAAAAATTAAAATCTGTGAAAGAAGTGAAATGGAAAGGCATATTTCAGGGAGGATGGCTAGGTGGAAGAGTGAGCTCTTTTTTTGAAGACATAAAAAGTCATTAGGTGTGCTGAGAGGCAGAAATGAAGAGACCTGAAGCTAGGAACAAGGAACTACCTAGAAAAAGTAGTCACACTGAGATGAGCTGTCACAGTGGATGAGGATTTGCTCACTGGGGAGGAAGAAAACAGAAGACAGGATTTTTTCTCAAGAACACAGCTGAGGAAAGACAGATGGGGAATTTTCAGTCTGTAAGTAATGAGAAAAGTCAAGGGTGGTATTTTGAGTTGTTGTTTTTCTAAACAACAGGGATGATCATTTTTAAATGTGGCAGATAGAGCTGATATCCCCTAGGCAAATAGAGTTGGGAGCAGTTTGTATTTATCACAGATTAAATGGGACACTGGCAGCTTTGGTAGGAGAGTGCTGGCATGAAGCACAGGCAGAAGAGTCAAGTTGCTAGTGGGGGGAAGGATGAATGGTACACAAGAGCTGGACTAGTTTAATGATGGGAGTCATTTTTCAGGCACATCCAAGGTACAAATAGTGATGAAAACTTAGAGAAGTTAGCAAAATAATTAGCAAAAATCTTGCTGAGCAAGTTCAGCTGAGACATTCACTGAGAAAAGATATCACAGTGATGCTCCAGAAACAGTACGGCTTCATTCTCCCTGGGTATGCATTCAGCAAAAGACAGTATCTGTTTGATGAACAAATTCAGCTGATATATTTTTATTGCTAAACTAAATGTTATATTTGCATAACACTAAGTTAAGTAGTCCTGTGGCAATGTCCGTGTTAGGAAAGTAAACTGCTTGAACCCAGCAACACATCCTGTTACACAAAAGGAGAAGAGGAGAACCAGGTGGGCTCCTCCACTGTCAAACTTGGTGCAGTAATATCTGAATTGATCCTCTCAGGGGTCTGTACCTTTGTGTTCATTGCAGCTGCAGGCAAAGGTAGCTAAGCCACCACAGCAAGCCCCTGGGGACAGGCAGGATGAAGATGGGCTGAGAGTCAGAGCTGATAAGAGCATCCAAGGCTACTGACTTTTAGGTTAGTGTTTTCCCTGCTGGGCAGGGCAGCCTAGTAATTTTGGTTTTCTTTTTTGCCTGTAAAAAGCTATGCCCGCATTCATATAATGAGAAATACTCTGGGTATGACATGCATTTGAAGTAAAATCTTAACACTTAATAGAACTCTCCATAGACCCTGCAATCTAGAAGACTGTAACAGAGGAGTTTTTATTTTTAGAAGGTCTCATGTTGGCTTTGTTTTAAAATCTGAGTCCATTCATTCCACTTTAATGCTGATTTATCACTAAAATGAGTGCTTGCTTTATCAGCACCAAAGATGAAAAATAATGCACACTGGGAGAGCATCTATCATTATTCTTCTCTCTTCTCTTCTGTATTTCAGATCAATAGATACAGGGTATTTTTTATCTTTCATAATGAAAACCACAGTAATTGACTGTAATATGAAAACTAGAATCTATTTAAACAGATGTATAGGTAGGCTCATAAGTGTTATTGACAATTAAACTCAGCAACAAAGAAGCTTAACAGCATTATGGTAAATAGAACTTTAATTCTTGCCCTATTATAATGGCATTTGAAAGCTACCAAAATAGGTGAAAATTATCAAATACATTACAATATTTAGGTTTACCTTAACAGAGAATGGAGAAAAGATAGTCAGATACAGAAAGCAGAATTTTTCCTCAATATCCTTATATCCTATTAAAAACTAAGTGATACACTATTGCTCTGATAAGAACTTTAGTGTAAAATATTCAGTTTTACATTCTTTTAAAAGGAAAATTCTGAAGCAAATACTTTGTTGAGCGTGGTTTTCATTAAAATTCTTGCTGGAGACTGCTTCCTATAACAGTGGAAGAAGGATGGCAGAGACCACATATAATAAGGTCAGAGACTGCCTCTGTGGAGCACAGACACAAGAAGGGATCTGACTGATGAAGAAAAGGTTAAAGAGGTGAAGAGTGCAAAGTGGAATGAAATAGGGAAATAGATGGAAATAGGAGACAAAGAATAGTTTGGAAAGAAGCTGAAGGAGGGAAATCACTTATTACAGACATGTGTGAAAAGCAGATTGACAAGGACCAGAATAAAGAGCATACTGGGGAAACCCTAAATGCTCTTAACTGCTGACATTTGGAGTTATGCTATCAACTTTAAGGTTTCACATCTATGCTTGAGTCATGCTAAATTTGCAGAGAGCTTTTCTGCACGGCTTTGGTGCAAGCTTGTCTTCAGTTTTCACATTTACTGGAGCCAAAACAGAATATTTTAGGTTCTTCAAGCAATGAACTGCTCTCCCCATAGCCTTATATGCTTATTTTTATAGCACCAGCCAGACAAAATACAGAATGGTGGATCAGGGTAGGAATATGTTCCCTTTAAGCATTTGCTCTGAGAGAGCATCATGATGAAGCAAAGATTTATTTTTATTTTTTTTTAAATTATGATTACTTTCCTGGGGTGGCAGAATTTTACTGCCCAAAAGGAAAGATGTAACAGAGACAGAATCTGTTGAAATTCTGATCGTGACTCAGATTTTGGTCAGGTCATGGCACTATGGAAAAACCAGTGAACATCAAGAAACTGCCAAGCACAGGCTTTCCAACCTTTATGCCTCAAACTA
>VXBX01004296.1:122868-145295 GCA_013400415.1 Scytalopus superciliaris | reverse complement strand
GTGTTAGGAAAGTAAACTGCTTGAACCCAGCAACACATCCTGTTACACAAAAGGAGAAGAGGAGAACCAGGTGGGCTCCTCCACTGTCAAACTTGGTGCAGTAATATCTGAATTGATCCTCTCAGGGGTCTGTACCTTTGTGTTCATTGCAGCTGCAGGCAAAGGTAGCTAAGCCACCACAGCAAGCCCCTGGGGACAGGCAGGATGAAGATGGGCTGAGAGTCAGAGCTGATAAGAGCATCCAAGGCTACTGACTTTTAGGTTAGTGTTTTCCCTGCTGGGCAGGGCAGCCTAGTAATTTTGGTTTTCTTTTTTGCCTGTAAAAAGCTATGCCCGCATTCATATAATGAGAAATACTCTGGGTATGACATGCATTTGAAGTAAAATCTTAACACTTAATAGAACTCTCCATAGACCCTGCAATCTAGAAGACTGTAACAGAGGAGTTTTTATTTTTAGAAGGTCTCATGTTGGCTTTGTTTTAAAATCTGAGTCCATTCATTCCACTTTAATGCTGATTTATCACTAAAATGAGTGCTTGCTTTATCAGCACCAAAGATGAAAAATAATGCACACTGGGAGAGCATCTATCATTATTCTTCTCTCTTCTCTTCTGTATTTCAGATCAATAGATACAGGGTATTTTTTATCTTTCATAATGAAAACCACAGTAATTGACTGTAATATGAAAACTAGAATCTATTTAAACAGATGTATAGGTAGGCTCATAAGTGTTATTGACAATTAAACTCAGCAACAAAGAAGCTTAACAGCATTATGGTAAATAGAACTTTAATTCTTGCCCTATTATAATGGCATTTGAAAGCTACCAAAATAGGTGAAAATTATCAAATACATTACAATATTTAGGTTTACCTTAACAGAGAATGGAGAAAAGATAGTCAGATACAGAAAGCAGAATTTTTCCTCAATATCCTTATATCCTATTAAAAACTAAGTGATACACTATTGCTCTGATAAGAACTTTAGTGTAAAATATTCAGTTTTACATTCTTTTAAAAGGAAAATTCTGAAGCAAATACTTTGTTGAGCGTGGTTTTCATTAAAATTCTTGCTGGAGACTGCTTCCTATAACAGTGGAAGAAGGATGGCAGAGACCACATATAATAAGGTCAGAGACTGCCTCTGTGGAGCACAGACACAAGAAGGGATCTGACTGATGAAGAAAAGGTTAAAGAGGTGAAGAGTGCAAAGTGGAATGAAATAGGGAAATAGATGGAAATAGGAGACAAAGAATAGTTTGGAAAGAAGCTGAAGGAGGGAAATCACTTANAGACAAAGAATAGATTGGAAAGAAGCTGAAGGAGGGAAATCGCTTATTACAGATGTGTGAAATGCAGATTGAAAAGAACCAGAATACTGGGAGAACCCTAAATGCTCTTAACCGATGACATTTAGAGTTATGCTATCAACTTGAATGCTGCCTGTCTATGCTTGAGCCATTCTAAATTTCCAGAGTGCTTTTCTGCCTGGCTTTGGTGCAAGCCTGTCTTCAGTTTTCACATTTACTGGAGCCAAAACATGATATTTTAGGTTCTTCAACATATGAACTGCTGTCCCCATAGCCTTATATGCTTATTTTTATAGCACCAGCCAGACAAAATACAGAATGGTGGATCAGGGTAGGAATATGTTCCCTTTAAGCATTTGCTCTGAGAGAGCATCATGATGAAGCAAAGATTTATTTTTATTTTTTTTTAAATTATGATTACTTTCCTGGGGTGGCAGAATTTTACTGCCCAAAAGGAAAGATGTAACAGAGACAGAATCTGTTGAAATTCTGATCGTGACTCAGATTTTGGTCAGGTCATGGCACTATGGAAAAACCAGTGAACATCAAGAAACTGCCAAGCACAGGCTTTCCAACCTTTATGCCTCAAACTAGGTTAGCAGTGTATTTTCTTTGTTCAGGACTCTGGATGCCAGTACAGATTGACACGAGGATAGGTCCCTGTTTCAGACAATTGTTTGTAAAATCAGGCCTTGGAGGTTTTGCAGAAAAGACAGAATTCTGGGAAGTGCAAATGTAAGGGGATTTTATTTAGCAGTTTGGGTGTGAAAAGGCACTCAGGCCTTGTTTTCTTCTACTGGGACAAGTGCCCAAGAAAACAGCTCAATCAAATTTGGTATTTTGAATTTTGTCATCATAAATCTATGGATTTGTACTCAACACCCTCCTGACAGTGTTTTCTTTTAAAAAAGGGAATAGGGCATTCATCTCATTTTAGATGGCTAAAACCTATGCTTTTACACAAGAACTACGGGTTTAAGGCTACAAAGATGAAATTAACACAGTCAGAATGTGGAGTTTCAGCTAAAAAAGTTGGGTCTACTCGAGTGCAAGATTATTTATGTTCCAGGCTCCATTAGCTAAATTCTCACTGACCATAATGAGAGCTGAGAAATCTAACTCTCATAGCAATATTACGCTGTGGATACCCAGATTCAGGTGAGAGGAACAAACCTCCCCCTGAAGGTTTGTTGCCAAATCACCACTCAAGTGTAAATTCCTCCTACTCAAAAGGAGAGTCTCAAATGTGGGTGGTGCATCCCTGAGCTAGGAGTCTAAAGTCTATACAGGTACCTGGTTGTATTTGAAATGCCCTGAAGTATTTGAAACATCCAGGGGAGGCTGGTAGATATGATAAAGGGCTTCAGACAAGACCTCTGCCCTTCTGCAAGAGCAACTGGAGGCCAGGCAGGATATCTTAGGCATCTCAAATGACAGTTGACAACTACATGTAGGCAAAGGAATTGAAGCCCTGAGCCTTCATTTTTGCTTGTCCCAAAGTCTCTTGTGGGCAGGGAAATATCTCATCACTGTAAATATTCCCTTGTCACCAATGAAGGAGAAGCAGAAACATGTCCTGTCAACTCTTCCCTGAATGGGAAGCAAAACAGCTGCATCATGGTATATGTGAGGGAAGTTTAATCTGTGAAACTTTCCCCTATCCTTTAGGGAGGATTTGTTGCACAGGACGAAAATTAGAAATATTTTTGTTGTCCTGTGGCAAGGGTCTTTGACTTGACATTATAAGAAGTGAGTATATATTTTTAATTCCAGTAAAAGGAGCATAACAATTAGTAATAATAAAATGAAAGTCTATCAAATCATCAATTTAAAATTGCAGGTGAGGGGAAAACACAGGAACTTACAGAATGCAGCACCACAATTTCTGGTATGTACAGAAGGAATCAATGAAATAAATATAGCCTATCCAATAGATAGAAGAACAAGCCACCCCTAAGTGCATAATTTGCTTCATCTGTGTTTGAAACTACCTCAAAGCAAAGAGAGCATTATGTCTCAATGATGAGACAACTAACTAAGCTTAACATTTCCTCTCCCCTCTTGTTTATCTGTTCTGCATTGTTCATTTAGTGTTGGGAAAATACTCTGGAAGCAAAACCACCGTGATGGCTTACACACATGTATCCCTTAAATCCAGCTCAACCTTTCAAAAAGAGCCTCTTAAGGCAGCCTAAGTTATGGTTAGGTCTTAAGATGGGTTTCTCCACAGGAATTTCTCTCCTTCCTACAAATAAAAGAACCATTTCATCTAGAGCTGTGAATCCTCAGAGGTGGGAAAAAATCCCCCACCAAATGCCAAAGTTGCATCAGTAAAATATCTTCACTGATGAAGATTAACTGTTTCAATGAAGAAAAAAAAAATAAAAAAAAAAAATGGCTGAGCAACTGGTGAGCATTTCCAGGGCTTTCTTGTGCTATTTCTGTATTGCTTTGTGGCTGTTTCTCATTCCAGGAGTTAAAGGGAGTGGGGGGGAGGTGGCGGAAAGCCTTCTGTTTTTTGAAATGATCTGGAACCATTTGGCATGTGACTTCTAAAGTGTTTAGCACAGACTTACAAAAACGTCATGAACATTTATCAGCCTAGGCCCCAAATCTACTTGCCTGCCTTGTATCATCAGTCATCATGCTAATGAAAATACTAATGACATTTCAATTGCATTCAAGAGAAATGAGCTGTTTCAACAGAACAGGAATTAGAAAAACAGAAAAGAAAAAAAAGCTAATTTTTTGTACAAAGAGTATATCACTCTCTTTTTTTTTTAAATTATTATTAATTAGATGAAGTGTTTGGCTTCAATGAATGCTGGGGTCCCAACTGTGCAAGTCACAATATACATAAAAATGAGAAATGAGCCACATCACTAAACACAAACGAAGAAAAAGAGTTAAGAACAAGAAATGGACTGGGAAACAGAAACACTCAAAATGTTTTCAAATCACTCAATGATTTCTAAGATAAGTTATTTTAGGGTTTTAGATGATCAGCAGAGAGAAGAAGACATCTCCAGAGTTCAGGTCATGCCACCTGGTCTAGATGCCTTTGCTTGCATAGGAATAACTGCCCCTGAGGTACTCAACTGGCTAGGTTAGACCCAAACAAACTTTCAGAAGTCAAGTGGAAGGCAAAGAATCTCACCATCACCTCACAGCAAGTCAGCAAGACATGTAGCTTTTGATAGAACAAGAGGAAATGGCTTCAAGTTGTGTCAGGGGAGGTTTGGCTTGAAGATTGGGAAAATTTCTTCATTGAAAGAATTGTCCAACCCTGGCACAGCTGCCCAGGGCAGCTGTGGAGTCCCCATCCCTGGAGCGAGTTAAAAGACCTGTGGATATGTCACTTGGGGACATGGCTTAGTGGTGGCCTTGGCAGTGCTGGGGGAACAGTTGGACTCCATGATCTTTGAGGTGTTTTCCAACCTCAGTGATTCTGTGAGTCACCCTCCTGTTGGCCAAACCAAGTCCCTGTCACAGACTCCGTCCCAGGGTTATTGCTGAGATGGGTGGAAGTCCCTGCTCTGGGCGCACAGATGGCTCATCTCTCCAGCCTGTCCTTGCACTTTCAGTATGGAGCAGGGCAGAGGTCACCAGCAGATGAAGGTGTCAGTAGGTGGTGCTGATGGTCAAGGGGTGCAAGACCAGGTTTTACTGCACCAGGGCACCTGGATCATGTGCAGTACTTATTCCCTTCTGCAGCTCATATTTTCCCTGGAGATCATATACTTTCATCACATCATCTTCATAGACTGGCAATGTCCACTGCAAACTTTGCCTGTTTCTTAATTGCCACTTTTATGAGTTTATTCACACTTTTTTTCCTTCCCCAGTCCTGTTGAAAGGTGGGAGTGGGAGCACAGCTGAGTGGGTGCAAGGTTGAGGTCAACCCACCAGAGATGGGAAAAGGGAGGGGGTGCCCTTTGGAGGTCTTGTGATGGATACATGTGGGTGCCTCAGCCTAAAATAGGAGAAGCTATAGCAAGAAGTGAGACAGAAAGGAGGACACGATTTCTGTGTGGCTTGGGAAAGTGCCTGCACCAGTGGGTGAGCAGACTTGACAGCCCAGGTGCGATCCTAAACTAAATGTTTTACATTTTTGAAGTTTTGAGCAGAAAGATGAAGGGGGGAATGCAATGCTTTGCCTTAAAAACCAAAAATTATAGAAAAAAGTGACCCTGGAAAACCACCACAGTTCCTATGTTCCAGTCTGCCCTGACATGAAACCAGAACAAATAGGCTGTGGCATGGTTTTAAGAGTCGATTATAAAATACCCCATCAGAACATAAACATCCCACATTGACAAAGTAATCTCTGTGGATCTCAGTGGGCCTGACCTGCTGCTGCCCTCTTCCTTGTATAGTCATGAATACAAATGCAAGGTGAATGCTGGCTGCCTTCTGATCGGGTGACATTTTACACCCATGTTACTGATGTCAGCAACTGCATGAGGGAGAAGAGAATCAAGCTCAGGGTAACCACTGGCAGAAAATAGAAGAGCGAGCTGAAGGCATGTTTCCAAGCAGTTTAGGCATTTCAGAACTGAAACTTACATGGCTAAGTTGATCCCTTCTGTGCTCCGACATTTACCAAGGGAAAAGCCTTGTGCTTTACAATGTGCTATAATACATTGTTTGAGCAGATACTGCCCTATCTCCACAGGAGAGCTGTTCTCTGCTCCTGCCATCTCACTTTGTGGGCACTAAATAAGTGAGGAAGAATACCTCCCCAATGAAACTATTCAGATATTTTTGACATCAAAGCCCACAACTTTTGTCTTGGGTAGGGAATGTGAGAAAAATTATGACTTGTCTCTCATTCTGTTCAAACAGCCCTTTCTCTTTTTAAGCAAACAAGCAAATAAACAGCAAATGCCCTATTCCCACCTGGCATTGGTGCAATGTTGTGTTTGAGGCTTTAAAAGCGTAAAAGTCAAACCATTCAAAATGATGGGTCCCGTAGCAAATGTAACAGAGTCCCAAGGGTACCTACTAGTGTATGGTATTGCTGCACATGGTATTAACTTTTATGCCTTCATCTATATATGCAATGTGGCTCATTTATAGTAGCTCTGGGAACCACTATGTTTACATAAATTTTAATTTCCTGTCTTTTGTTTGTTCACTTTATCATCTTTCTAAAACAAAATTTTCCTTGTGAATTTTAGTGCTCAACCAATTATCCACAGATGGAGGCACGGGAGAATTGACATCCTCTGGTTTTTCCATGTGGCCCTGGCAATACGCCTCCACTTTGGTTTGGACCCATTAGAAATGGCATAGCTCCAGCAGTGACACTGTGCTTCTCCCAGAGCAGGCTGGTTCTCATGGGTCATGGCAATTTTGGTCCGTTGTCTCCTGGGATCTGGCCAAGACCTTCCTGCTGAGTTGACAAAGGCCATATTTACTATATCATAGCTAATTTTCCTGGTTTTGTTTTCCTTTTAAATGCATGCAATTTGTGAATGGAATGAATCTTGTGGTGAGTTCATATATCCACACTTGAGTTATATGCCTTCATATTTTGGCATGAAAGCCCTCTGTCACCTGTTCTGATAACTAAACCAAGGTGTTTACACCTCCTTGAAATACATCTTTTGTTCAAGCCTGAAAAACCAGTGCCTTGCTCAGCAGGGACCTGATAGCACCTTGTTGCACAACATTGCTACAAATGATTGAAACTGTAGACATGCCAGTTGCACAGAAAAAAACAAATTCATGATAGTTCAGCTACAGATTAATGCAGTGATCTTCATGAACTTGTAATTAAAATTCAGTGTTGACAGGACCAAGCCTTGCTACCATATTTTACGGAAACAAAGAATAACAGATAAAGCTAAATTATGGTAGGCCTACACAGCAAATCCAAGAAAAATATGGCAGTTCTAGGCAGCTGTGATAGGAATCCTTCCTCTTCTTGAATAATAAAGGCTTTTGCTAATTTTAACCAGAGCCGAATCTGAAAAACCTGCAGTCGCATGTGACTCAGAGAGCCCCAAGGGAAGGGGAGGTGGGGGGAGATATGTGTGTGTGTGCATGTCTGTGTGTATAATCTAACAGTGCCCAGAGCTTTTGAGATCCTGGACCACTTCAATCGCACAGGCCAGATTCATTAAAAACCTTGGCTACATTCCAGCAGTTAAAATTGAGGCAGCATATTTATTGCATTTTGCTCAAATAAATCTGAAAACGTGTGAATCATATCCCTTGGAGAGATGGAGAGGAGAAGTAAACAGTCTCAGGCCCACACTTAGACACAGGGTATGACAGAGAACAAAGATGCGGGAGGGTCGTGGTCACGGAGCGCTGCAGGATGACTGTGGAGTCAGAAGGTTTGGGAGCCTCAGTCGCCATTTTCTCCTGCTATTCTGGTCTGGAATCGTCTCCTTAGTATTCTCTGGTTTATTTATACCCATGCAAACACACAGACACACAGACACGGACACAGACACACACACACACACAGACGTGCGCATATATTTTAAAGAGCTCCTTAACTTATGCAACTCCACTCTGCAGTTCTCTGTGGTTTTCCAGATGCTGCTCATGATGCTGGCACCTCACCCCAGTTGCAGCTGCATTCAGCTGGGATTCAATTACAGCCTGTCTTGCAAAGGCAGATTGGTTTTTCAAAGATAACGTATTTTGGGGAGGAATTTTATTCTCCCCCCGCCCCCCATCCAAGAAAGCAATTTTTATTAAGAGGGGAGAGGCATGACTTGTAGCTTGATCTTGCCAGGTGCTGAATGGCTCCAGACAGGTCCTTAGCACTCCCAATATTATTTTACTTCAACACTTTTTAGAGAACATGAAGTACCCCGCAGGGTTCAATTCTGCGAGAATAAAGTGCTGGCAGAGCAAGCTCCAAGTCTGCTGGTCCCATGGGCAAACTATCAGAAACAGTACGTAGATAGCTGATTTTCTCACCACTGTTTTCACAAACAGTAATCAGCTTAAAATTAGCAAACCTAAGTATTGGTATTTTATTCACACACCTCCTCCCCTAACGCCCCATATCCCCCAGATTTTTTTTTTTGAAGGATAGCTAGGTGGTGCAGAAACAGGAGGTGACTGAATAGTCCTCTGAGGCTTTTCCCACACCATGGAGCTTCTTCTTTAGGCAATGTGTAGCTCTTCCCAAGACGACTCTGTGCAGAGGGGAGTCCCCTGACTTGGCTGTGCTGGGATATTCGCAGTGTGGGAGGTGAAGGGGTGTTGACACTGATGCCCAGCAGCTCAATGCAGCAGGGTGGGAGGGAAAGGATGGTTTTGCAAAGCTGTGATGTACTCTGAGAGACTGGTTCTGGGATTAAGAAAACTAGTGAGCACAAGGGCTCAAGGGGTGGAGGGATGATAGTTTTTGAGCTTCAAGTCCTTGTTTTCACTTTATCGCGTTTTCCTATTCAATTATTGGTTTCACTAATGAATGCAAATTAACAGTGTTATTGCTTTCTTCCAGTTTTGGATGGTGCTCAGATGCTGAGCACAGTACTAGAATGCGGGACAGAGACACCACTGTCAAACAGAGCAATTTCATGTATCACTTATTCCTGAGACTGTGCAAGCAGCCTGATTTTTGGAGCTGTCATTTGCCCATGCTTTCTGCTGAAACACATGGGAGCTGCCAACACCAGGGACCTCATCAACCCAGGTGATAAGTCATGGAGTTTTGGTCAGAAATGTTGTACAGCCACTTTGGCAAGTGCTGGTCTACAATCCTCTTGTCTCTGTAACAGGAGCAGAAAATGTCTTGGCCATAGGGCTGAAAAAAATCGCATGCACTATGAAGACGAAATAAAATTCCTTGTTCTAAAAAAGAAATGGTAGCTATTAAATTAAAATATGCAAAGGCTGTTTGCTGTTTTTTAGATCAGACAAGGAAATAATAATAGCCTTATTTATTAGTTTAGTACAGCTCTAGCTTTCCTCAGTCCTTCTATATGTGCTTTATTTGCATGCCATTAAATCCAACTGCTCTTTTTCAAAGACTTAATGGAGTCTGTTAGTTGCAGAGGAAGCAGCTTTAGCACACAGGAAGAGAACAGACCTGGAAACTAAAACTGCACAGTTTTGATGGAGGAATTTCTTCAAATTAATAAAGACAAAATAGGAAATGCAGGCAGAGCAGCAAGGAGGGCAGTGCAGGCGTGCAGCAGCAGAAATCCTCAGCGTGTGTCCTCCTTGAGGGCTAGCTGGCTGAGCAATGGGCTTTTACAGGTCTCCCCCTGCCTGTTTGATGTATTTAGCTGCAGTGGGAAAGCTTGCAGGGGCCATGGAGAAACCACACTGCATTAAAGAAATGTGAGAGTGGCTTGAAGCTGAGAGCAGANTATATATCTCAACAAATGCCATTACCCAGAAACCCTGAAGGTGAGAAATGTGATCCCTATTTGTAGTGGGTGAGACTAAGCAATCCCATTGATTTTGTATCACAGTTTCTCTCAAACTTTAATGGGGAGGCAAACACTGAAGACTTTCTGTATTATAGCAGTGGTATTTTTGAGATTAAGACAGAACTCCCCAGATAATATTTCCTTTTCTAATTAGTGAATTTCAAGACAGAAAGAGGAATTGAATGTCCACTCAAGAGCTCTTAGGGAAACCTCACCATCATAGCAGGGAGATGCTGACATGAGATGGTAGCACAGGGACTGGTGATTAAGTAAGGAATTTGATCCATAAAGGGGGACAACACTGTGGAATTCAGCATCTCTGAAGTTCATTCTACACAGTGAAAGGAATAGCCAATAGTAATTATTTTAATAACCTAATCCTCAAGTACACTAAATAAAATATAGTGCAAAGAAGAAAAAGGGAAGGCATTTACCCTTCCCATACAGGGCATTTAGAGCCTGTACCTGCACAATCCCACCTGCATATCATTACACAGCAGACTGCCAAAGGTGTCTTGGTTGTTACATGTTTTTCCACATCAGAACATCTACCTCAACAGTTTTGCTTTGTAAAAATAATATTGACAAAAAAAAAAGCCGTAGCCCAAATCATAGAGTATAAGCCCCTGCTTGTGTTGACAGGGAGGAATTCAGGGTAGGTAAGGAAATGTTGTCTAAATATTGGTCCATCTGACTTCTGGAATGTGTTTAATAAAGACATTTTTCATGATGGCATGGTACAGTGTCCACTAGAGTCTTGACTGGATTTCTATTGACTGCAGTGTGCTTTAGATTTGGCCAAATACAAAATAAAATAAAATAAAATAGAATAAAATAAAATAAACATTTACTTTGTCAACTTGAGGAATGTATGTTTAGTTGAATAATTTCCACTAAATGGAGGGAGAGTTGTGAAGCTAAATCTCTGGGCCTGACCTCAAACTTTTGGCTAGACAAACATATTTATAAAGGCTAAGCAGGACTCCAGTGAGTGCAGCTTAAAAGTAAAAGCATGGATCTTGAAATGCAGTGCCAGCTCTCTGCTAATTCCCTCTGCCCTCATCACATATATTTTCCTTTAAGGATAAACAAGGAGCTCGCANAATAAAGACAAAATAGGAAATGCAGGCAGAGCAGCAAGGAGGGCAGTGCAGGCGTGCAGCAGCAGAAATCCTCAGCGTGTGTCCTCCTTGAGGGCTAGCTGGCTGAGCAATGGGCTTTTACAGGTCTCCCCCTGCCTGTTTGATGTATTTAGCTGCAGTGGGAAAGCTTGCAGGGGCCATGGAGAAACCACACTGCATTAAAGAAATGTGAGAGTGGCTTGAAGCTGAGAGCAGATCTCCCTCCAGCCCACCTGGGAAAGTCTTTCTGCTCTTGGGTCTCATGGGCCCACGCACAGGTAGAGAGGTGAAAGATGGAGCTGGGATTTCCTTTGCAAAAGTTCCCTTCTCAGTGTTTGGTTTTGGGAAACAGCATCCAGTGGTGGTTCAGATCAAGCTCCTGTTTGATCTGAATCGTAGAGGCTAAAAATAGATTTGCATGTGTCTTGTAGTGCCATTTGGATTTTTTTNCCTATTTGTAGTGGGTGAGACTAAGCAATCCCATTGATTTTGTATCACAGTTTCTCTCAAACTTTAATGGGGAGGCAAACACTGAAGACTTTCTGTATTATAGCAGTGGTATTTTTGAGATTAAGACAGAACTCCCCAGATAATATTTCCTTTTCTAATTAGTGAATTTCAAGACAGAAAGAGGAATTGAATGTCCACTCAAGAGCTCTTAGGGAAACCTCACCATCATAGCAGGGAGATGCTGACATGAGATGGTAGCACAGGGACTGGTGATTAAGTAAGGAATTTGATCCATAAAGGGGGACAACACTGTGGAATTCAGCATCTCTGAAGTTCATTCTACACAGTGAAAGGAATAGCCAATAGTAATTATTTTAATAACCTAATCCTCAAGTACACTAAATAAAATATAGTGCAAAGAAGAAAAAGGGAAGGCATTTACCCTTCCCATACAGGGCATTTAGAGCCTGTACCTGCACAATCCCACCTGCATATCATTACACAGCAGACTGCCAAAGGTGTCTTGGTTGTTACATGTTTTTCCACATCAGAACATCTACCTCAACAGTTTTGCTTTGTAAAAATAATATTGACAAAAAAAAAAGCCGTAGCCCAAATCATAGAGTATAAGCCCCTGCTTGTGTTGACAGGGAGGAATTCAGGGTAGGTAAGGAAATGTTGTCTAAATATTGGTCCATCTGACTTCTGGAATGTGTTTAATAAAGACATTTTTCATGATGGCATGGTACAGTGTCCACTAGAGTCTTGACTGGATTTCTATTGACTGCAGTGTGCTTTAGATTTGGCCAAATACAAAATAAAATAAAATAAAATAGAATAAAATAAAATAAACATTTACTTTGTCAACTTGAGGAATGTATGTTTAGTTGAATAATTTCCACTAAATGGAGGGAGAGTTGTGAAGCTAAATCTCTGGGCCTGACCTCAAACTTTTGGCTAGACAAACATATTTATAAAGGCTAAGCAGGACTCCAGTGAGTGCAGCTTAAAAGTAAAAGCATGGATCTTGAAATGCAGTGCCAGCTCTCTGCTAATTCCCTCTGCCCTCATCACATATATTTTCCTTTAAGGATAAACAAGGAGCTCGCAGACCACTTGTGTGGCACATAATTTGCTGCCTGCAAATAGAAACAGGCATGTGGCAGACCTCCGAAAAATGCAGTTTGTGACTGTAACACCAACTGACCCTCAACTGCAGCAACACTTTGTGGCCTCCACATGCAAACAATCATCTATTGATTCCCAAGGCATCCAGCTTCAAACCCGCTCTTGTTTCCAAGAGACCTCTGGTTCCAGCAAAGACACTGTCCTCGCTAATTCCCCTAGCCTGGAGGCTGCTTGGTATTTCTGCTGCTCGCTTGAAGTGTTATCAAAATAACGACGGCTTGCAAAGCAGAATTATTGGATGTTGGTTTTGCACTGTTTTGGAGTAGAGGCGATGAACCCTCAGCTGCACAAATGGGTTTTTATTACAACCCTTTTGGCACATCTGCCAGAGAGAATATTGAGGAATATGATATGGGAAATATACGGCACCAGGAGGAGGGATGGAGTAGATCAACCACCACTGCAGGGTTTCCCAGGAAAAATGTCAGTGAATCAAAGGCCATCGAGGAAAGCTGTTTAAGCCTCTGTGTTCTCTATAAGCACATTACTACATGTTTGCCACAAACAAATCTGCTTTAGGGGCTACAGGGAAGACAGGGAGGGATCTTACAGAAAGAGACTGGAAAAGGAAACGCTATTGAAACCATGCTTCAGGTCTTCATTTCCACAGCAAAAATCTGCCTCTTCATTGCCTCCTTTAATGAAAATTTGAAATATGCAGATCACTTTACTATATCAATAATTTGTGGGTGTGAGGTATACAACAGTTGGGCAGCACACACCACACCTCTACATCAGCAGTTTGGGATGGTCTGTGGTCATAGTACAGAACAATACAATCACTAAGGTTGGAAAAGTCCCCTAGGATCATCTGCTCCAGCCATTAAACTGCACTGCCAAGCCCATCACTAAACTAATATATTGGCTTGGAGAAGGTGGCATAGGATGTGATGGGCAGGGATAAAGCTGGTAACTGCACTCCCTCCCAGCCAAAGCAGCAACTTGCCTAGTCTAAGCAGAAAGGATTTGTGGTTTTGCTAGTACATTTTAGGTAGATTAATATCAACTAACTGATGCGTACTGTCAGAGCTTGTGACTCAGTTTGGAGATTTGTATCTTAGGATGGAGATTCCATTGCCTCCTCTCCATGGACTGCAATTACTGACCTATCCACCTGTCATTACCCTCTCTCATCCCAAATGAAAAAAATCCTTCCTCTCTACTACTGAATGAGACCTTGATGGAAAAAGGTGTATTATTCCCACTGGGACTCATTCCAGCAACCCAGAGCACTGACTTGGCACTGCCTCTGGGGAAGACACAGGTACCACTGAATCTCTGACAGCTCAAATCACAACCCTTACTCTCTCAAAGCAAGTTTTCCAGGTAATTATGGGGCTTCATTTTACTAAGCATGTGATAAATTAAACACATAGAAAAAAAAACCCAAACCAAACAAACAAACAAAAAAAACCCAAACAAACCCCCCCCCAAACCAACAAACAAACAAACCCCAAAAGCAAAGAAGAACCTGAGTTTGTGTAGAAGAGTTAATAGGTGAACCCTGAAGGAGGGCACCTCATGGGCTAGAGAGATACTAATTGCTGCTCAGGGATCTGACTTCCTAACTGTTAAACATCTCTCAGTATATCCAATGAAGGTTTTTGGTAGAAAACGGCTGTCCTTACTCTTGCCTGGAAGAGGCATCCAATAAACTCACAAGAACAACAAATAACATAGTCTACAGCAAAGGAGAGGTGGCTATATAGAAAGGAAGAGCCCTGAGGGAATTTACTTGTTTGTTTGTCTGAATCTTACTGTATTAAAAACAACAGGGCAAAGATTTCAAAGGAAATCTGGGTGGTAATCTGAGTGTCCTATTCTGACCAACATGCAGAAACACTATGGAGAGATGCCACATTGACAAATACTGCCAGCTGCTGCATCCATAACAGCTTGTAATTTTATTGCAATACATTTTTCATAAAAGTGAAAACTTCATGAAATGAATGATGAGTGCATGTCAGATGTCTTTAAAAAACAAACAAACAAACCAACAACAACAACAACAAAAAAACCCAAAAAAAAACAAAAAAAAAAACAAAAAAAAACCAAAAAAAACCAAAAACCCAACTCCAAACCAGAAAGAATTTCTTGTGATGGGGATGGGAAACAACTTACTGCTCCCTGCAAATACATCAAGTAACAAGCTGAACACAATGGAAACCGCCTATTTCATATTTGTAAATATTGAGAAAAACTGAGTCATTCACCAAATTGCTGGTGCCCAAGAGTGTTAGAAGCTTTTAGGGTGTTATAGCATTGTTAGAACACTGGGATCACATTTTCAGGTGATAATTCAAGAGAAAGAGGAGGCCTCAGTGAAGTGCTTTACTGGGAAGCTGTGGAAGGAATCATCTGCTGAAGGTTTGTGTTTATGGGGTTCCAACAGCCCATATGTTTGGGGGTTACAGTGAAAGTGCATATGCACTGATTTTTGAGCTCAGCAACTCAAATAATAGACTTTCACAGATTCTGAGTGATGCATAGGCTGGTCTTCTCTGGCATGACCAATATAACCCCCTTGAACTAAAATGTAGTTAAAAAACTCTTAGGTGAACCCCTTAGTGCTTTCCCCTAATGATTCTCCAGGGACTGTCCTTATCTCCAGCCTGGATTTTGTTTCTTAGAGTAAAATCACACTCCAGGACTGACCTGGCCTTCATTCATTGCCAAGGGGAGCAATTATTGAGACTTTCAGTACATTTCCAACATTTCACATTCCCGTGCACTTTTGCCCTATAGAAAATGAGGTACAGAAGGGAGGCTGTGACCAGTGTTATACATTGCTAAGGATAAACCAGTTTCCAGTCTACAGGAAAGTTGCTTTCCCCTAAGAACATCTTTCTCACTCCTTATCATTCCTGCAATCATTGACTGACTTGTGTTGAAGGGTTATTATGCCAAATCTGTGACACTAGGTCTCTGCTCAAGGTGCAGCTTTTGATGGGGGGATATCTGTGTAATTGGTTGTTGTAGTAATCCTACAGCACCAATTTTTTTCCTGGAAGAATCCTATCTCATTCCAGAAGCTAGCCTAACATAATTTGTNACTTTTACTTAGAATCATTCATATCCTCAACAGTCACTAGGAATGTTAAGCAATACTTTATTTGCTTAGACTCCACAGACCATGGTAAGTAGGAGGAAAAAACAAGTTATGTCTGAACATTAATATCTGTTTCCAACTCAAAAATTTATTTTTCCTACTTGGAGTAATATTTGTCATTTAAGTAAAACCTGAACCATAACAAGGCATGCATTGATCCTCCTGTGCATTTTTCCTTCAGTGTTCCTTCCATAGTCTCTTCTTTTCTTTAACTGTTTCCCAAGTTCTCAAACTAAATGACATCAGTTCAGAAAAAGGAGTCCTGAGTCTTTTGTGCTTTTGGAGAGCAAAGTGACTTAGCACAGAAGTTGGAGAGGGAAGAAGACAAAAAGCCACAACTGAATGTCCAGGGATCCTGTGGTTATGACTTGTCTGCCTACTAAACATGTTTTCCCTCATTTTCTGGTGTGTTCCTTGAAAGCACGTCTGCCTGCGTTGGTGGGTCTCGGCAGTCCAAGTTTAGGTCAGATATATTAGAAATGGAAAACCCATATTAGCTCAGCTATCCCATCCTTCCAGCTGTCCCAGAATAGGTCAATTCATTCATCCCTAAATGACTGGGCTTTCCCAACTTCCCTGGGGGACACTATTTCAAAGTCTGATAGGTTTTCCTTTTACATGCCTCTCCTGATGTTAGATTAATTTGGATTTGGATACTGAAGGGGAGGACCTAAAAACTGTCTTGTGATGTGGGAAAGACAGTGCTGTGAGTGCTTAATTTGAAAGAAGAGATTTTCTCAAGCTGCCAAGCATCTGCACAAAATGGCTTTTAAAGGACCCTCACCTGGGTGAGTGAGGCAGTAGGCCATTTTTGAAAGGTTGTTTTTGTAGATGTATATCTACAGATGTAAGTGTATACATATGTATCTGTAATACAAAAATCAAGAGTTATTGAAAGCCGGTGTCAGATCAGAATTTATGCTGCAATGTTTATCTGACTGTTTTCTGAGGGGTCATCTCACTGGTCCTTCTGCCATGGACTTGTCACTGCATACAGGGGCAGGTGAACCAGTCTGCCAAGTGAAACTGAACATGAACTTTGCTGTAAGTAAATATGCTACATAATCTCTTTTGTGCTCTTTAACATCACACAGTAATGCTTAGATGTGAAAAGAGTTCTTCACAGCTACGAAGAGCACCCTTCCAGGCTGTCCATATGTGTTGACCTAGATTATCCAACTCCTGTCCATGCACCAGGATAATAACGGTAATTATAATGGTACAAAGTCCTCCTCAAGCTGTGTGGTGTTTGCTGCAATGACAGCAGACATTGTCCGGTGCTGGAGGAATGGTCTGGTTCTGGCATAGCCCCATTAAGAGTGACAGCCTTTTAGGAAGGTTTCAGCTGAAACCAGTTTAGCAATATTGCTGCGTAGCCCACATTACCACTGTTGTTTTTCTTTCTCTGCAGGCACTTGGTGTTGTTACTCCCTTGTCCTGGCTCCAACACGCATTACTCACTGACCTCTTTTCAGTCTCTGTGGCTCTCTTCAACAACTCTGCTGGCTTTAGGAATTAGGGCTCTAATTTTCCTGGCCTTGATAAAGGAACTGGCAGTAGCTCAGCTTCATTTTTTATCTGGCCTTGGTCTTACATGTTACCTGCTCTCCAGAAATTTCCCACTTGCTACTTGCCTACCAACTGACTAATTTATGCTGGCGACATGGTAATGATTAAAAATTAAAAAACCAAGCTTTTGCCCCCAATCAAATACTAACTTCCTCTGATGGAGACAGGGATAGATTAAAGTGTTTGGTCATAAATGCAAGGCACTAATTTTTTAAATTAAGACACCAAGGCTGCATGTAGGCTGAGAAGGAAGGAGGATTAGAGAGACAACACATGCACAGCATCCTGACATATTCCATGGGACTGAGGGTCAGAGTCCATGATTCATCCAGCTCAGCATGGCTGAAGGATCTGCCAGCTGACCTGGTCAGGAAACATTTGCCAAGGGCAATGTGTGCACGTTGGTGTGCCACATTGGCACCGTGCTGATGGCACCTGTTCAAAAGAGGCCCTAAGCTGTCTGGGTTAAGGGCAGCTACAGCACCTTCCCTCTAACAAAGTGAAGGGCTCTTGTCTGGAAAATTAATATGAGAAAAAAAAACATAAAAAACAACCCTGAAGACTTTGGTGAGTTTTTCTTGTCAGTCTTTCTGCCATCCTTTGTTTATGTGGTTTTGAGAAAGATCAAATAGGTATACATGAGCTACAGAGCACAGACATGAGAGAAACATTGTCCTTAACCCTTGTGCAGTGGGGAAAAAAGAGATTTTAAGGAGAAAATGAGGTGCTTTTGTGTCTTCCTTTTACACATTAGGGATTCACTGAAGGTGGAGTGGAAAAAAATCATTCACTGCCCTGAAAAGGGTCACAGAGAGAGGGCAAACAATGACTCCCTCCAAACGAGCAGGTTTTGAGTTCCTGGGGTTGTGGAGCACTGCAGTTTCTTTCTGCCTTCTAGTAAACAGAAATATTACTCCATCAAGCTGACAATAACGTGACACAGCCTATGGCTGTGATATTGTTGTGATTTAAATACATCAAAAAGGGGCTGCTGTGACCGCAGTGAACAGACAACGGGATAGATGTGAATGTGACAGCAGACAGTGAGATAAATGGGCAGGCAGACAGAGCAGCAATCGAATCCCAATCTAGAAATGAACAGCCACAGGAGTGGCTTTGCCCTCTCTTTGAGCTCTTCTCTCCACCACAAGTTCATCCTGGAGAAGTCATCAGGTTTCCCATTTCCCACCACCAGTGCATGGGAGATCTGCAATGATGAGCACTCAGAGAACTGGGGATTTTATTCTCTAGAAACCATAAAAAGATGAAGCATTTTTTAATTTTTTTTTTCCCCTCCAACCATATGATTTCTGCTGATGGGAGACCTACAAAGAAGCAGGCCAGCACCAGAAGAATGCCCGAGGCTGCTGCAGATGGCCTGGTCCCTCAGGATCTCAAAACCAGCCTGACAAGCAGGATGCAGCACTCGAAAAAGTTCACAGCATCTCCATATCCTGAGCCACACTGGTCTTAATACCAACCTCTCCTCATCAGAAATGCCCTCAGCACCCCGGGAGCGGCTTAAGCCCAACCATATGCAGCTCTCTGTGTGATCTCTCCACAAACAAGTGTTAATATTATGCTAAGACCCCATGTGTTCAGCAGACTCCCTGTTCCTAGAGATGAACCAAACTCAAAGCTGTTAATTTTACAGATGCTGCTAAACCAGAACCTGAGTTATGAGAATCTCTAAGCGTTAGCACAGCTGTATGCTTTTGACAAGTCTTTGCAAATATCACTCCTCTTTTTACTGGACAAGTAGGGGGTTCAGAGCCCAAAGTCAAGTTGGGGATCTCAGCATGATGCCAAACTATTTTGTATATAAAGACTTAAATGATACAATATGAATTTTTTTTTCTTTCACATTTCTTTCCAGCCTATATCCTCTGGTCTGGGTGGCACACAGACCCTTCCAGACACTTTTGCTCTCACTTGAGCATTTACTTACATGTGTTTAGAAAAGCTGGGAGAAACAGCTCTTGCCCTTTCAAGTCACTGAAGGAGAATTGCCACTTACTAAAGCACAGGGAAAGAGTCATAACATATCCAACATATTATTCCCAGTCCAGCGTGATATGGCTAATTAGTTGGAACATAAACAGCTGAAGTTAAAATGCCAGAGACACACTTTGACTGCATAGCTGTGAGTTCAAACCACATTGCCATGTTTCAAAGAGCTTTGAAGCAACAAGGATTGAAGTAACACAAGCACTTTGTTGTCCTACAGAGGAAGGGAGGGTGAAGAAAAGGACCTGAGATTAAAACCTTGCAGTTGACTTGTTTTCAGAATTTTTAACGTATCAGGAAACTTCCTGATTTTGATAAAGTTTTGCTGATTAAAGAATCAACAGATACATCAAAAGTGCAAGCCATCAGTTCATTAAACAGAAGCTGGGTTCATCCAAACCCTAGTTTCAAAGCTAAGCTGCTCTCTCTCAGCTTAACAGCAAGCAGAGATTCCTTTTTATTAAGAGACTAACACAACTTTATGATAGCACTAAACAGATACAACTGTCTTCTTATCTTGCAGAAGAAAAGGTGCCTGTTGAAATAACTACATTATTGGATAGCTACTGTGTTCCCACAGTGCAGTAAACTCAAAGTTCAGATCACTGCCATGCTGATAATGAGTCAATAGTACCCATATATGAGCACAGATAATCAGGAGAACAGGTAGACAGATAACGCTAAAGTTTTATGGCCCTCTTCATTCAGATATAGGGGAAACTGTAATGATTACAAAGAATCACATTAACGGTTAAAGAAAAGAATAGCAAGGGTCTGGCTGCTCCAGGGGTTTTGCTGTAGCTCTGGAGTAACCCTGCTCCTGGAGCAAATCACTCTGTCCTTGTGCCTCAGTTTCCCCCCTTCAGTGAGGTGCGCGAAGGACAATGCTTTACTGATACTTTATGGCTCCTGCTGTAAGATATTTCTCCAGGGGAAACCATGAGGAAGGGTCAGGACAGCTGTGCAGATACAGGAATGCTGATCACATCATTCAGGTGCTGAGTGGGAGTTGGTGCTCCCAGACTGGCTGGTCCCTCTGTGTTACCCAGTTGCAAGCTGAGGAGAGTACCTCTGAGATGTGATCACTTGTTAACCAGAAAAAAATTGGGAGCAAAAACATTCTTCTGAACTCTAACCCTTCCTCAAACTCCGTTGCCCATTTCAAAGCCTCTTTGGCACCCACATTGTCAGCTTACACTCCCCTATGAATGCAGGAGAAGCCCACTGTTGATACTACAGCATTTACCCAGAAAAATGGGAAATGTGAGTTTAACCCATCCTCCTTCTCTGGGGGACCCAAACCTGCCACTTCCCAGGACAGTCTCAGGGCACTGCCAGCACTCAGAGGCAATCAGAGAGGAACCAGCTTGGCTCTAAAAGTTGTGCTGTGGTGAGCATCCTGCCAATACAACTCATTCATTACAAAGGCAGGACAGACCTGACTGGAAAACACTCCTTGTTGCCTGCTTCCTGGGGATCAGAGTGGGACTCATCAGACTGAACACAGTTGTCTACAAGTGGAAACACCAATTTCTGAGCAAGCCCTTTATCAATAGCAGAAAGTAGGCATTGAATCATTGAATGGCCTGGGTCAGAAGGGATCTCAAAGATCATCTAGTTCCAACCCCTGTGCCACAGGCAAAGAGAGTTTAAGGGGCAACCCAGCCCAGTGTAAAGTATATGCTTCTGCATGAATGATGTCAATGCCTGCAGCATTGTCCAAGCTGCACTGACTCCTTCCTCATCCACCTTTCTTGTCCTATGATGAGCTGATTGTGTCAGTGGTTCTGGGTTTAAGTCCATTTGCTCAGTGCTGCATTTTAGGTGCTGCAGTCCATCATTCACCTGTGGCATCAGCAGAAATATGTAATGCAAATAAATTACCCGGAATGGTACGTCTTTCACCTGCAACAACCCTGTGAAATGATGCACACCTGGCATCCATGCCAGCTAGACATTTACAGCACTCAGGGGAAGATGACACTGTCTCTGTTATTCCCTTACCCTTCCCTGCATCTGTTGTATGTCCTGTATTTGCCTCACACTCCCTGTGCACAGTAGAAAGGACAACAGCCCTTGGGATATGCCACAGCAGTCTGCAAAAATGTCTTTCTTCTTTAAACATGCTTGGCACAGAGTGAGGGTCTGATCCTCATCTCCACCATGTCACCACAGAGTAACATCCTTGCAGCTGCGGGGATGAGATGAAAATGAGCCTGGGAGACAGGGGTTGGCTGCTTGATTGATTTATTGCATCAAGAATTAAGCTTTCAAAGCTTTTCCCTTTGTTTTTTATTTTACCTGCTAAAAGATAGTTGCTCCAGTCTAAAATAATCATAATCATCCTAAAAGGAGTTAAGCTGCTTCTTCCCTAAAAGAACTGATTTTTTTTTTTTTGGATGCCTTTCTTATGGCAGGAGGATTGAAGCAAGGCAGATAAAAGCTGGAGGCTGCGAATAGAAAGGGTAAAGCCACCCACACGTTGTAATAACAACCAGTATTTTAAATCTGGCACTACCTTTGGAAACATTTACGATCTTAAAACATAATTATAAAGATACGGGGGCTGAGGGGGGTGGTGGGAAGAAAGACACACACTGAAAAGAAGAAAAATGATTGAAACAACTGTTTAATTTCTTGCTGTCATTAATACCAGAGTATTAAATAAAATCTTGCAGATGAATAAAATGACTCTGCTGAGACAAAAACAAAATTCCACTGGACTGGGCCTGGTTTTTGCAAATAGCAATATGTGTATGCAAAGGAATTCCTTGTCCCTGAAATGTTTACAACTAAGAAATAATTGAAATCAGAAGCCAATCNAAGAACTGATTTTTTTTTTTTTGGATGCCTTTCTTATGGCAGGAGGATTGAAGCAAGGCAGATAAAAGCTGGAGGCTGCGAATAGAAAGGGTAAAGCCACCCACACGTTGTAATAACAACCAGTATTTTAAATCTGGCACTACCTTTGGAAACATTTACGATCTTAAAACATAATTATAAAGATACGGGGGCTGAGGGGGGTGGTGGGAAGAAAGACACACACTGAAAAGAAGAAAAATGATTGAAACAACTGTTTAATTTCTTGCTGTCATTAATACCAGAGTATTAAATAAAATCTTGCAGATGAATAAAATGACTCTGCTGAGACAAAAACAAAATTCCACTGGACTGGGCCTGGTTTTTGCAAATAGCAATATGTGTATGCAAAGGAATTCCTTGTCCCTGAAATGTTTACAACTCAGAAATAATTGAAATCAGAAGCC
>VXBX01004296.1:112476-122805 GCA_013400415.1 Scytalopus superciliaris | reverse complement strand
CAAAAAAAAAAAAAAAAGGCAACACTTTTTTTTTCCCCTGCAATTTTTTTTCTTTCCTTCTCTTTCTCATTTTCTCCCTCTCTGTTTCTGGAGGTAAAACTCACTGTAATTTAACCCTTTACAGCTCAGATTAAGGCAAAAAGTAGAACTGACTTAGTGATGTGCCAGGTTTTCCCTCAGCAATTTCAACAATAACAAACCCTTCTGCCTAGGTCAATTACAGAAGACAGGTGTGGCAGTTCACTTTATTTTTGTTATTTTATGTTTTTCAGACAAAGATTGAAAAACATTTTAAGGATTTCAGTGAATCAAACCTCAAAGGGCCTCAAACAGACAACAGTAGCAGCATTCCCCAGTTGTTTTAAACACTTCTTTACAGATCATAATTAGAAATGATTGAAAGGTGCATAGAAAAACAATCCTATTAGAAGAAAAAAACATCCAGGTGATTCCTATTTTGCTTGTTTTCCACAACACAAGGACTGTGCAGTCCAAGTTCCTCTCATTTCCCCTTCCTTTATGTGCATGTTAGCTAAGTCTGTCTTTGGGGATTAAAAATTACTTTAGTTCCCTGACTTGTTTGGTCTTCAGACTCCCAGCAGGACATAGAGAGAGTACCAAAACTCCTGGTCACCTTCTGCTGTGTCCACAAGGGATTTGATAGCCAGTCTCCTCAGTTAAGTCTTACTAAAGTCCATACTTCTGATTTAAACAAACCAACACTGGACAGTCCCACTTGTACATTTTTGGGTTGTTTTATGCTGTGAATGCAATAGGTGTTTCACTTTTTGTTAAACTTAGTTTCCTATTTCTCTTATGCCTTTTCAGACATATATGTTTTCTATTGGAAACACCAAATTAAACTTCTTTTGTTGTTGTTGTTGTTGTTTAATTTTTAATTAGAAAGCATTATATTTTCATATAAGGAAACCTAATGTGCAGAATGGTACTTCGGACCAGCGGTATGCTCTTGGAGGCCTCCTGAAGGACCAGCTTCTCCACTTACTAAACTGTTTTGATGTATTCCCAAGAAAACCATTGCCTGCCTTCTTTTTTTAAAAGCATGTCACTGAAAATATCTTAATTTTGGGGTAATGTGAAACTTTCAAATTGCACAATGAGGAGAAGGAGACTCTGTTGTAACCATTTTCCTCTATTTAAATTCCCCTAGTGCTTGAAAGTGAAAAGCAAATGGGCAGTTGAAGATATTTTAACTCTATTTCTGCCTCAAAGACCTACAAGGGTAACATCAACTATGCTCCCTTTGTTTCTTGGAGGATAGTATCAGGAGAACCCAAGTTTTCAAAGTAGATTCTGGAGACACCTCCCACCATGTTGCTTTTCCAACATCCAGGTAATCATCAAAGGTTTTTACAAATTATAAAATCACAGAATCGTTTAGGTTGAAAAAGACTCCCTAAGATCATTAAGTCCCACTGTTAACCCATCATTGCCAAGCCCACCACTAAACCATGTCCCCAGGGGCCACATCTACATGTCTTTTGAACCCTTCCAGGGGATGGTGACTCCACTACTTTCCCAGGCAGCCTGTTCCAGTGCTTGATCACCCTTTCAGTGAAGAAATTTCTCCTAATACCCAATCGACACCTCCCCTGGTGCAACTTGAGGCTTTGACTTCTTGGAAGAGGAAGTCCTGCTCACAGATCAGGTCAGAGAAACACAGGTCAGAGAAACACATCAGTGCCCACACCCTACTTGGTTCTCACACATAACAGGGCAAAGGGATGTTGACATCACTGGATTGAACTTCATGAAGAAGTACTCGAACAGTTTAGTGCTCTAGATAGGATTATTTATGGACTAAGTTGATTAGATGAATAACTACATTTTTCAACACTGGTAGAGAACAACTTTGCTAATAGAGTGCTTGTTTAGATGTTCTGATGTATACTAAAAGCCTGCAGTCATGTGTTTCTCATCTCATCCACTACAAGTCTGTAACTGACAAAAAAAAGCCCTGATTTAGCATTGCCTCCACGAATATGGTTACTCTGTCCTTGCAAATATCTCCATTTGTTGATCATTAAATTTCAAGAAAAGGTATTTTACATATTTTCAGTAATTGTGGATAACACATTTTCCAGAATTTTGTAGTTTGTATGTAGCCTCTTTTTTTGGTCCAAGATTTCAACAATCCTTTGTGATCTTTTCCCCAATATTCCTTTAAACACTACTTCAAATTATAGTAGTCATTCAATGAAAACAATTTGTTTGGAAATGTAGGGAATGGAAAAGGGTATTGGTACTTTTTTCCTCCCAATTTACATGAGGAAATTCTTTGCTTTGTCTCTAATGGGATCCATTTAACATTTTCAGCTACCACTGGAACCTAAACCTCAGCTGTCCTGTCTGCAAACTGACCAGGTGTGGACGGACTTCACAGGCAGGATAAAAGCATAGGTAGTAAGGACAGTAGTTGTGCGTCTGTGCATGGCTTTTGGGCCAGACTCACAGCCCTAAAAAAGGGTAGCTGGAGGATGGTGGTAGGACCAGAGATCTTTGACAATCTGCACACACACACACAGCAGAAAAGCCAGAGGATCCAGCAACTACAGAATATCCAAGATGTCAGAGTTACTGCACCAATTTTAGGGTATTTTAATTAATTAGCAAATTAATTAGTGATCTCAAAGCAGTGTCAGCTGGAAAGGGATACTGTGTAAGCAAAAACTAGACTGTGATTTGTTCCAATTCAGTTTGGTTTTAGGGCATATGAGATTTTCCAATAAGATCAGGTCATGCGTGTCTTTGTCCATGAAGATGGAAAGTGGCAGCACAGCAGCAAAGCAGCAATCTCTTGTAAGATCAGTGTGTGGCTCTGTCTCACAAGATTGTATAGAAAACTGCTTAACAGGAGGTAAATTTGTAGTGAGAAGACACAAAACTACAGGCCCTTGGATTTCTTTCACTCACCTTGAACAGCATTCAACACTCGCTGACTGCCTACCTTTAAATTACTATGTGCAACTGAATGGAGATGGTACACACCATCATATGTATTTTCAGTGCCATTAAACATCATGTGGCAATTTCAATCTTTTGAATAGGCCTGAGATCCGCAAAGATGCTGGCATTTAAGTTGGTGCCCACTTCTGAAAGTGAAGTGGTGCTAACGATACCCAAAACAGCAGTGGAAAATGTATGTTGTTGTATGATACAATCACCAACAGACAGCAATGACCTGTAATGATTATATATTCAAGGGTCTACATTTCCCCCGGATACTTGCTCTAAATAACAACAGACATTAAGAGAGGGCCAAAATGGACTGAATTGCAAAAAATACCATATTTAGCATAGAGTCTTGAGGCATGTATGTGACATTTCAGCCATATCTGTTAATAATACCTGGCTCAGGTCTCTGTGTAGCCTCTTAGATTTGCAAAACACCCTATCTAATGTCCCTTTAGGTAGTGATTGCTGCTGAACGGGCTCTTATTGCCTCCAAAACATGGTGCTAATTAACGTGAACCAAGTTACAATATGTGCTAAAGATTCCAGCTTTGTTACTTATTTAATGAGCTTTGTGGGATTTGAACATGAGGCTCAAAGTAGCTGGGGAAACCTCATAATTAGTTTCAATTAGAATAAGTTCCTATGCATTACAACTATTTGATAAACTGCAGAGGGAAAAAGAACTACTGAACAGATACAAATCACTAGCATTGTTTCATTTATTATTATACTTATTTTCTTCTTAATTAGTGATTATTGGTTTATGATCCCAATTAATGCAAAGGAATTTGGAATGGTATACAATGGTATGGCTTAGAAGATGCCAGAGTGTACAACTGCTAAATTATTGCTAATTGTTATTTACACAAGGACAGGAAGACTAAGCGATGTGCTGCCTAATTAGCATTAAAGATATGTTTTCCATTTCCAAATGAAATGAAGGCAAATGGGATAAAATCATTACAGTTACCAAAAAAATCCTCATCCTTCTCTCTAAAAGTCAGTGGCTGCATTGCCAACAATTTATTTTTTTTTTTAAGCAACCTAAACTAGCCAAGGAATCTTCAAGAAAATGTAGACCCTTATTCCAAAGTGGACACTGTTAAAACCCTTTCAGCTGCCACTTCAAAATGTTTAATTCTATATCCATTACAAGGATATATTACGAGCAACAAGCACTTTGCCAATCTTAATTAGGGAAGGCTGCAACAATTTTAGCAGCCAGTACAGGTGTGCCCAGACTACAGAATTGCTCTGCTTCAGCGGCTACAAAGAGCTGGTGTCTTCAGTTACTCCCCACACAGCTTCATGGGAAAGTGTCCAACCTTGAAACACTAGAAAACTTGGACAGAATTCCTGAATATAATCTGGTTTGGCCACTGAATAACTAGCTGGCCTTCATACTCACTTCACCTCTGGTTCATCTTGCTCATGGACAATGCAAGTCCATTTGGTCAATCCATTGGCACTGGTAAAGCACTCATCAATATAGATTTACATACCCACTGCCCAAGGTCTCCACAAGAACTACTGAATTCTTTGAATACATAAAATGCTGTGTCAGTGCCATGGTAATTATCCCCCTTTTTTATTTTTAATCACTCAACATTGGAAACAAGATAAAAAAATCTCAACATTAAGGTTTATGGAAAACTTGTTATGTGATAAAGGAAAAGCCCAAGGCATTTTAAAGAAAGCTCCAATTCTTTTTTCTTTCTGTGTATCAGTTTTGACTGGTCTCAAACAACATAATGTGCAGTGGCTGTCGCAGGACTTCTGTTTGCACTGTGATTTCTGCAAAAACAGACATTTTCTAGCAGGCATTTCATAGCTTTAATGCCTTTTTTTAAGCTTGTTTCTTTTCCTGCTCTCCTGTACCTCAGTGCTGAGGGAATAGCCAGGATGATCTAACAGGTCTTTTTTATCTCTAATTTCCATGATTTGATGAAAAACTATATTCTGCACACTTCTCAGCCCCATTTACAAACATTTTTCTTGGCCACTTGTCTGTGTTTAAGGATGTCATTCACTTCTCAGGGTTTTCAAAGGTTTTTTTATACATAGGCATGCATATATTTGGTTTGTAGTACCTCCATGTCGATTTTCTATTTTTGAAATAATTTGAAATTATAAAAACCAAAACAAACCTACCCAACATACTCCAAAGTCAGGGATACAGAAGATATTTGCTGTTTTCTGACCAAATACTTGTATACACATACATATCTAGGTTATAAACATACAAAGGTATATAACAGGACACTGCCAGTGCTTGTCTGAGTTGTCTTGTTCCAATTTGCTTCAGGGCTCAGAGAGTTTGTGCTTTGCTTCCAGCAAGGGGCTTTTCATTTACCAGATCAATGCAGATAGCTCAGCACAAGCCTGCAGTGTTGCTGAATGAGGATGCAGGCTTGTGCACAAAAAATGCACAGCTTTCCTGGAGAAAAATGAGCAGTGGAATCCGAGCAACAGACATTTCTGTGACCAGCCCGTACTGAAGGCTCCAATCCGGCAGCACAGATCAAGTTCACTTGGACACCATTCTTACTTACGTGAAGTCCATTTTATATTATAAAAGAGGCATTTTTCCCTGTTAGGGTTTCAAACTGCCAGACCTATCAAAACAGGGCTTGCTGGAAATGGGAACTCAGCCTGCAGCCTTTTCTGATGGCACTTACATGTCTGAAGCTTTGTGCTTAGGTTGCTTATTGAAGCCTGAAGGCATTTAAAAGGTTTCATTTTTGTCTTGAATGCTTTTCACTGCTTTCATCCTCCCCATAGCTCACCCCATCCTGCCTGCCCACACAGGTCCCCTTCCCTCCATGTGACCAGCTACACTCTTTACCTGAGCCCCCTCATCGCCCTCTTACACCTGGTGACACCAACATCACGTGTGTCATTGAGGACCCATTCAGAAGGATGTCAGCCCTGTTGCCTGCTGTGCTTTTCCCTGGACCATTATCTCCCATTTCAACAATGTTTTCCCCAGATGAACTGTTCTAACACACTGCAGAGCTACACCATGTTGGGATGTTCCATTCCTGGCAGTGTTCAAGACTGGGGTTTTGAGCAACCTGGTCTAGTGGAAGGTGTCCCTGCCCATGGCAGGTGGTTGGACTAGATGATCTTTGAGGTCCCTCCAAACATAAACTGTGCTGTGATTCTGTGGTTCCATGCTGAGGTCACACAGGTTTCAGATTTTATGCCTTTTTTATGTCCTTTCTGGCTCCCCTCTGTACCTGCACATTCATATATTTTAACCTCTCTTTCCTCTGGGTCCCTTCAGGCACAGCTGGCTCTTATTCTATGCCTTGCAAAGCAACCTCAGGAGCCTTCCTTTGCTTTGCCATGGTACTGAGGACTCCCAGACTCTGGCGTGCTGCAAAGATTCAGCAGCTTTCAGCCCCCACCCTGCACGCCCCTGTGCCTCAGCAGACCTCCATACCCCCACTGAAGCCTCAAGGTCTTGCAAGAAGAGTACTGTGAGAAACATGCAAAAGTGAAGGGTATAAAAGGGAAGTCATGTGAGAAGTGACTGAGGTCACTTGGTCTCTTCAGCCTGGAGAGGAGACTGAGGGGAGAGACCTTGTAGCTGTCTACAGCTTCTTCATGAAGGAAAACAAAGGGGCAGCACTAATCTCTTCTCTCTGGTGAACAGTGATAGTATCTGAGAAACAGGCTGAAGCTGTGTCAGGGAAAGTTTAGGTTGGATATCAGGGAAAGGTTCTTTCCCCAGAGGGTGGTGGGGCATTGAACAGTCTCCCAGGGCAGTGGGCACAGCCCCAAGGCTGCCAGAGCTCAAGGGTTGTGTTGCTCTCAGGCACATGGTAGGATTCTTGAGCTTTCCTGTGCAGGGCCAGGAGCTGGACTGTGATGATCCACATGGGTATCCTATGATTGTATTCTGTGTTGAAAACAGACTTGCCAGCTTGGATCAACTCCAGCCCACCTCGACAATGCTGGCCAAGGGGGAACAGCACTGGACATACCAGGGCCACAGGTGTCCCAAGGTGTCCCCAGCAATCTGCCTTTCAGCACATGCTCCTGGCACACAGGACCCCACAATGCCGGCTGTGCCTCTGCATGGGCCCGCACACTGTGTCCTTGAGGACAACATGGCAGAGGCACCACAGAGGAGGCAGCAGGGTTCCATGCCTTGCCAGGATCACAGGTAAGATCCAGCACACTTCCAATTCCTATTAAATTGTCATCTTGTCCTGGCTACTGAATGACTGGGGTTTTTTTCTCAATGGATTTTGCCAGGTTAGGAGATTTTTATCATCTGGTTTAAAACATGATCTAGCTGTGAGTGAAATCAATGGCTGTGGCATTATTAATTCCACCTGAATAGCAAGAGCAGATCTGTATATTTACCCAGGACCCTGTACTAGCATCTACCATAGGACCATCTGAGAGGCATCAGTGTTCTATGCTTTTTATCTGTGTTTCAGTCATTTGACTGACATTCAGGAGCAGAACAAAAAAACCCACTATATTCTTCATTTGTTGGCTTGGGGGAAGCAAAAAAAGCCTCAGGAACAATATGGATTAAAGGAGACATTGAAATTTGGAGGACATTTCCTAAGCATTATAAGAAATTTAGATAAGGTCACATTGAAGAACTCCTTGAATATCTATCTTTCAAATAATTTGTACCTCTCCAATGACAGACTGACAACATTAATAAAAATCAGAGCTGTGAACCAAAATCAGAGTCTGCCTCAGACTTACAAATTTTCAATTCACAGAGCACTGCATGAGGGTAGCTTGCTGGACTTGATGCCTTAAGCTAAAAATCAACTTCACATTCCCCCTTCCAGGCTGCTGAAGTTATCATAAAGCTGTTCCCATCCAATGGCTACAACACAGCCTCTGTAAAATGAGAATATTGCCATTCCTGCTGCTAGTGGAGATGATCCTGTTACAAGAATAGCATGAAACAGGCTCTAATTCTTTGAACTCTTTTCTTAGACCTTGAAGTAAGGGTTGAAGCAGCCTGGCTGTAGAGCACTGTGGATGCTTGCTCTATTATGGATTTACTGTTGATGCTGAAGAGAAAAAACAAAACAAAACGTTTTTTGACAATATTGTATCCATAGTGCTTTTCTTGTCATCATTAAGCTCAGCTTAATTTAGTGAAATTACCTTTTCACTAAACACACAGGAGAGTCTTGGAGGCGGCCACTTGAATTTATGCTTAGTAATTTATCTTGGATAGATTTGTAAATAGACTGAAGCACTACTTGTATTTTATCAAACACTGTGATTTTAAAAACGAGCATCATGAAAGTACTCAGTTTCTTCCTGATTTTACTTGGGCTTTGTTGATCTCATGTTTAGCAGCTTTGAGGACACACTTCACTGCTGGGACCAAGTCACACTAACACTTTTCCACCTCTCAGGGAACATAGCAAAACTCACAGTGCAGAGGCACAAAGTAAGGATGACTTAGCTGGAAACTACCTGATCCTAGAATCACATAATCATTAGGGTTGGAAAGGTCCTCTAAGATCATTGAGTCCCATCTATAACCCATCCCTGCAAGGTCCACCACTAACCCATGCAACCTCTATATATCCATTGTCTAGGCAAAATCCCAATATATCCCCTGGAGAAAATATCTCTGATAAAGGCATCAGCTACCTCATGAGCAAAAGGAATGCAGTAATTTGGTCCTAGTACATGATTGGAAGCAATAAAGGATCTAGGAAGAAGGCTGGAGCAATGAAATAATATACACAACACACACATACGTGCAGAGATTATCTATTTAAGAACTACATTAAAAAAAATAAAACTGTGTAGAAATATGCAGAATGCATGCTAGTGTTGACTCATAATGCACAAGGGCCTTGAGATGTACAGACGAAAATTTCTATATCAGAACAAAGGCTCTTTTTATTACCACAATTATTGATCCAATGAGTGCCTTTTTTAGAACAGCACATGGCCATTTTCCTCATCTTTTGCTGGTAACCAAATCTCCTTCCTCCCTCTTACCCTCACTTTTACTGTTATTGGCTTTAAATTCAGTAGGCAAACGATGGAATTTTTTTTGCAGACTAACCAGTTAAATGCTGGAGCATAAAACGAGTGGTGTCAAATCATATCCTCAAAGCTGATTAAAAGTAATCCTGCAGATACTAAATATGGATTACCACAGCAATTACTGAAAATTCATAACCTTGCTAAAAAGGCATTCTAATGGAGTTCTGCAACATGCTGTAGTTAAGGGCTGTTCACTTTTTTAAAAACAATTTACAGTAAAATGTGTGGAAATATGGTCTTATATAAGCTTCTTCCAGTTCCGAATACAAAACTGTTTGTGGCTCTTGAGAGCTCTCCCCTGGTATTCAAAACCACCACAAACTGTTTTGGCTATCTCTATATACTAGTGGACGAACTCTGACCTACAATATGCTCTCATTATAACTCTTTTACAGTTTAAAAAGGTCTGAAATCTATTTCATGCCTAATTTAAGGCCATTTCATACTGTATGTTGCTCTAGGATACAGATCTTACTGCATTAAGGTCTGTATGTTCAAGTCTGTCTACTACACAGACTTTATTGAACACCATTGCACCCTAACACAGGTGATAAACTAATGAGCAAGAATCTGGCCATCTTAACCCACAGACTTTAAATGATACAGCCATTTCAAAACCATTTCTGTATCTGCTCTTTAATATAGATTTAGCGTTGTTTTCTGCGTCAGTCAAATCTGTGCTAAGCTTCAGCAAATTCATATATTGCCAACTCCACTACAGATGTCATTTACACCAAACATCAGTGGCAAAAACTGTTTTTTACATGGCTGAGCTGAGATGGTAAAAGAACATCGTCTCCCAGCTTCAGAAATGTAGGAAAAACCAGATGGGTTATGGATAAGTGCTCCTCTGTATTTTGGTGACCTTTCTGGCAATACAACTCTATTGACAACAACAGAGAACTATGAATTTAGCTGTAGTAGACTGTTGCTGTCTCCCTGAAATTCATTTTTTTCTAGACTGAAGATTTATGACATTTTTTTCCAAATTAAAAAAAAAAAAAAAAAGATAAACTTGGACTTCACTCTATTTGTTTAAGCTAATTAATTTCTTACACATTTGTTTTTTCAACGCATGAGATGTTACAGCTGTAGACTTTTTTACCCTATCATCTCCACTTAAGCAGTAGAAATTAAGAATAATTTACACATGAAGAAAAAAGTGCTTCAGTGCACCTCACAGCATTCCTAGATAAGAGCATCAGAAAATAAAAGCACAGGAATTAATAATTTGATCTAAAGTTTGGTTAAGGTTAACACATTTTTCTTCCTAGTAACCTGAAGGCAAACGGGATATATTTGCAA
>VXBX01004296.1:101649-112439 GCA_013400415.1 Scytalopus superciliaris | reverse complement strand
GCAAGTTTTGAAATCAGATGCCTCAATTACTTTCCCCTTCCTTGATAAGGAAAATATTACTCTACATATGGGAGAATCTGATTACAAAGGTTAAAATACTTTGTCCTTATCTAGGATCAGTCCATGGATGTCATATTGAAATGTGATCCTCTACCTAAGTATGATAGTATCAAAGCAAACAAGAAAGAAATATGTTTCAGCTGATAAAACCATCTCTCCTGTAACAACAAATGAATTTAATGAATTATATACTTAAGGAAAACAAAAAAAATAAAGAAAAAAGAGGAAAAAAAAGAAAAAAAAAGAAAAAAAAAAGAAAAAAAAGAAAAAAAAGGAAAAAAAAGGAAGAGAGGAAAAAAGAGAGAGAGCTAGTGAAAGTACTTTTTTCACACTTGCTGCACTCTCCTAGTGCCCAGTGGCTACAATTATGTTCTCCCAGAGGATCAGGCTGGTGGTGGTCCCAGTCCCACCAGCAGCCATGATGCTAAATAAGCTCTTTTCTTGCTTCCACCAGCTCAGATTCCCAAGGAGATTGGGCACTAAAAGAACTTGCAATACAACTTGCTCTTCTCTATGGAGAGAAGACCCAAAATTGCCCTACTTCAGCAAGATCTGTGCTTCTCTCTACACTCTTCCAAAGGCAGTAATCAATTTGAGACCTGAGGAGTTACTGTCGCATCCTACTCCTTTGAGTCTGTGTTCAGTGAGGATGCAAAGCTAATGAAGTTAAAAACTTAGGTTTTTTTCCAGACTGCTGATGTATTGCCTTGAAAGAGTTATCTTTTGTGCCTCTGCCTGTTGAGGGAAGAAAAAGGGCTTTTAATTATATCTAAAAGGGATTAGCCCCATCTCTGCAGAAGGGCTCTTGGCATTTTTTGAACACTAGGCATCTTCTGTTGCGCTAGCAATGGAGTGTGCATGATAGGAACAGAGCATGTTTTCTTTCCAAGTTGGTAAGATGACCTACACGGCTAATGGCAAAGCCCTCAAAGCTTTCTGTTTAGCAGGATCCTGCACAAATACAGATCAATATCTTCAATTTGATTCTCACCAGTCCATCTGTAAAAACAGTATCATTCATATGTCTGCTGTCAACACAATTGCTCCCTCTGATCCAAACAATTTGTTGTTTCTATTTGTTTAGGAAAAAAAAAAACCCCTCTGAACATTCAGATTAATTTGAAAAATCTACTCCTTTTCAAACTACTCTGTGCTCCATACTGCTTTAGCCCTATCTTCCATGCATTAGAGAACATTTATCCCACAGATATTACATGATTCTTTCTTCTCTTAGGGAAAAAATTAGCATGGGGTGGCTTTGAATGATTGTTTCTCTAATAATGACTTCAAACTAAATAGCAGATAGATTTTGATGCAGGATACAGGCACCTCTTCTAGATGGTAAGAGCATTCTTTACCATGCTGGAAATAATGCTGGAATGCTGTATGGTGTTTAGGGAGAAAGTAACATGGGAAGAAGGATGCAAGTTCTGATTTGCAGGGAAACATTCATGAATTACTGAAGCCTAAGTAAATGATGAAAAATGGGAGAGATGACAACAATCTGCAGGTGTTTGATGGAAGCAAAGATAGAGGAAGAGGTTTTCTTAGGGTCATCCAAAGGGTAAAAGTAGCAGCAATGCTAGATGGACAAGCTAAATTAATAGCTTTTCTCCACCTCTAATGACTATGATTCTATTACATTAAATCAGAGGAAAAGCTACAGAGAAATAGTGAAGCCATTTCTAATCCAGACCTTCACTGACAGATTAAATAGTACAGTAGATTGCAATTTCTTCTTCTGTAGTCAAATGTTAATTGGATTCCTTGCAGCTGTCTGTATATCCTTCTGAGCTGGCTGATGAGCATATTAACAATGTGAACTGATTCAAGAGTAGAATGAAACTTCCTTATGAAGGATAATGACACATTTGAAAGACAGACTGGTCCCACTGAAACACAAAACCCACCAGTATGCAGTGGCTCTGTTGCATATTTTATGCCATGTGCAAATGGCTTTGCTTCCCCAACAGGGTCCGAACAATCTACAAATCTCAGCTCTTCCACTAATGCAGATATTGAGCACTTTAAAAACCCTTAGCAGTTGTAAGCTAATAAATATTTTTTTCCATCTTTTCCAAGCAGTTATAGAAAACAGTCAAGTCACCTAACACTTCAAAGTTTTCCTCACTTATCTGTAAAATGAGGAAACATTATTTCTCTTGTTTGGTAAAACCTCATAGTGTCCTTGGCTGAATATTACTGACAAGCAAACTATCATGCCACTATGTCAATGTCAGTACCATTAACTCCCAGGCATTTTGTCATTTTCCTAGATTTTTAGCCAAGTTTTAAACTGGAGATGGAGAACCCTGTTCTAAATTACCTAAAATTATCTTGAAAATGGTCCCTTCATATTCAGTTTTGTTTCAAGTATACTAAAGGCAATAATTAAAGCTCAAATTTGAAACAAAACAATCAGTTGAATTCTTCTCAGAGACAAATGAATAGAATAGTAAGAATGGGTGTCTAATTCAACTTTAGGTTCCTTCTCCTAAATTATTTGAAATCACTGCTTAAACATGTAATCCAAATGTAATACAATAAAATGAATGAAACTTCATAAGTAAGTGCTCTGCTTGGCTTTGAAAAGTCTACCTTTTCTTTTAAAACTTGGCAGAGTATTTACATAACAGACTGAAACAGTTTAGTTGTAACTGTAAATTTAGAATAAATGATGTATATATTAAAAATCTGGGGCATGACTTTTAAAACATCTATGACATCCTCATAAATCAGGGGAGTTAGGTGAACTGATATCACCTCCAACTCAATCAAATAGATATACAATTGTCATAATTTCCACTTGCAGTTTATTTGACATTACTTTTGTCGGTACTCCCTAAAAAAGTCCTTTGAAGGGAAATACTGCAACAGTTACATTACTTTCTGTAAGTCTGATATTCTGTCCTTTTAAAATAATGAAATTAGACCTCAGGTCTGAAAAACAATCGTGTAATGGAAGGAGAGTGGAATATATGATCTAATAAGCCCTATGATTCTTACGTATTATCTAATTGCTAGTCAAATAGAAATTCTTCTTTAAAATCAAATCCGATCTTTTTCCACTATGTCAAAAAATTGCTTGAAATGTGACTGTACAAGGGGAAAAAAACCCTTATTTTTGCTCTTTACTGATGCAGCTTCTACTGATGAGCACTGTTCTTGAGATAACCACATAAAGCATTCCTCTTCAAAGGTTCTGTTATTGTCAAGGAGATGAATTATAATACAACTTTATATTGTGCAGCCTGCAGATTTTATTGACAAAGGTGTCAGGACTAGAAGAACTGGGAGTCTCTCTGCTTGTCATGGGATAAATAAGAGGATCTACAGAGCTCTTAGCTTTATTCAATTTGTTTAGATACAAGTTGACTGTGAGCATTGATTCGATGCGAGACCAGTTATGGATTTTTAGGTAGGTACATACACAGTGGGGAGTAATAGATGGCTCTAAAGTGAGTACAAGGCTGCAATTCACTTGGGAGGCTGCAGAAATCATGCAAGGCCAGCTGCATAAGCATATTGGATCAAGGGCACATGGGGCTGATCCTCCAACAAAACTGTTTTCTCCATCCACTCCAGCAACAAAATATTGCTTGATTTCTTCTCCCATGGGGGAACACCATGATTAGGTTAGGTTTGGGTTAGGTTTGTGTTAGAAGAACTTGATTCATAGCCCCTCATTATTTAAAGCTTAGTTTCCCACCCATATTACCACAAACAGAGAAAGTCTAAACTGCTGAGTAATGGAATCACCAAATTACAGCTATTTGCTGGTAAAGACATGCCAGAGCATGAGACTAACACAATACTTGGCTCTTTAAATGTCTGGTTTCTGCAACAACACAATGCTTTTCCTCATTCATATGCCAGCTAGCCAGTCTGACATTTTCCTGGATACATGGTCTTTGCCTTCCTGTCTAAAAAGTACCTGCTTGCTGAAGGTGTGCCATGAAGCCAGGAGAGTTAATGTGCATGTCCAAGTATAACCCATGATCCTATACTCTTCCCCCACATCATGATTAAACCTACCTGAAAACTCTTTGCTTCAGGCAGAAATACCTTGAGGAGTCAACTTGCTGGAAGCCCAGACCTAGTGTGGGTTTCCCTAGACAAGTGAAAGTCAGTGTAAAATTCAGTGGACATAAATGTCTAAGATGGTGGCTGAAGGGGAAGAAGATCAAACTCTGACAGAACACTCAACATCAGCTAATGTTTTAGTAACATTGGAAGTTCCCCTGCTCTTGTCTGCCAACTGAGCTTATAAAGTATTTCTGCTTGGTACCTCCAGTGGTGCTGTTGTGAAGATGGATGGTGCTCAGTGCAGAAGATGAAGAAAGAAGCAAGGGAGGGTGGGATTAATCTCATATCCCAGCCACCTAAAAGTTATATATCTAATCTTAAGCAGTCATCTAGTCTGCCTCCATAAGGACAGGCAACTATCATGTTGATTCAAATCTTTGGTGGTATCTCCAAGAGGATCTTAACTACAAACCAACTCATTTCAGGCTGAAAATCCAATACATTGCAATTTTCACTGAGTTTCAAGCTATATGGGATTTAATCTGAAATCTATGGAATAAAGGATTGCTTCCTTAGGCTTTTCAGCCATATAGGCACCATCTATTATATCAGTTATCAGGTTTTGACATTTCATAAGCCATGCAAGATAGCTCAAACTTATCCTTTGTTGCTCTGCTTGCTGTTGAAGTAATTAAAAATGGAAAATGCTCTGAAGCCTTTTGCTGGTAATGGTACTTTGAACATAAAAGCTCTCCTTCATTCTTGTTGAAATTCTTTGGATTTGCACTGGTAGAAATTACTTGTTCAGCACCAGTGTAATTTTTTGATTTTATTATAACACTGGAAAGAGAACAATGTATTTAGAAGGATTTTCTTAGAATTTGTTTTCTTTCAGCCAGATCCTTAGCTAATTCTGTTTACTTTTCAATTCCCAGCATTGGTGAGAAACCTGTTATGTTTTGATTCTTCAATTATTCTTCACAAAATGCTCCAAGGTCTTTATCTGACAGTTGTCTGTTCTTCTGTTTTATTATGTGTTCAGGCAGAGTTATTCCAAACTAAGAATTTAAACATCGTGTTTCTCACCACAAATTTAAGCTGAAAGGGGAAGGCAAAATGCACTTTTCTCCTTACTGGCATGAGCTGTCTCAATAAAAATCAAAATAGAAAAGGAATTAAAATTATGTGATCCATTAAGTGTAACTTCACTGGCTGTTTTCAAGTATTCTGACAATTTTCCAACATCATTCAGTTTTAAGTAACAGATCATTAAAACAAAGCCATGAGAATGTTATCAGATGATTTCTAAAGACCAGCAAATCAGGAAATCTGGCTCCTATTGCTAGATATAATCCAACATTGGAAAAGACACTTAGCATCTCTGAATCTTGCCAGAGTTTCATAGAAGGATGTTGAAGAACTCTAGGCTGGACCAGTGCCTGCTTCCCAGCATCAGCAGCACTCAGACATTGACACTGGAAATGCTGAAGCACTACCCATGACAGATGGAAATACAGAACACCAATAAATCATAATACCCTCATTTGAGGGATGCTCAAATTTTAAAGATAGGGGATCAATTTCACTAAATATCTTTTATCATGACAAAAGATTTGTGCATGAATATATACTAGCAGGCATACAGCCTTGATCTGCAATCTTCCAGAAGTGAACCTTCTGCACTGTGGTAACCACAGTCATACCTACATTATTACCTTGGCTTTTCTTTGTGTTCCACCCATCTTCAGGTGTCTGAATCTGGGCTTGAATCCCAGTCCTTCTCTTCACATTGGAGACCCTTTTGCACCGCATACTAAAATCATAGAATGGTTTGTTTTGAAGATCATCTCATTCCAACCACCTGCCATGTGCAGGAACACCTTCCACTAGACTGGGTTGCTGAGAGCTTCTTCTCTGTCAGAGCTGCAGCCTGACCTTAAACAGTTCCAGTGATGAAGAATCCTCAAAGTCTCTGGGCAATGTGTGCCAGGGCCTCACCACCTTCAGAGGCAAATTTCTTCCTAATATCTATTCTAAACCTGCCCTCCGTCAGTAGAAAACCATTCTTCCTTGTCCTGTCCCTCCAGGCCCTTGGAAATGGTCTCTCTCCAGCTTCCTTGTAGGTTCCCTTCAGGTACTGGAAGGCGGCAATGAGGTCAGTCCAAGGCCTTCTCTTTTCCAGGCTGAACAAACTCAATTCTCTTGGCTTTTAGTAGGATAACATCCCATTCTCTACACAAATGGTAGTTGCTGTCTGTGATTAATCTGTCACACTGTTTTCCATCAGGCTTCCATATAATTATCCAATTAAACACTTCTGCACTATCTCCCATGGCATTTTTTACAATCCAATGCATTTTCCTCTGATGGCCCACCGAGTTATCTCATGTTTGACTCCGAACTCTCCATTTCTTTAGTGGTAGCTACAAACCCTTTCAGTCACACCAGTATCCTTATTGTCAAACTGACCAATACAGTCTCATTGTTCCTGCATCCACCTTTGCCCTCTATCTTTTGTTTTATAATTGGGTTACAGAGGGGTTTGATCTCTGATCAGGCCTTGTAATTGTGGGCTAATGATGACAATACAAACGACAGTGTATACAGGCAAGTGTTCAACCTCTCAAGTCTTCCCTGCTTTCAAAACTGCCGTGAGAACGAGAGGCCAGGTTAGCCCAGCTTTCCCATCACAGGCACTGCTGGAGTGGGGATGCCAAGGGCCTGGGACACCCAGAGAACGGAATTTGCAAGATGTGCCTTGTGCTTAATCACAAATGCAGAGCACGTGTCCAGGGTTGTAGTCCAGCCACTGATACAGAAGCTCCAGGAACAAAATTCTGGGGTTTTCATTGCAAAAACTCACAGTGCAGTGTTGGCAGCTCTTGCAAGAGACAGCACATCACCAGACAGTTTCAATCTCTCTTCCTCTCCCATCTTCCTTTTGCAGTAAGGAACTGAAAGTATATTTGCAGGAGGAAAGGACTAATTTGGTTAAGGGCATAAGATTAATAAACTACTCCCCTTATGAAAATATCCTGTGATTTTTAATAGCCATTAAAATCCCAAAGGATCTAATTTCTTAGGATTTAACTCAAAGGACTTGTCCTGCCTGTAGTAAATGGCCAAGCACTCAATAGATCTGTATTAGCTTGGTAATGATCCTGCTGGCATTTGAAATTATGGCTAGACTGATCTGAGGCATATGGCTTAAGCTGCTAAGCCATTGCCTGTTGTCTCTGTTTTTCATTTGACTTGGTAGCTTCCTAAGGTCCTGAATTCATCCTTGAGGATAATGCAAGCTTTTCCTGACAGTGGGTGAGCTGTCATGACTTACCTACGTGACATTTAAGTGGGGTAAAGAAGGATTACTGCAAATGCCTGACTTAACCCAACTAGAGTTTGACCCGTCACATTATATTTCAGTGTCATTTTCGCATGTGTGGTTTAGCTATTTACACGTTGCCTCCTGTTTTCTTTGGAAAGTTTCAGGTATTGAACAAGAGCCAATCTTTAGCCCAAGGTTAACATAAACAGCATTCCTAGTACCATTCCTAGTACCTGTCTAGTAGCAGTTTACTGACATGCCCTGGCTTTAATAGTAATGGTATATATGTACAATAATAATTTTATATGCTTTTGAAAAAATGAACTTAAGAAAATTTTGCCATGAGAAATGCAAAAATTAATTCTTTTTATAAAAATGAAGTGTCATGTACTGCTTTAAAATAATAATTTTAAATCAACTGTACTAAACTAGGGAGAAGGACAGGAAAAGTGGGTCTAGTTCTGCTGAAATTGTTGATAGCATATACCTTGTCATAAAAGGGAAGCAAGCAAAATTTAATTCTCTTTACAGCTCCAATATTCAAGTTTTCCCTTGTCGGCAGTGACATGATGTTCCAGAGTTACAGGGCTCCAGCCTGCTGCCTGCACTGCCTTCCTGTACAGTATCATGCCAAGTGTCATAGACTGGAGGAGAAGCACCTTGGACCTTCCATTCATTGGCAGAGATGTTACTGAACTTCTCAGAGGCTGTGCAGATCAGCAGCAAGATGTGCTGTCAGTCAGGAGTTGGGGTCTCACGTGCATCCTCTAAAATCCCTTGTCTCCATCACATTGTCCCTTTCCAGATCAGCCTCCAAGGCAGCTACTGGGGTGGGTCAGTGCTTCCAAATCACTCATTTTCTGCTCATCACAGCAGTGGTCATTTCAGCAGAGAAGCATCATTAATCACGTCTGTGACCAAAGAAATCCAGGTGGTGAAAGGCAAATCTTCCCAGAGTCATTCCTGCAAATGATGTACTCCTGCTGCCAGTACCCCTTTCCTTTCCTGGGAAAGGCATGGCATGGCTGTGTATCTCACATGCTGCAAAGCCTCCCTCTGGCAGCATGACTCTAATCAGCACTGCTCAGCAGAGCACGGCAGTCACTTACGTTAACTTTACGAGTTACACAACTGGCACGCTTGTGCAGATGCTGTTTGCAGAATATTGGAGATGATGCCAGCCAGACACTTGGCACCAAGACCCAATCTGGGAGATGAGGAGTTTTCTAGGCTCATTCCTAACGTTCACTATTTTCATATTTAATAAGAAAATTGATGTGACACATCAGGGAGATTGGTCAGTCAGCTAGTATGGAAACTATTAGCACAGAAAAATGAATAGCCTGGCAGTTAAATGTTTGCAACACCCACGCGCTCCCTGGAAGCAACTCAGAAGTAGGGTTATTCATCTGAATTTACCCCATGGTCCCTGAGTCTCAAAGCAGTGGTTGAAAGGGCTGAAACATTTCACACTGCTTGTTGTTGGATCTGGGTTGTCTGTGGTGAACGATGAGTGCTTTTAGGGCAGAGTTGTCCCAGGTCTTAAAACCCAACAGGCAGAGCTCAGAAAATTTTCACAATTACTTGTGTGACACAGGGTATTTTCCTGGCTTCAAACCCTCTGGACATTAGTTTCCAAATGATGGCTTCAAGGGGTATCTGTGAAGTGACTAGTTTTAGAAAGTCATTTAGGTACAGTTGGGCTTAGAAATCTTTCTTTACAAATCTGTTTTCCATAGTCACTGTTATTCACTTGCTAATGCCAACACAGGGAAGAAATGTCTTTAAATTTTTAAAATAAGAAAAGTCTCACTAACAGTAGCTCTTGTCTGTTGGATTGCCACTTGCACACATGTCCCAATTTCAGACAATGCGAAAGAAAAACCCTCATGTTCCTCTTCTATTTTCCTATATGGCTTTTTTCACTGCCTATACCTCTTTGGCTATTCCTCCATTGCTAAATAAAATAGATCAACACACACTGATCCTGAAAGTAAGAGGATGGCATGGCTTGTCTCACTAGGACAAAAGCTCCTACCTGAAACTAGGTTGCCTTACCTGTGTTTTGGTGACTGAAAACCATCCCTGGCTCATGATGCTCTGGTGCTGTTTGGAGATAGTCACCCACCAGCAGCCCAAACATACCTGAGATCATGCTAACAGCAGCTGGAAAGAATCATCTCCTCTCTCCATTCCAACCACCTGCACAGATGGGTAGATGCCTTTGGTCTGCAGCTCAATTCATCAGTTCAACACCATTAAGACCAGTGGATATTGAAGAGATTTGCACTTATGTTCATGACAACAAAATTTCCCCCCAGCTCTTAGGATGTGATGAATCTCCCTCTCAAAGTTGCTTCCTCACTCCAGTGACTATAGGAGGACCTCAGATGACTAGTTTCTCCAGGTTGCCTAACTTTTGGGTGGCTAAAGTCAGGTGAAAATCCCATGCTAAAGGATAAAGGACTTTCCCCACTTTTCAATCCAAATAGTATTAAAACCAACCTCGATTTTGCAGGCAATGAAGAAGTTCTACTTAGAACATATGTGGTTCAGTTCTTTCCTGTGAAGTTGCCATATGGCAGGGGAGTGATGGGAAGAAGAAAAATATTGACAGTGATGATATATCTTATTACAGAGCATACGGACCAAATTTTCCTCTCAGTTACACTAGTGAAAATCTGGAGTGAACAGCCTTGTCTTGATAGGAAAATCAGATCAGTCAGTGGATATACAAAGCCAATTATGAGAATGAAACAAAAGCAAACTTGGGAAACATTATGGTATAGTAAAGAAGACATGTGGTAGGATGCCAGAAGACAGGAAGTCAATGAGCCCAGCATGCTTACTCTTCCTTTGAAAAAAATCAACCCATCTACAGTAACCACAAGCAGTCAGGATCTTGTTTTATGCCTGAACTTGGCAAACTGAATGAAAGCTGCCCAAAAACATCTGTTCTGGGTTCCAAACATTTATATAGTCCTTTGTTAGAGTACCAAAGATGGCATTGCATCAATGGAAAGGAAGCACTGCAGAAGAAAGCAGTGCAAGGGCGCTAGAGGGAAAAGTCCAAGATTAACACAGGACCTGCAATGTTTTACACACCAATAACTGTAATTCATTCCTTGCTGAACATCCAGCTGATCTAAACTTTAAACTATATTTGACAGACAAAACCAGAAACTGCTTCAAGGAGAGAGACCATGTTGCATTCCTACTCCACACTACTTAGAATTTAGTATTCCCTTCCATACTATATAGAAATCCATTGTGGACAACCTGGTAGCAAAAGCTGCAGGGATAGGATGGTTTCCCTACTACATTACACAGACAGAAAGTCAAATATGTAGCTGAGAAGACTTCTGGAAATGTAATAGGA
>VXBX01004296.1:74281-98198 GCA_013400415.1 Scytalopus superciliaris | reverse complement strand
ATTTTATGAATTGCTGCTATTACTCTGGAGTTGGTTTCCATGAATGCTCTCAGCTTTAATGTTTTTGTTCCTCACAGAATGGTCACATTTCAACTTTTCCTTCCTGAGGAAGTATTTATCAAAAGTATTATGATGACAAAAAATACCATATGAGTTTCCAAAGTGTAGACGGTAGAAGCATTTACTATTATTCTGGGAGAGAAGCAGAAGGGATATAAAAAGTTATTCACAAGGGCAATACCCAATCTGTTAATAAGGTGAAGGAGGAAAAGATGTTTTACATGGACATGTGCCTTTTTTTTTTCTTGTACATGCCTTCTCTTCCACATTCTTTGGATGGGATACCCAATGAGGTAGATGCAGTAAAGCAATTATTAGGTACTTCTGGAAGATGGTAATTAAATAGAACAGAGAAGTGTAGTACATCAAGTTGACATATGCTTATAGAAATACATGTGACTGATCAGTCTTCATGGCAACTGGATTCTTCTTATTTGCGTGAATTTAACAAACTGCATCTTCCACCTCCATTTATTTTCTTCTTCTTTTTTTTTTCTTTTTTTCCCCCCTATTCAAGTTTGTATTGTTTCCCAAGACCTTTTAAAGTAATATTATGCCCCAGTGACAAATTTTCCTATAGGAGTGTGATAGTCATCAAGAGAACAATGTTATTTGGATGAAATAGGACTCCCAAAGGAACCCCTTAAGAGCTGGAAAATCTATAATATTCCTACTGAAAGGTAACCCAACTTGTGGTTTTGTCTTTTAAAGTGAAATATTAGGGATACTTTATAGATTTGAAGCATTTCTCATTATGGGAAAGAGAAGATCACTGCTTTCTTAGGCCATCAATATATATTTGTGAGACAGCAGTAATTCTTCCAGTGAATTCCATCTTCCCATTGAAATGTCTTCACTTTTGAACAAAGCAAGAATTACAGAATGATATGCTGACAAGATCTAAAAATAAAGTCTCTTGGCATTTGTGTTAAAATAAGTACTGCTACTAGCTTGATGTAAATAGAAGGGAAATCATATCCTAAAAATTACTTCTATTGCCTCCAGGCATAGTCACCCAGGTGGAGAAATGGCACCTGCTCTTCTTTAAGTCATTTATCATTTCTGGGGAAAAAAGAGTCTCTGGAGAGCACATCCTTATCTGTAGAGAAGTCAGTACTGCTCTATTTCTGTCTTTGGTATCTCTGCATAACTCTGTGGTTGATGGTGCAATAAGAATTATTATGAATAAGAATTATGACACTCATACACAGCGATGCATTTAAGTCTGTTGCAATCAGTTGTTTCTCGCTCTGACACCAACCTTCTGGCATTAGACCTCCCTGCACCTTGGTTTATCCACCCATGAAATGAGGGTAAAGATACCGACCTCTCTTGTAAACCTAGTCTGAGATTTACTGCTGAAAAGCGTCAGGTACAAATTAGGCAGAATATTTAATACCTAGTAGCATATGTAAGAGGAGCACAAAGTCCACTGACTTGTGAACTCTCATCATTGAGAGACACTCTCTTGTGACATTCACTCCTGTCTGAACTTGACTCAAAGTGGCCAGTTTACCTGAGATTTAACTGACTGCCAGGGAATTTAAAATTTTACTTGGTGTTCAAGGCATCTCTTATCCTCTGAATTAGAAAGTGTCCCTGGGGCAAAAGTAAATTCTACTTTGATAAGGGCATAAAATATAAGGACTATGATTACAGAATGGCTTTGATAGGAAGGGACCTTAAAGCTGATCTCATTCCAACCCCACTGCCAGGAGCAGGGACACCTTCCACTAGACCAGGCCCATCCAGCCTGGCCTTGGGCATTCCCAAAGATGGGGCATCTACAGCTTCTTTGGGATACTAACTGAAAGAATGATACTTTCTAGTTACAACATAGGGTAGGAAAAATTAGTATGCTTCTCTGGGAAGGGTCAGTACAGAAGTGTCATTCGTAGGGTCCAATTTAGAGGATGGGACACTACCAGGACCAGCACATGAGGACCAGGTAGCTATGCCAGAATTCCTCTTGAACACTGTCAAGAGCAACAAAATCTGCCAGTTCCGTGCCGTGCAGGCGAAAGAGGTGTCCTTGGTGCAGGAGACCTGCTGATAAGATTGCTCCAGCCATCTGAAAGGCCATCCAGCAACCTCCTCCTGAGGCTGTTTCTTCCTGATGACCAGGAGAAAGGCAGCATCCCTTGGTTTAGTAACATCACCTGGAGTTATACAGTTCAGTGGCAGATGCTCCCTCTTCTGTCTTTACCCTGTAGCCTCTACCCGTGTTTCTCATAGCAGTGGAAGCAAAAGTGCCTAGTGAGTAAGTTTATATTATTTTTTCATTAAGAATTTACATACAGAAGAAATTAAACCTGACTATGGATCTAATAAGTTATTTTGTAATTTGATGAAATGGTGTGACCTACCAAGGGACTTAGTCCAAGGAATTTTGTGTGCTAAACTGATGCTAGGAACAAGGAGAGCTTCAGGGATACCAGCTTCTCCTGGGTGCCCTGCCCACCAGTGAAACTGCATGGGTATAATTAACATCCAGCATCCTAGAGAAAAGGAAGACCAAAAGCTACCTGGAGTACTACAGTGATGAGGATGAGAACCTGTGCTAGTCAACACTGTCACTGGGGAGTAATTTCAAATCCTAGTAGGACTCTCACATCTATATCTACCTTCTGATGCATCCTGTTTTAAACACTGGGTGCAAGTTGACTGAGGAGTCCAGTATAGATGGTTTAATACTGAGAGTTAAAGAAAAGGGCGGAGCTGTTAGAATTTTGGCCAGCATTCTTGGAGTAGTGAGAAGTAATGCCTCTTCCCTGTAATATTTTAACTACCATAAATATATCAATACCATCCACATTTTAAGTAGGCTTCTTGGTGATTCATGGTGAATCAGAGGATGCAGCCACCCTGTGCTCTGCTCAGGTATGGTGTGAAAGTGAAGAAGAAAGTGCTGTGAACTCATAATACTACACTTAGTTTATAGACCTCATTTCATTCCCTACATTTCAAAGCCTTACCAGTATTAATTAATTAAAATCTTGCAACAGCTCTGTGAGTTGGGCAAGGACTATTATATCATTATAGCAGCTGGTGAACGTGGAGACCCTGAAGGCCAGATTGAGACTGTCTGCTTTAGGCACTCAATTTATTTATTGCAACATCTAAAATAAAATAGATGCTTGGCTCCAGCAGAATGATTCAGATAACTCAGGGCAGGTGCCCACACAAACCATCCAGGCAATGCAGAGATGGATGCCTCTGAAGTAGCGCCCAAGTGATGTTCACACGTTTCTACATCAATGGAATGGTGGGCTGCAGGACCTTCATGGGATGATTTAGTGTGGTTATGTGCAGCCACTCAAGCATAAGCACTAGGAAAAATTATTCTCACAAGTGTGGCTGGGTAATTGCTTAATTCAAGGCTCAACAGAGTGCAAACCTGCTTATGTGGGAATCAAAATATAAATCATGCTCTGAAAGGCAAGCACTGGGTTGTGGGATAAGTGGGAGAAGGAAGCACAAGATGTTAATGGTTTGAGCACTCATCCTGACAATAGAAAAGTAGAGACCTAGGCTGTCCAGCCCAAGGGGATCTGGCCCAAACACTTCCCATTGCCTGGACTATTCCAGGTAGCAGGTAAGGCTGGATTGGAGGCATTAAGGTCAACCATTCAACAACCAGAACTATAAGATGCAGAAGTTAGAGATATTACCCCAGTAGATGGGGAGGTTTTCTGTTTGCAAAGTGCTGTTTTAGAGTTCTATCAGATAAATTGTAGGAATCAAGTTAGGCCAGGGAATAGGTATTCCCTCATGCCCGAGGCTTAGTTGCTACTCAGGAATGCCTGGGTGTTTCCACACTGCCAGACTGACATGTGTCTCTCCTGTACCCTGGTATCCCAGTCCTGCAGTGATTAGCTGGCCATCAGGGAGACATTTGTTCCATCTGAGAGAAATGCTGGGCATAGTCAAGCTGACCTGTGTGCTCCAGGCTCTACTCCAGGCATAACAAGGACATACACCACACAACTTTGGCTTTTTACCTGATGCAATACTGCAATGTTAGCCTGAAGTCCCAAATCCCAATATCTCTCCTCTCACTCCCCAGAGCACAGAGGAAGCAGACAGCTGCAGAATAGCCCCCATTTTGGCATCCTTATTAGTTTAAAAAAAACTCAGAATTACTTAGGATTTCACACCAGGTCAACAGGGAGACGTCCCAATGAGATCAGGATCAAGAGCTGTTCAGTGTGGATTGCTCTGCCCACTCCAGATGCTTCCATCTCTTGGTTGTGTGAACACAAACCAGCCTGCAACAAGGAGTTCAAAGACATAGGCTCTTTTCTGCCTTGGCCCACAAAAAGAGTATGAACGTGACCCAAATTTCTCCTGGTGAGATGTTGCATGCTAGCTCAATGTCACCTGAAACTGGTGGGTTTGGTCAAACTGTGACTTAATGAAGCTCTTTTCAACACCTTGGGAGATACTAGCAGTTTCTCACCCACTTGTGAGTCATGATGAACTGCCACAGGCTGTCAATCATGGTACACAAGTGAAACCATATGCTTATGTGTTTAAGTTACTCTTAGGTCTAAAACACACTGTCCAAATTTATATATAATGCTCAGTTCCTCTCGGATGTAGGTTCCTCTTCAGAGGAAACAGACTGAGCCATTCCCTGGAACTAAGACACATCCCGTTTATTCTTACAGGGACTTAAGTTGACTTACAGATGGTCTAAATCACATTCACTGACTTCTTCAAACCATCCAGCATCTCAGAAACAGAGCTGAGAAAAAGACTCAGGAGTTCTGAACCTGGGCCTGAGCTTAGTTTATTAACATTTTTACCTGCTAGGGGTTTCTTTGATCTCAGCAAGTCTCTCTTTCAATTACCTGAAGAGATGGAGAATTTGACCTAATGCATGCTCTACCCACTCTTTAACATAAGAGTGGCTCCTATTAGTGCTTTGGCAGTTTGTCTTTTTGTGCAAGAACTTGCACAGCTGACTTGGCTAAACTTTTAATGGGTATGCTTCTCATGTGGGAGGAAATGTTAAGCACTGCTTATTGTTACTTAGAATTACACACCCAAATGGCATAACTCCATCCAGAGTTCCCAGGCATTTAGCTACATTACTATATCACAAATAAGATCTTCCCCACCGCCTAAAGTAATGTCATGATGCAGTGTAGGAGCCAAGGAATGCTGGGTTTGCAAAATGCACGCATTGCTTCAGATTGCAACAAATTCATTTAAGAGGAGATCAGGCAACAACCATTAATTTCAGCGCAATATATTTCACTGCTCTTCTTATTTACTGAGATGTTGTCTCACTAGATCAAATCAACAAAATTACACCAGTGTACTGACAACAGACAATATCTGCCTAGTATCTTGGACAGACAGTCCTTTATCAACTGCCTCCAGTTTTTGCCTGACAGATCTCTACTCTTCAGTGTGCTCTGTTGGAAATAGTAAAGTTAAGATTTTCCAGTATGCTTGGCTGAGTCAGAAAGTCCTTTGGGCAGCCATGCAGAGGCACACACGTTGACTGCCCTGCAAGCAGTAAACTTGGCCCCACTGTGCCAGAGGAGGTGTGCTATACTCCTTGGTGCACTTCTGGAGGCCACGTGTGGGGTGTGCACAACTCCACCCTCAGCTGAGGTAAGAAACTTGTTCAAAGTGGTTTTGAGGTTTTGTTAAGAAGCAAAACAGGAAATCTGCATGAATCTGGAGTTTAACTACTTTTTAACTCTCCCACACTTTTTTTTTTTTTTAAAGAAAATCAAATAAATATCTGAATGACAAACTTTCTTCAACTAACCTTATCCCAGTTCTGAGGTAAACCTAGATTTCTATTGGTGCAGAATAGACTTCAGGTAGCAAAGAAAGCCTGGAGTACTCCAGGGATTTTTTTGTTTCCTTTTCTAAGCAAACCAAGCAATCCAAGGGCTATGTCAACTTACTTAAGTGCTCCTTATGCCAACTAATCATAGCTGACACAAAAACCAGCGCTGACTATTGCTCCCTTTGCTGTCTACGCTGGAGGCAGGGAAGGCCAAAGACAGAGCTGAAATGGCAACTCTGTGCTGTCTGTTGCCTCAGGAGCCTGGGAATGGGAAAGTTATCACTACTGGCCTCAATGAGGGACCTAATGACAAAAAAAAACCCCTCCATCAGCAGAACCACAAGCTACTGAGCATTGTGGTATGTTGCTGATTCACATTCCATGACACTGCTGAGCAAACTCTACCTAGATATCTCCACAACTCTGTTTTGAGTTCTATATACGGCTGACTTTGGGTCAGACTCTCTGAGGAGATATGCTGTTGTCATTCACAAGCAACTGCACTAAGACAAGTGAGTGACTGATAGGTATAACACAGATGGGCTGAGCTGTATTTTGCAATTGGGATCAACCAGACAAGCTCCTCACAGCTTGCTCCCAGTTTATTTAAGCTGCCTTTGTGTGCTGTATAAGGCACCAGCAATGCTTTTGCTGCTGCTCCAGCATCACTCTGACGTCAGCACTTTGATTTGATTTTCTGTCACTGTTCTTGCAGATTAAATTTCAACCAGTGACCCACAGCTTGATAGCTCATTAGCAAATCCCTTTGAGCCATCTAGTCCTGCCCTTGCTTGGCAGTTAACTCTGCATTGCATATACACCCAAAGCCTCCTGAAATCAGCAATGCACCATGTGAAAGCTTCGTTGGAGAGTGCAGCTGCAAAAGCCTACAGGAGCCATGCCCAGGCACATTTTTCAAGGACAAATCACTAATGATTCCTATTATGAGTCCTAAGGCATTTTCAAGTCACTGAGGTTGTGTAAAAACCTCCTCCATGGACAGTCAAAGCTTTCTTTTCCCACCCCTACCCTCAGCCCCTCATCTATAGGGGAATTATTCTGACTTCCTTCTTGGTAAGAACTTAAAACAAGATGTTCTTACTCCTTTTGTTGTTCAACATCATTATTGCAATCATTCAGACTGAGCTCTTTAAGTTTTCTCTTGCTGTGACACATGAATATAAAAGTCCTGGAAGGCTGTGGAAACAGAGGAACAGCCTCAGATCATTTTCTGGAGGTCACAGACCCCAACTCCCACTTTTGCAGTTGAGCAGGAGAGGACACAGGTTGCTCTGAGTGCATTATGATCCCTCACTGACAGATAGCTTGGGATCAGCTTTTCCTACACCCAGCTTTGAGTCACACTGATCAGCAGGTTTACAGCAAAGATGCACCCACTGCTTTGTTTTATTTCCTCTATGTATCTGAACAGACCTCTTGTACCTGGATTATAAGTGCCTTTGAGCAAGAAATTGTGTGGTGTATAGTCCAGAGATATAGCACACACAGTTCCCTCTAACTCTTCTAAAATTGCCACTTACAGAAGTAACCAAGCTTCACACTATTGAAATCTTAATGGACCTACTTTATCTAAGCTGAGAATATCTTATAAATGCTGAACCAAGGCTGTTTTCAGCACCTGGCAGGTTGAACACAGCCACAAGAACTCTGGTGTGGCCTCTCTGAAGCCATGGACAGAACGCCTCAGCCCCACACTCTTTTTTTGCCTCAACAGAAGTCAACATCACCAGTTTCAATGGGGAGATGCTTGATTTATTCTGGGCTGAGATGAGAATTCAGCCTTGATTCTTTATTTCCTTTTAAAGCCAAGAGCCCAGCAGAGGCCAATTGTGTCTGACGTGAAGCTGCTGCACACCCAACGTGGAATCTGCACAACTTCATAAACCAGCGGTGGTCTGAATAAAAACTTCAAACAAGACATTCTGGCACTGGCCAGAGAGAGAGAAGATAAATAGCTGGGAGATGCCAAGTTGCAAAGGAAGAACTGCTTGACTGTTGGACAGAGAGCAAAGTAAGAGGCAGAAATTAGGCAGGGTGTAGGGATGCTTGTAACACTCCCAAAAAGCAAAAGGGTCACAGCATTTAATTTGATTAATTCATCACCAGTTCAAAAGACTCTGTACTGAGCCTCAGGCAGTGCAATAAACATACAATCATTAAGAGAGGAAATAAAAGTTTGGTCGGGTGATAAATAATTCAACTTCCTCTCCCACTTCAGCTTCCCTAGTTTTTTCTCTCCTTGGTCAGTGCAAACATTGGAAGCAACACAGAAAATCAAGAGGTAGCAATAAAACAACAACAAAATGGACTGTATTTCAAATGCCTTAGTCAAAACACTTTCAAGGAAAGCTTTGACTCACTTTCCCCATGAATTTGGTTAACCCTATTCCTTTAGGACATGCTGTATGCACAAAGGAGCAAGACATGCTAGCTTGGTCTCCTCTTCCCAGGACTGGTAGAAGACTTAGTGGTAAACAAGAAGGATGCTTATTCTAAGGGGGCCAGATAATGCTTTCAGAAGTAATTTCAGTGGTTTTGATTTGAACTCCTAAACATTCAGGGCCCCAAACAGCTATTTTGATTAATGTAATTGTATTTACAATAATGGTGTTATGTAAAGCTCTGATTGTAACTTTTATGGGCTAGATGGCACAAACACCCTGTAACTGCACAGTGCCTGTCCCTCACCACAGGACACAGGTGGCAGGAACAACTCCCTCCTAACAGTGGGGCTGGGAAACTTTTTCAGCTGCTGGGAGCTATGAAGGAGCCTGTGGTGTCCAAGGAAACCACAGCATAGACAGAGCTGCGGAAAGGGAGGGTGACTAATACTCCACACATCCTCAGTCAGTGAAGTTTGTATCTGGCTCTTCTCCCATCTGCTTCAAGCCACGGATCCCACACTGCATTCACTGGGCATTGGTGAGTGTCAGAGCTCTCTATGGCAGGAAACTGCTTTTATCCCCTCTACCCAGTCACACACTGAGGTTTACTGCAATTTAGACATTTTTCTGCAATTACATGAGAAAACTATCATATGGAAGATGGATCTCAAATCCTAGACCTTGCATCAGTTTATCTCTGAATCTGTGCACACGATGCCGTAAGAAACACAGGTCCTGTTGAGTCAAATGCCGTTACTGAAGAAAGCCAGGTGATTTATACATGTGTTTCACTTGATATCTATTCAACTTCATTCATCACCTGATATTCATTGCTCCTCTCTTGTTTCAGTATGAGGTGCATCCCTGCGAGGCCCAGCCAGTATGGGCATTCCTTTTATGTCTCTAAGCTGGTCAGATGAGAAAATGTTCACCACACACAGTGTTCAAAGAATCACAGAATTATTAAGGCTGAGGAAGACCTTTAAGATCATTGAGTCCAATCATTCCCCCAGCAGTGACAAGGGCCACTACTAAGTCATGTCTCTAAGCATCACATCTATACATTTTTTCAACACTTTCAGGGCCAGTGACTCCACCACTTCCACGAACAGTCTGTTCCAATGCTTGACAACATTTTCAATGAAGAAATTTTCCCTAATATCTAGTCTAAATCTGCCTTGGAGCAAACTAGAGGCTGTTTCTTCTTCTCCTTTTGCTTGTTTTCTGAGAGCAGAGCTTGATCCCCCCCTGGCTCCATTCTCTGGTCAGGGAGTTGGAGAGAGTGAGAAGGTCCCCTCTGAGTGCCCCCAGCTCCCTCATTTGCTTCTCATCAGACTTGTGCTCCAGGCCCTTCCCCAGCTCCATTTCCTTCGCTGAATACATTTCAGCACCTCAATGTCCTTCTTGCCATGAGGGACCCACAACAGAGGGTTCAACAGTGTGGGACACTGTTTCCCCTACTATTGAAATAATGTATTTACTGCAAAATAATAAACTAACTTTTTGATTCCAGTAGTATGTAAAATATACATATATATATAAATATATTTGTGGAAAGTTATTATATTAATTAATAATGGCAGTAATTATATGAAAAATCAGCAAAATTTAATTAATAAGGTAATTGGGTTAACCCTATTTGCCTGTATCTTCCACATACATTCAGAAGAACAAATATGCTTACCCAGCACTGAAATACTGATCTTTTCTTGATGTAACACTGTGACTGATCAAGGCTTCATGATTATACTCCAGAACTGCATATGCTCATTCTTAAAAGAAACACCAAAAAACCCTCCTGCTCAACCCAGAACAAAACTCATGGTGGCCTTTCCAATCAGTATTTCACCATATTTGTTTTTGCTTATAGCATCATCATCATGGCTAGGCTTCACGAATGAAGATTTGGGATGCTTACAGCAAGTCCTGTTTTAAATCACACTAAGGCTTTGCCTTCTGAGAGAGAATAAACCAGACACTTATTTAGTTGTGGGACAACAGCCCATTCCAGCCAGAAACTGAGCCATGGAGGGAAGTTTTGTCAAGGAAGAAATCTTATCTGGATAAATGACACTCCTCATCAGAGCTGGGTTATTTTTATGTGTGTTTGCACTGATGAACAGATGAATGCTCTTCATTCATTTGATTGTTACTTCTTTCCTCCAGTATTTCTCCAACTCTCCCTTTGGAAAGTTTAATCACCCTGCACAGGGACTTTTAATAGAAACAAGGGCACTTTTAAGATAAAGATGTTGGAAAATGCCTTTTGAAGAGTACAACATATATTTATTTGTGCATTTGANAGAGAGTGAGAAGGTCCCCTCTGAGTGCCCCCAGCTCCCTCATTTGCTTCTCATCAGACTTGTGCTCCAGGCCCTTCCCCAGCTCCATTTCCTTCGCTGAATACATTTCAGCACCTCAATGTCCTTCTTGCCATGAGGGACCCACAACAGAGGGTTCAACAGTGTGGGACACTGTTTCCCCTACTATTGAAATAATGTATTTACTGCAAAATAATAAACTAACTTTTTGATTCCAGTAGTATGTAAAATATACTTCACGAATGAAGATTTGGGATGCTTACAGCAAGTCCTGTTTTAAATCACACTAAGGCTTTGCCTTCTGAGAGAGAATAAACCAGACACTTATTTAGTTGTGGGACAACAGCCCATTCCAGCCAGAAACTGAGCCATGGAGGGAAGTTTTGTCAAGGAAGAAATCTTATCTGGATAAATGACACTCCTCATCAGAGCTGGGTTATTTTTATGTGTGTTTGCACTGATGAACAGATGAATGCTCTTCATTCATTTGATTGTTACTTCTTTCCTCCAGTATTTCTCCAACTCTCCCTTTGGAAAGTTTAATCACCCTGCACAGGGACTTTTAATAGAAACAAGGGCACTTTTAAGATAAAGATGTTGGAAAATGCCTTTTGAAGAGTACAACATATATTTATTTGTGCATTTGATATGTATGGCTTATATACACATGCATGGATGAGACAGCCGCTCTTCTCCCTCTAAAATCATAGGACGCACTCTATTCATTGAGTAGTGATGCCCATCCTCCCTCTAAAGCTGAGATTGATTCCTTCAAGAGTAAAACCAGCACCATACAAACTAGCTGAGGAAGAAAGGTCAAATCAGAAGAAATTCAGCTTGTAGCACTGATGGACGCTGAGGGGGAAAGGCATGTGGGGGGCTTATAGGCAAGTTAAGCATTAATTTGTAAAGTATGTTTGTCATGCTAACGATCCAGAATTCATAGACTGATGATTACTGCCTCTCTAATAGCTGCATATGATTAACTTTATATTCCTGTAGATTTACTGTGCATGGTGTCTGTGCTGTAATCTGATGAAACCAGTGTACTTATTAGCTGATCTTTGAGTCATGATGCCCCATATACAAGCAGGGCAATCTTTGCTTATATAATCATAGCTTTAAAAAACAAGAGGTATAAATACTGTGAGAACAAAGTAGCATATACCTTGATTAGTCTCACTATAAAGAAAAGCAGAAATGCAGTCCTGCATAGAGCCACTCTCGACCTCTGCTTCACCTCCAGCTACATCCTGGTCTGCAGTGGCTGTAACTAGGACATAATCTGACAGGTTGTACATGCAAATTGCCATCTTATCTATGCACCTTAAAATGTTAAATGTGCTTTTCCTCATTATTCTACCTAAGGAAATAGGGAAGAGGTAATGAATTCTGTTTTTTTCCAAGGCACAAGCTATGGCATTGAGACTGCTTGTCAACAATGAAAGCCTCTTCTCCAGCATGAAGGTGAAGGTGAAACAGGACCTCTTCAGTAAAAACACAGCTCTAATCTCAGTCTTCCCAGCCCAACTGTGGCACCAATCTGTGACTTCTCCTGGGTCCCTCATCTGGGGTTTTAGTAGTTCCTGGAAAGAATATGAAAGGCTCAGCCATCCAGCTGTTCGCAGTGCCTCGGGTCACAGAGTGCCAGAGGGACTCCAAAACCATTTTGCAGATGCATAAGGTGTACCTCTGGCTGTGGGGAGTGGAAAAGAGGACCCAACTGACACAATACTTGGTGCACATAACATGAAAGTTCAGTCTAGGAGGTGCCCACGTGACTTTCTTCTGTATCCTTGCCTGTAGGCCAGGCTAATGCCACTAGAATAAGGTTCAGCTAAATAAAAAAGCTGTTTGATTAGTTTTGATCAGCTAGTGTTTCTAGATGCAGGAGAGTCAGATGAACACAGGAAATCTGGCAAAAATAGCAATTTCAGAAAAAGGCAGCTGGAAGCAACAGGTCATAGGAAATGAGTGGAATGGAAGGTGAAAAGGTTTATTAACTAGAGCTTATGGCAAAGACTTCAGTTTCTCCAGAACAATGGTGGAGCAACAGGCAGTTCACTGCGAAATTATCACTATGCATTAATACTGTGCATTTAGCCCCAAGAAGTCCCAGGAGATGTAAAGTCAAAGCTCACAAGGTCTCCATTAATGAATGGCCAGTGATAGTCGAAGCTGGTGCAGGACAGGGAATGGACTTTTCTTGTGACCGACTAAGGTGGTTAGTGACACTCCCTTCAGTGAAACCCTTTGATTCTGACACAGATTTCTACATTAAATCGCAGAATCATGGAACAGTTTGGTTGAAAGGGACATTTAAAGGTCATCTAGTTTCAACCCTCCTGGAATGGGCAGGGATGCCTTCCACTAAATCAGGTTACTGAAACCCCAATCCAGCCTAGCCCTGAACACTTCCAGGGCTGGGGCATCCATAATTTCTCTGGGAAAACTGTGCCAAGCACATTTCTTGTGCCAGGACTGCTACCAGCTTCCCAAAAAAGTAAGAGGGACAACTCTACCCATTACATCTTGTATCTTTCTAGATAGTAAAATCGTTCATAGGCTTCAAGGTTGTATGACAGGACTGTTTTCTACCATATGAATGACCACTGCATACCACCAGGGAACACCAAACTTCTCAGAGATGGCTAAGTGCTGTTACAACACAGATATGAAATCAACAACAGCACAATGGTACCTGCATCTGCTTAGACTACACTAAAACAAACAACAATGCCTGAAAACCAAAGAACACTAAATGGTTCTCTCATCCTTATTATCACAGAGTGTGGGTAGGTTTGACTCCATATTTTACCTCCAGCAACCAGCAATGAAGTTGCAAATGGCATTACTGAGCATACCAAAATGCCCACTCAGTAATGATAACACAGAAATTGTGATATAAATCTATTTTAAGCTTTCATCTGAATATTCAGGATGTCTTCTCTTATCTCTGTTATATTTTATTTTTATTCTGTGAAAGATGACAAACAGCAAAAGGAAAGAGCAATCAGGAAATCACCCCCTGGGACAGACATATATGTTCTCATAGGGCTTTTTGTTCTTTTACCTTCTATTTTTCTGATTAGTCAATCACTGTTTAACCACCTCAGGGAAATGCAAGGTGAATTAGGAGAAAGAAGGTTAAGGTTATCACAAAAAAGTGTAATCCCCTCTCTGTGGGACCTGGTTAATAGTTATGGCTAGACTCAAGTGCGGACCTCTGTTGGGAATCCCAGTGAAGGTCAAAGGCAGAGAGGAAATAAAGCTGCACTGAGATCTTAGGCAGTCATAAGCAGACAGATGTTCCTAGGCTTTAATGAGCAGCCTTGGCTCCAGGCCTTTCTTGGCAGAGCTGTTCAGCTTTAGTATTTTTCCTTGTAGTACAAGGTAAGGCTCTGGTTATCTGGCTCTGCTTAGCTAAGTGCTGATGATTTTTCCATCTAAATAATAGCATGACAGTGAAGAAATAAATTAATAAACTGCAACTTGATGGATTAGGTCATTGGGAATGATACGCAGCTGTAACAATGAAAAGCAAAAATAAATAAAAATAATAATTTTAGTTTAAATGAGAACCAGTTTAACAAGTTTAAACGCAAATGTAATGGAGCTCCTTCTGCAAGTTTTACTCCTCCATCTTACACTTTTATCATCATGGGTAATAAACCTAAGGAAAATAACATGAAATGGACCTTTTCTTTTCTAATTCTATTTCCAAGTCAGCCTGCTGGGCGTCACGCCCCTGCTCTGGAAACTCATTTGACTTCAGCAGTGCTGAGAATTTTGACAGTTTTCTATGTCTAAGTGAAATACATTAAATTGGAAAGTCCAGGTTTAACAAACATCTTTTGTTCTAAAAGCAAAATGACTACAAATCTGACTGTGAAAACTGTGAACTTCCATTAAAAAAAAAAAAGAAAAAGAAAAAGAAAAAGAAAAAGAAAAAGAAAAAGAAAAAGAAAAAGAAAAAGAAAAAAAAGAGAGAAATAGACCTGTTAAACATCTTGAAGACTTTTAATTCTATGTGCCAGAACACACCTTCATTAATGAAATAACCACTGCAGACCTGGTGAAGATAACTTTTTCTTTGCCAGGCATGTAACAACTCTGATATTCAGACTGATTTTTGGGTGTCCCAATTGATCCAATATAATATGATATCATGAATGGAAATGCTTTCATGCTGTAATCTCTCATTTCAGACTGCTTTTCACTATTACAGTCCAGATCCTGGTCTCAGTGAAAGAAATGGAAATTTCGAGGTGGCTCAGGCATGAGCAGTCTTTGGAACTTGATGTTACAAGTCAATAAAAAACTTTAGAGCCTTACATTGGCAGGTTATACAAATTCTCTGCTCCCTCTGTGTTCTCAGTTGATTCACTTTTCATTTTGCAGGCTATGAACTGCTTTTCTTTGAAGCTCTTTTTTAGCACATCAGAATGTCATCCACCACTGTTTGGTTCAGTAAAGCTCACCTTTTTCCAGAACCTAGTGTGAAATCTGCTTTGTGATAAATACCTAATTGTGCAGGAGCTCTGGGCTTGCTCCCAAGCTAAATTCATTTATATTGCAGCAAAACACCTGCGTCTGTGTCATGACAAAATCAGCTCCCTATTGTAAAGTACAATTCAGTCTCTCAAACAAGATTCAGATTCCCTTTTTTCCTCCTCTGCAGGAGAGGAACAGATGTCCTTAGTAGCCAAAAGGAGCTTCCTCCCTCTTCATCTACCCAGCTTATATTTCCGAGTCATGAGACTTAAAACTCTTCAGAGTCAATTGATGAGGGTTTATTGTTTCCATGACACTGGTCCCTTCCCACACCCACTCAATGCTCAGGATAATTACTTTACATGCACCTGCTTACTGGATGTGACAGATTTACACTAGGATTGGAACCAGCATCTCCATATATTCAGCCCAGCCACCAGCATGATAGATTCCTCTCAATCACCAGTACTACATCACACCAGTCATGGAACAGCTTCACAACTTCCCATGTGTCTGGTCTATCCTACCCACAAATGTTTTTTGATAATAAAGCAGACACACTCTGCTCCTCTCCCAAAGGCTGGACAGCAACTACCACATGACATTAGACACCAATCAGAGGGATGCCTATCTTACCAACAGGTGCCTACTTTGCCAATTGCTGTTGCAGAATGCAATGGTAAGGTTTTTTGGAGGAAGCACAACAAGCTATGAGAGATAGGTGAAGCAGGACAAATATTTATAAAAGTGCTGTGTAAGAACTCAAAGAGTTAAAGCTTTAGGCTTAAGATGTGGCCAATTTTCTTGTTGACCTCCCCAAAGTTTGGATGAGGAGTAGCAGCCAGTTACAAAAAGCCAGAGAAGTTACTGACTCATAAATTTATTTGCTATAAATGGTGAGTATTTCTTTGTTCAGCATTGAAATTTAAATGCAGTAAGATAAAATAGAATAAAACAGAGCTTACCTGAAGAGGCTGAAGAATCATAAGTACTTCTGTCCTTCTTATTTGTCCTGAAGGGCTGAATGTCCTTTTCCCTGTAAGTTCCAAACCCTTCAAAGCTTCTTCTTTTATTCCCACTTGCATCATTGTCTCGCTTCTCACTTGGGGAATTCATTTCACCAAACATGTCCAGGGACTCTGACCTTCCATTACTCTCAGTATTACCAGAGTATCTCTTTGTGCAAGAGTCAATGGGATCACTGCTTGAGTCATTTTTATCTTTACTCTGTGACCACTGCTGGGTATCAGAAAGTGATAACGTAGACAGTGTGTCCACTTCAAAGTTACTCTTTGAGCCTTTGTGCCCGGTTTCACAATGCTGGTGCTTCTGCTTCTCCTTATGCTTGCTTTTCTCATTGAGCAAGGAGAGGTCTTTGTCTGAGCCACTCAGCCTTTCATTGATGGCATGGCTGGAGAAGCCAGTGGACTTGCTAGCAAAGAGACCACTCAGATCTTCATGTGTCCCCAGTATCCGCTCATCCTTATGCTTGTGCTTATGTTTGTGTTTCCTTTTGTGAAGTCGGCCACTTGAAAGGCTTGTTCCTCCAACCTTTGGAGGAGCTAAAGGGGACTGCATGTCTCCAAGGCCCATTCCCACAGGGGTTTGTAGGTGCACTCCGTGTTTTGCTTTGTGTTTGGCAGTAGTGGACATCTTCATATGAGAGCTTGCATGGAATTGGGGTGGGGGCACGGTAGGTCTCATAAATGGGGAAGCCGCTCCGAGCGTGTGAGACAGGTACAAAGGAGCTGGATACTGACCATAGTAACCAAGATTCATCATAGGCATTGATGTGTAAGGCATTCCATAGGGTGCATAGTAACTCCCACTGGGAATAGGGTAACCGAACCCTTGTAAAAAAGGCACCTTTGTCATGGTGTCATTGGTTTTGGCAGGTCTACCACGCTTCTTCTTAGACTTCATGTCAGAGGTCCTGCGAAGATAGAGCAATGGGTCATACTGGATATATGGCACAGGGTAGTAGTGATCAAAATTAATCCTGAAGATGCTGGGATATGGATTTTCATGATAAAATGTATAGCTTCTATGGGAAATCCTGAACACTTGGAACTTATTGATGAGTTCCTCAAGGTCTGCCAGAAACTGGAGGTCATCTCTGTTCTGCAGGCTTTTCCTTTTCCTCTTGTGCTNCTGAAAAAATTGTTTCAGTGCTTGCAGGGCTAAGGTTGCCGTTAGTCCCCAATAACTGTGTAGAAAGCGGATAAATAGCTGCTGGTGACAATGCCACAAATGACTGCAGGTTGGAAGTCACTGCTGGGTTTTCTGGCTGGCTGGAAACAGGCTTTGAGTGCTTGATGGCTGTCTTAAGTTCTTCTGGCTGAGTCTGCAGCTCTGCTCTTGGCTTTCTGCCCCGTTTCTTACCAATGTAAATAGTCCCCCTCTTGCTGACATTGATCTGCTTCCCTAGTCTGGCATCAATGGTGGTTGGTCCAGCACTAGATGGTGGCTGGACTTTTGCTTTCAGAGCTATGCTGCTGGAGCAGGAGCACAAGATCTGATTGAGAATATTCTTCCTTTTGAGGGTTTTCATTTTATTAATGGTCTTGATGGTCTTCTTGTCCAAGACCCCAAGCTTCCCGACCTTTTTGTGAAACTTGAGTTCACTGATGGACTTGTCCTCTCCTGGGACCATCTGGGCCAACTTGGCCAGATTCCTTCTCCTCTTCCTTTTCTTTGTTCCTGGAAATTCACAATTGATTGGACTCACTGGACTGGTGGAGGTTCCCTCATGGATAGTTTCAACAGTGAGCAAAGGCTGTTTCTTTGGTCGTCCTCTTTTTTTCTTGACAGGTGTGATCACAGTAAGACTGTCTGTATTGGTATACAGAGGGCTGGATGGTGTGATGGGATAGGCTGAAGGAGGCTCCACCATCAGTTTCTCAGATGTTGTCATGGAGGTCTCTCGAAGGATAGATTTAGGTTTGCTGCAGCTCCATCGCCGCTTAGCTGCATGTTTGGGGTGCTGGACTTCAGCTAATTTGCCAGTGGTGGAAAGGTCAGTGGGTAGGAGAGTGGACGTCACGGCTAGAGGTTTTCTGAGTCTGGCGGCACTGTTGGGGGAAGCTTTGTCAGTGAACACACTGCTGTCAATAGATACTAAGGGGGACTCATTTTCTATCACTTTCCCTGGCTTTGTGGCTCGAAGGTCTTTTTTACTCGCCTCTGATTGAGAGCTAGTCCTGTTTGCTATTTCACTGCTCATAGCAAGTACAGAAGGCAGGCTTTTCTCCTGGATAGTTTTTTCTATGGAAGATTTTATCGATTGCCTTTTTTTCCTTTTGTGGCCAGATGCATCTGTTGTGGGAGACTTTATTGGGATAGTAATTCGTACATGACTGGTGTCACTTTCACAACTGCTAGCAGAAATGGGATTCTGCTTTGATGGTGATGTATCCAACATGCTGTCCATTGAGTAAGACTCCTTTTTCCCTTCCATGCTGTCATGGGATTTGCTGTCAAATGCTTTCTGAGCACTCTTCACCCACTCAATGCCTGTGGTTTGGATGGTTTGACTTATCAAGTCCTTTTTGTTGGACTTCTTCTTTGTACTTCCAGCAGGCTGCTCAGGGGCCTCCAGCTGCACACCTCCCTCTTGATCTCCAAGCGGCAAAAGCCCACTGCACTCGGAGGCACTGCTCGGCTGGGTGGCCACGCTGATGCCATTGGGTGACGGGACTGTACTGCAAATACCAAGCTCTTTACTACTGACTGACAGCTGCCCCCATGTGCTGCTGCAGGCCTTCTTTGCTTGGGATTTGCTGAAGGGAACTCCTGGCTCCAGAGCAGAGACCTTAGTGGCACTAACTGCTTCTCTGCTGGGTTCTGTGTTGATGAAGCAGCTCTGAGAAGCAGATCCAGTATCGGGGCTCACTGACCAGTCAATATGGTGCTGGTTGCTACTTTTCTGCTGGTGCTTTGATTTTAAGGTGTCACTGGTGAAGTCTTGTTGGAGGCCCGGATCATAGTGCAGAGCAGAATGTTTTTGTGGCCTGTCATAAACCTAAAAGGTAGCAGAAAATAAAGAGAAAAAAAAATATTAGTTTATCAGTCCATTCATAACCCCTGGTTGCAGCTCTTCATTTGTGCAGGGAATGACAATTCTTCTTAACCAATCTCCCTGTAAGGGTTAGGAACCTTTATAAAGTCTGAGCCAAATACTTGAGCCAAATTTGCATTTAGATTCATGCACAGCAAACAAGTTTTATTTGGTTTCTCCACTGTGAAAGCAGTGGAAATATTTGTATAAATATAAAATTGCTAGGGAAACATTTCTATTGATTTTTAATTTAAAACACAAGCAAAATATTCCCTTTCAATGGATGAATGGTGCAACTCAACCTCCTGGCGAGAATTCCTTTTTCCTTAAAAATAATCCCTCACAGAACTTGAGGCTCAACAACAGCAATTAAGTTCATTATTGTAAACAAGAAGACTGAAAAATTATCTCAGAAGTTGTAACAAACAAGAGAAAAACCCATGGATCCACTTCCCTGTGAAGCCAGATGCTGCAAAGACTTACTTGAATTTCCACACAGAAGCCATTCCCACAAACTCAGTGCTTATAATTATATGCACAGCGTCAAGTGTGTGAGGCACACTTGGCAGGTTCAAGATTTGCATTACTCCTTTTCCATTTTAATAATTTGCTATTTGCTATGTTGGCAAGAGATATTTTCAACATGATTTCTAATCTGACAGCAGTTCTTCAACCAGCAGAGGTTACAGCAAGGGCAGAATTATGCTGAAGACTCTTACAGAGCAAAAGAAAGTCTACTTTTTTTCTTGGTGGACCTCCTAAAGAAATTCTGTTTATTACAGCTGTAACTTTTTGAGAAGTATTTTAAAGAAAAAAAACACCATTTATTTATTTTTTTTTACTTTCTTTAATTGACCTTTCTCTGTTTTCTCTTTTTCCCCCTGTAACATTTAGGAGCTTTTATTTTATAAAGTTCTGGGTCAAACTCTACATCTGATTTTGTACACCTAGTACTGTACAGTACTGGGTGTACCAAATGCTGACAGTGTTCTGAATGTCACAGAAATTATGAGAGACTTAAAATAAATGCGTAGCCAAGGAAAGAATGATAAAAAACAAGAGCTACATGTCTTGTTTTCCCACAAACAGCCTCTTACAATTAAATTTCTATCAGTAGTTTTACATTAGATCCCTCTTTGAGGTGTTTTCAACAGAAATTTTGGGGCAAGGAGGAATAAGAACATAAGAGGGCTTTGATCTGGGAAATGAAGTGTCCTAGTTCTGAGCAATTTCAGAGAAATTTGAGAAGGACTAAACAGCCACAAGCCCATGGTGCCTTATTTAGTGACCACTAAACATACACATTATTGACAAATTGACACTGAGATATTTCTTGTGTGCATATAAAAATGGACACGTGGTTTTCCTGGAATAGGCAATAATGATGAAGTTGTCCTGGTCCATTGTCTGAGAAGCAATCAGGGACTCTTAAATCCTGTGGACAGTTCAGCTGTCATGCACATGGTCCAGCCATGCTCAGGGAAAACAGAGATTTCCAGGAATTGTGGAGTGAGAAAACGAAGGCATGCAGCTGTGGTGGAGCTGCAGATGTCGCGGGCAAAGCGACACCCGGTTTCTTCAGCATGAGAGAAGAGCCGAAAGCATAAACAGCCCTTGGGGAATGAATCAGTTCCTCCTCCTCCTCCTCACAGTGGCCTCCCACACATGAGCCATGCAGCACACAGCAGCCACGACTCACAATGATGCCCTCCTTTGGAAAATAGAGCCCACCCACACCCATGTCTTGGGAAGAGGCTGGGGAAGGGTCTAAAGGAAACCAGCAGCCCCAGCACTGGAGTTTTATAGCTTCTTTTTATTTTAATTTTTTAAACAGATCCTTAAGCTCCTGAGGTTCACCATTTGGTGCTTCTCCTGCCCCCCTAGCCATAAGGCTGGGTGTCCTGTCAGTCAGGCAGGAGTAAGGAGGTACGTGGGACATGGGCATCCCCTGTTTGAGGTCCCAGGGGATGGAGGTGGTAACTCTTGATCCCAGCCCCACATAAAAAATCATCTTCCCAAAGTACCATGATTTGCAATATGCAAAAACCCTGGAAATGCTGGGCTTAGGCATCTCATGGGCCCCAGGACCCATGCTGAGGGAGGGTCAGGCTGTTTCTGAACAGATCCCAGCCTGGTCACTGCAGTCAAAGCAGCTCCTCACACCCACCTTGTTTTCCAAATGCTGAGGCATGAAATTAAACGACCTGAAAAATTTCATTTGGAAGAGAAAGGAAGATAAGAAAGAGGGTCACAGCAGTGAGCAAAACCATCACATGCTGGCAACACGCTGGTCCTCCACATTTGACACACACACAGAGATCCATAGTTTAAAAGGAGCAATAATCTTTGATCTGTGTTTTAAGATGGTTAATAAGGGCTCAGAACAGAGAGGCCAACTACAGATCAGCAGTGAATGCTGATATATGGCTTGGCTCCTCCAGCCTCATTTCCTTGGCCTGCAGATTATACAGTGATGATGCAACTCCCAACACATCCCTAATGATAGCCCTGTCATTACTCCAAGCAGCGCAGGCAACCACCACATTGATCTTAAAATTCATGAGAGAGATATGCCTATGTCATCAAAGGTGCCAACTCTGACAGCATTTAATCAGACGGGTAAGCACTGATTTCAACAGGCCTTCAAAAAATGACCAATATGCAGGATCAAGGGACTCCATTTCCTAAAAAGGATGTCAGAACTATATATCTGCCCAGGCACATAAGAGTCGGGTGGGTTTCCTCATGAAGCTTCTTCCAGCGTCACATTTACTATTGGCTCTACTTCGCCAGACACAGCCATATCACCCAAAAATAATTTTTCTGCAGCACAGCAACCACAGATCATTTGGCTGCAGCAGGTTGGGTTTCACTGGCTACAATGGATATGTGGGGACTGTTTACCTAAAACCACTACTAAATTAGTTGAAAGTAATGCAGCCACATATATTTTATTCCCTCTGTATCCATCTAGCTTGCTGTCTGATCCCATTGGTCCTAATGTTTAGGCTTCAGTTTTCCCTGCTGGGTGACCACCACCCCAGGACACCCACAAGCTCCAGCTCAGCAAAGCCAAGGCTCTGTTGCACTGACAGAGGATGCCAGAGCTGTCAGAAGGGTGAGGGCAAACAGCGATCTCCAGAAACCTGTACTTTGATGCCTTGCACACAAATTCACTATTTTATTTGCCAGTAAGTGTGCAATATACTCCCAGTTCCATAGGTCTTGGCAAAGAGCTGTTGACAAATACAGTTCCTATGGCAGTCAGCTGAGACAAGCATTGGGAATAGTGGGCTTTTTCATGAAAACAGAAAGATTTGCCTTTATTTTCTTTTTGGTTTATGAGGCCTTAAAAATGCTTCAAACTTCAGAACCTGACTCTGCTTATAGCTTGGCCTTGCATTAAATGGGATTTTCTTCTGCAGACAGCTATTCTACACTGGCAGTCTGCTTCTTCTTCTTTTGTGCAAGTAGAAGCATAAATTAACCCATGTAATTTTACTACACCTCATCATGCTTGGTCAGTATTTCTCTTGATATGCAGTTTACTGGAAGTGTTTACTAGGCTCATAATTTCATCTTTCCTTTAAATAAAATAAAATACACATAAAGAAGCTGATATCTTTTCTAACTGCAAAGAAGCTTGAGCAATATGATCCAGCATATGCTAAACACCTTAGACTACAAAAACAAAATTTGAATCTTCTTATGAGTAGTATAGGATTTGAATGACAAACTCATGTGTTTCAGTCCTCAGCTTTGGCAACGGTGGGCAGAACTATGAGCAGGACACTGGTCAGAGAGAAGAAGAGGTTTTACACTGTGTGCTTATACCTGCCCAGCCAGACCTCTGCAACCCTGCACCTGCAGGGGAGATTAATCCCCATAAGAGTTTTATTTTGGCACGTAGCCCTTGCAACTGAGGAGAGTAGTCTGTCTCAGTCCCATGAGGAGCAGCACCTAATCTGCAAATAGCACCCAGCAGCAGAATCCACCCCTCAGGGACTCTTTTTGTTTAACTACGGGATGTCTCAGGCTGCCTCCCTGTTCCCTTGACTAAGCTTCCATCTAAATCCATGTGCTGCTTCCAGTCCCAAAGCAAAAAGGGGGAGAAGATGGCAGCAACCAAATCAAAGGTTAGTTAAGTAATAACAATGATAATAAAAATAAACCCATATAGGAAAGAATAAAACTAATAACAATGATAAAATACGCAGTTAGAGAAACTCATCACCTGAGAAAAAAAATCTGAGTGCTTAAAGGATTGGTACCTCCCTGCTCCAAACACACCTTTCTGAGGAGGTAACACACATAAAGCTTGTCAAGAATCTGGCTTGCAAATCAAAATTAATACTACAATGCCCCCTCTAAATCATTTGCAGAACCATCTGTGTAATGGCTCCTCAAGTGTAATTCCCTATTAAGAGGCTTTATCTGGAGAGATAAGCAGCTGGTTCCCATGTCACTAATTGCTGTCTGCTGTGATTTTAAAACATCTGCACCATTGTGCTCTTCATTTTCATATTCTAATCACCCTGAAACTTGAAAAAGGTACATCATTGATTGTTTCTGTGGGTTAATTAGTACACAGTCTCCTTGTAGAGACAATTTAAAGGCAGTCAGAACCTCAATCAGCAAGTTTGTTTTAAAAATTAATAACATCGTGAGCGTCTGTGGGGATTGGCATCCACAGTGACACATCAGAGTGTGCTCTGGGGACATACCATCCTTTGTTATCTTCTTCATAGGCTAGAAATAAAATTGAAAGAGA